>VMBQ01000244.1:68433-138649 GCA_007657795.1 Dreissena rostriformis | reverse complement strand
AGCCTCGCAAAACGACTATACCAAGACATGTTTCCGAACGAACTAGACTCAGTAACGTATTCATCTCCTATTTATACCATTTTTTGTAATGACTTATGCGATACAACTCTTGTAGTACAATTAGTGTTTTAACTTGCATATATCGAAAACAAAATTAGCCCGGCAAAATTAGCGGGGGGGTCTTTTTTAAAACCCCACCCCCCTTATTAAACCGTCAGAACATTTTCCGGGCATATAATATAGCGCCGCATCCCGCACCAAAAATGCACACAAGAAAAAAGTGGCTGTGGTGTGTTATTATTTTTATTATAGAATTACTTATCAATTTATTGACTTAACACATGTCTGTATGCATTTGTTTGACTTAATTGTAACCAGTGTCAGTGCGCATGAAAATCCCGATATTCAACGCAATTTGCATAGCAAAAGAAAATACAGTTCTGAAATTCGATGCGTTATGTGATATCTAAAAATAGTAGAACTAATGTAAAACTACACATTCTTTTAAAAGAAATCTGTATTTTTAATGCATGCTTCTTCTTTTATTTTGTAGGAATTCTGTGAAACTGTGGCACCACATGTATGTATGTATGTATGGTACGTGAGCGCATAATGTCTGTCGACAACAGGATATATATAGGCAACTTTGTGGGTGCTTGGTAACCAAGAATCATACAGGAGCGTGGCCGACCGATTTGGAATAAGCAAAGATAAATTTTGAGTGAAGAAGCCTTGACAATTGCGAATATGGTTAGTTTTTTGTTAGGCTCGCAGGAAGTGGCCCTAGTCTTTATATATAAATAAAAAGCTGAAGGAGTACGCAATCTGTTACAGTATTAACAATCAAATGAGATATAACTTCACTTCATTAACTCAATAATGTGTCACGCTGGCGTAGTGGATATGGTGTCCGCATAGTGATTGGAACGTTTTGGGTTCAACCGGGTTTATGAGCGTTCTCTTTATCTTCTACATATATACCAAGTACTGATTATTCCCAGAAAACGGACTCTAGAATGTCTCAATAATCCTAAGGCTTTCAATGCAATCAAGTTAAAATAAAATGGCTAAACTTTAGCATGAATTATACTTTTGTATTTCAGGGACTTTACATCTCACAGTCATTTCAACATGTAGAGTCTTGTCTACAATGATGGGGCCGTACATCAGAATCTCGTCATGAGCTGAAGATCATTGCCGATGGATTTCATCAACGATGTGGAATCGTTATAGAGGCTGTTGATGGAACCCACATTACATGTCCTGCTCCAACATCCGAGCGTAGGTCCTCGCTTATCAACAGTTTAGTTCTTCAAGCAGTATGTGGCAGTAACTTGAAATGTTTGGACATATGCCCTGGATGGCCAAGTTCTGTGCACAGTGCCCATGTATATAGAAACAGCCCAGTGGCGCATTCAATTCAAAATCTTTCGAATGAGTACCATGTTCTCGGGGATTCAGCTCCACCTGACAAGACATCCCCTTGTTCCCTATCGAGGCAATGGACATTTCATTTGCAAAAGTAATTGGACAAGAGCCATTCATCTAAGAGTTGATGTGAAACCGGCAATTGGTCTCTTGAAATGCAAATTTAGACGGCTCAAATACTTGAACATGGTAATTGGGCTGGATATTCCGCTAGTGATCTTTGCTTGTTGGGTCCTTCACAACTTTATTCTGCCACAAGAGTCAGAAACACAACATGAAGTTGACGCGTTTGATCAGATAGACATATATGCCCCCGAGGCAGTGGGAAATGGTAAGGCTCGCCCAGAAGCAGAGGAGAAGAGGCGTGCTATTGCCCTGAAATTGTGATGGATTGACATGTGATAAGAATTTCCTACTGCGATATGTGTGTCTGTGTTCATGCTTAATAGTTTATTAACAATTGGAAGCCATTACCTGTTTTGTAGGATGGTGTTGGTGGGACGATGAATTTTGTGAAGGTAAAAAGACTGGAAAATAAAATATAAAATTCAAAGAGTTCTGCTATTGTTAAGAACGCTTTATTGATTTGTATAGTGTGAAAGATAACAGTATTAACAGAATAAAATGTCCATAATTTGAATATTTTACTGTTTTCAGCAACATTTAATTTGATATAGTACAAAATGCGGTATCATGTAATATCATGATCCGTTTCGTGAACAGTGACCTTTCTTTGTATATTTGATAATTTGTTAATGGGTGTTACACGCGTTAGCCCTACCATTAGCCCAAAAAGGTATTGCTTAGGAGTTTTGCCACCTTTTAGAGAACAATACTTCTCAGGTCAATTGCATTTGATTTGGGAAAGTCTATGGATAGTAAAATTTGGATTCCTTTTGGTCACCCAAGGTTACCAATTTATGTTTTACGAATTTGCAATAAAAAGCAGGACTGAATTTTCCAACATAATGTCACCGAGTCGAAAAAGTGTATGGAATGAAGTGGAAGTTGATTTAATGTGTAATACACATTGCAACATTGTATATGCTACTTTGATTCAAAGTTTGTGTTTTCACTAAAACTGCAAACATAGAAAGCTAAATGGTATTGCAACTTAATAAAAGATTCAGATTTAAATTGTATAATTTGAATGCGCTTACTAATACATATGAGCCTCGCTCTGTGAAAAAGGGGTTTAATGCATGTGCGTAAAGTGTCGTTCCAGATAAGTAAGGGACGACACTTAACGCACATGCATTAAACCCCCTTTTCACAGAGCAAGGCTAATATTTATTCAATAAACCAAAGATAATCGAAAACAAAATGAGAAATTTAATAATAACATAACAGCAATTATTATTAAGTTTTTTTAAGACTGCCCATCAACGTGATATATCAGCTTTAAATGTTGCATGTGATTATTTCATTTAAAAGAATGGCGCAGTGGTTAAGAAGTTTACTATATAAGACCCTGGATTGAATCCCAATGAAACCAAAGTATATTTTTCTTTAATCAATGCAGCCTGGCTTTAATAGAACCTATGTTCATACTAATGCAAGTAACTTGCAACTGTCTAACTAGAATCGGAGATGATGGAAGTCAGATGGCTGTACAATTATATTATATATTCATACACAAATAATATACTGTTTATTTGCTTTATACATATAATATTACAAGAAACACAAGTCATTAAAAACTTAATTTTATTGCATCAACCATTCAGCAGGAATAAAATATATACAGAAAAATCATGGCAATGTTTACATCTGAACATACAAGTCTTGATATACAATCCCATAAAAGCATATAAAAACGACAGTTTACTATTAATCCTTTTTTATATGTCATCATAAAGACAAGATGGAATTCACTGTGCAATGAAATTCAAGCACTCCTCTTACAATTGCATTTTAACATATGAACTGTTTTTCACTCACATTCCCGAATTTTAATATAAATACATGATGAAGATAAGCTTTTTCTTGTCTTAAAATAACTTGATACTTTACAATGACCAAACAACAAATTATCCAACAAAATATATTTTAATAAAACAATATTTTTATTCAACAATAGGAATAGCTTTGCAATGTATTACAGTCGCCGCGTCAAACTAAGAAAAGAGTAAAATCGTAAAGAGGTACTTATTTACACTTATTTACAGAACAGTAACAGTATCTTATTGCCAATACAAAGGACTATTTCCTAGATGACTGATAGTATCCATTCAATTCAGAGCAGACTTTGTTAAGAAAAAGTTAATTTTGTAATAAATAAAACCTATTTACACACAAAATATATAAATAAACAAGCAAATTCGTTGAACTTGAATTGATATTACCCGCCAAATAAACTTTGCTAATTGATTGGTGCAAATCCCTTGATATACAGTATACTCATTAAGTGTAGGGTAATAATTTATATGTAATAATTTAGTGTAGGATAATTGCTTTTATGAATTGCAATTCTCCCCATTGATATCTACACACCCATGAATTTTCATGTTGCAATCTTGTAGCCTATCTGAGATATAGCCTTGAAAAGTTACATCATACAAAAACAACAAAGGGAAATAACTCTTAGTTAACTATGTGCAGGGTTATGGTTCTTGTGCATGGCACTTCTTCCCGTTGATTTCTACACACCCATGAAGTTTCATGTTGAAATGTTGTATCATATCTGAGTTATGGCCCTGAAAATTTCCATCATACAAAAACAGCAAAGTGCAATAACTCTTATTTAAGAAAGTGAAGGGTTATGATTCTTTTGCATGGCACTTTTCCTCATTTATATCAATACAACCATGAAGTTTCATGTTTAATTCTTGCATGGTATCTGAGATAAAGCCCTGAAAAAAAAACATCATGAAAAAAGGGCAATTACTCTTATTAAAGAAAGTGTAGGGTTATGGTTCAAAAGCACGGCACTTCTCCTCATTGATATCTACACACCTATGAAGTTTCATGTTGATATCTTATATAGTTTCTGACATATAGCCCTACAGTTTTGTGACAGACGGATTGACGGACAAAGCCAATTCTATATCCCTCTGCCTTTGCCTGGGGATAAAAATAACACATATTTACACTCGCTGTTTGCAGGAGTTATGAAAAACCCTAACCTAAAATAGTAGGAAAGTGCACTATTTTGCATATCCCTGTCTCGCAGCTGGTAAAAAAAATAATTCCGACAATCTTAAAATTAAATATATTCTTGATAATAGAATTTGCAAATTAATGAATAGTTTACTAAACTGAATGAAGTTTTATGCCTCTTTTAGCATCAACATTACAAGTTGTTACCTTTTGCACTGTTTATAATAAAATAGCATACAACACACCAGCCAATTTCTTACAAGACATACAATCAATCAAAATGAATGATTCAGCAGTTCAACTTCCGTTAGAGGTCAGTGCTTCAACAAGTCTCTCCAGAAGACGATTCTGCTACTCCAAAGCAGTCAATCGCTCATTATGGGCATCCACTCTGTCCAGTCTGAGTCTCTGTGAATGCTCTTCCATGACACGGTTGTCCACAACAGATTGTGCGCAAGCTGGCTCTTTCACCGATGTTCACATTAGAGGATGTCCAAGCTTGATTTAACACGATGACCACAACAGATGATGTGCAAGCTGGCTCTTACTCAGATTTCCACATCAAAGGATGTGCAAGCTGGCTCTGACTCAGATTTCCACAACAGATGATGTGAAAGCTGGCTATTACAAGGATGTGAACAACAGATGACGTGCAAGCTGGCTCTTACAAGGATGTCCATAACAGAGAACGTGCAATCTGGCTCTGACTCAGATGTCCACAACAGATGATGTGCAAGCTGGCTCTGACTCAGATGTCCACAACAGATGATGTGCATGCAGGCTCTTACTCAGATGTTTACGACAGATGAGGTGCAAGCTGGCTCTGACTCAGATGTCCACAACAGATGATGTGCAAGCTGGCTCTGACTCAGATATGTACACAGAAGATGATGTTCAAGATGGGAACACTGCTACAGCTATAAAATACAGAAAACCATGGTTCATACTTGCATTAGTTTTGTTCTCTTTTTAACACAATATAGAACATTTTATTCATTATTTACATTCTGCTATTTATATCTGAAGGTTTACCAGATGCTTTGTTTGTGTGAAGATACTTCATAACAGATATTAGCCTTAACACACTTTTAAGCGTTGCTGATGGGTGAGTGAAATATCGATATCTGATTGGCTGATCGGAAAATTTGATGACAGATGGCGACTGGTTAATTGTGACAAAATAAGACAAAAGTTGCCAGTTGAATAGTTTGAATGAGGTACTACGATTTGATGACGGTGAGAGTTGACAAAACGGGTACGAGTTGACTTTGAGTTGACTTTGGGACGAATTGCCTGTAAAGTCTTGTTCATTTTCTTTTTTATTGAAGATGTATACGGTGCTGGACTTAAACACACGACTACCATAACAATAGCACGGCGCTCTACTAACTGAGCTTAAGCCGAAGTTAAGGGAAGATGTTTCTTACCCACAAACACTATATTTCCTTTTTTGGCGTGTGGGTTGGCGTGTTTACGTTTTATTCCCAACATGTTTGCATATCGGTAAACCGTGAGAACAACACTCGATACTCTTAGGCTGTTTTAATTGTATTTAAATTCATAATTCATGTATGTAAAATACTAACCTCGTGGCTAATGTCATCAAAATTGATCCCTCTTTCGCCCTTTTAAGGTTGTGTCTTAATGTGAAACAACCGCCATCATGATGACTGCATGAATGCTGGATAAAACGCGAGTTTTGATTGGTTTATTCTAGGTATCGGAACCAATCAAATTGTATCGGGTAACCACTAGAAACCCGCAATTCGTGCAGTAATTCAATGAGTAGTAGTGTTCTGTAGAAATAATGAATCTTTCGTGCGATTTTTCAGTAGCAACCCGCCTTTGACATAGCAACCCGACTTTTGTACAGTAGTTCAATGTTAAATTATTCCGACGGAAGATATGAAAGTTTCGCGCGATTTTTAGACCCCGTTTTTTTACGTTGTTTAATTGACAATTGTTCCGACGGAAGATATGAAACTTCCGCGCGATTTTTGCACAGTTCGCGAAGATGTGGATTCAATGAACGTTCCGCGCGATTTTAAAACTCGCTTTTTCTACGATGATTTGCACAGTTCCACGATAATATGGATTCCGGAGATTCCGACGTGTATGAAATTCCGCGAAAAATAAAAATCCCGATAGTTACTATATAATTGTATGCATTTTAGCAGGGGTCCCCGAAGGCTTTCCATATATTTGCCACGAAAAGTAGCGTCGAAAATAGAGTAACTATCGTCTTTAATTGTCGCGTGTTGTTGTACAATTTTGCTTGCCGTGTCGTGCGTCACTTCGAGTGTCGATCGGGGTTTTAGTAAATCATAAAGTCTACTTTGAAACGTAATCAAGTTTTTTTCCTAGTGATAAAATAGCTATACAATTATACTTCTTCTTGCATTAGTCACTCAAAAATTGAAATGCTCACCTGAAATTAAACGTTTGGCTGTACCTGTATATCGTGTGGGTTATTCTACTTAACATTATTCTTGAGTAGCTTGTGTAATACGCTGGTGAATGAGTGTTTCCAAGTTTATGAGGTCCTTCCGCGACAGAGGCTGCATTAAGTGAGGACCCGGATTGTGACCCAGCACTGCTACCGAATTAGTTTACAAGACTCCTGAAAGGTGGAATCAATTATAAATTGAAGCTGTTATTTTATAAGTATTCATATTCCTTTCGCAGAAACCCGTTTCCGCAAGAAATTGTTGAAAAAAAGAAACATTCATAGTCGTTATCCGCAAAACGCATCCACAAAACAGTCGGTAAGTGCATGTGGATACGTTCAACGATTTGGAACGCGGATACACGCCCTATCTACTCTCTTAAAACCGACCACATACACTTAACTTGTAATCGGATACATACAACTATCTCGAAATCGGATACATGCAACTATAGCAAAAGCTTTTCCTCACGTTAAATACATGATTAATTTGGCAAAGACTTAAATAGTTTGTCGAAAAAATGAAAACAAGTAGTACAGGTCAATTGTTTATCGCAGTTTCTTATAATACACATTCTAGTAAGCGTGCACCCATGACGGCTTATGCAATAGTTGTAATGTCCAAGCATAATCATGAATTGATCCGATTCCCGATTTTCATTGGTCATTCAATAGAAATGTTTGATTTCGTTATTAATTCACTAACCACGCTTGCATTTGTCAAGACCATCTAGTGAAATCAAGTCCATTATCGTGGTTATGTATTCCTACCTGGTGAGTTGTAAAACTGTTTCATTTATTAAACATTTGTATTATTGGGTTATGTAATATGTGTGAATTATTGTCATACTTTCGATATTCATTATATTCATATTTTATTGCATTAACAGTTGTGTTTTTTTTTCTGTTTGTGAAGATATTGTTATTGTTTTGTTTAGGTCTTTCCGTTTTGACTATATTGGTCAGAGTCAATAAAAATGAATTAAACAAAGCATGGACATTGTAGGCCCTGCTCCCCCCTCCCATCCGACACCCACTAAACAACAACAACGACAACAACAACAACATTTATTCAGCCGTAAAGCTTATACAAGCTAATTATATAAGCCTACATTATATATGTATTATACAATTTATATTTAATGGCAGAAGATAGAAGTTGGACGATAGTGTTATGAACTGGTGAACATGGTAAGTTATGAAAAGAATAAATAATTGCATCTAATATGTATTAGTCGCCAGAAAAATACGTGTTCTGTTGGTGTTTGAAATTATTATTACACGAATTGTATAATCTTGTTTGAGCGCATGAAAACACACATACTCACACAACATGAAGTTATCGTATTTTTCTGTTCTGGTTAACGGAAAGCACGCACTATAGAATTGTTTTGTTTGACATAAGAACCTAATTTACTTTGTAGTCTTTTTACGTCACAGATAATAAATCGAATTGCCGATAACTGGAACTTATTGTAAGCGCATTGAGTGAATTGCATTAGATATTAACTGACTAAAAATGTCCCTAGCAATGGCCCCGGTCTACAAGTAGTTGCAGTAAGTGTATGTCAGACTAATTCCTTGATGCACGTGCTCTATATCTGATTTGCCTTTGTTTTATATATACGTAAAAGGCCGGAGCAAGCACCCGTAAGAGCCTCCAATTAACACAATAAATACACTCAAAGGCACTACTTACCCAACGCTTAGATTAATATAAATTTAAGACCTGCTGCATTAAAACTGTAATAACAATCTGGTTGCATTCTTAATTTTGTTTGTTGATCACATTAGGTGGCTGATGTAGAGTTTTTCTAAATATAGCGTCTTCAAGTATTTTGTTTCTAAACTGAATGCATGAATCAAGTTTTGATAAAAACAATGAAAGATTGTTTTAAGTTTGTATTTTTTTACCATTAAAAAAGTGTTGATTTTTCATTGATTACATTATGTTTGTTTCTCTGGAAAAAATGTGTATATCATATGCAATACTTTTTTTGATTGGTAACATCTCTTGTATATACAGACAATGAGGATCAATTCAACCGTTTCTACTGCTACCAACATTAGGTCGTTAGATTGTCTGAGCATTTGTGCACTTTGTGAATCAACCATCTATTTATTTTATTTAAATATATGTACAATTTTTATTTTGTATATGTTTATTTTAGCAAAGTCATTTTAAATATGTGTCCAAAACTTTATTGTTGATTTTTGTTGTACATACTTATTAAATTAAATTCATGTTTTGCTTACTGTACACAACTAGTTACTTTTATATTCACTGTAAATGCCATTAAGAAGTGTTCGATCCTCAAAAAAGCAAGACTGTTGGATTTGTATTATATATTTTTGTATTTAAATATCATGCAACACATAAGTACGGAATCATGATGGCGCCATATATAATTTCGCCCTTCTTTCATCAAGGGCGACACACGACACACGAAGCGATACACGATATTTTGCGCGACACGCGAAGCGACGCACGATATTTTGCGCGATACACGAAGCGACGCGCGAGAATGTACTACGAAATATCGCCCTTGTGTAGGTAGCCCAAAAGGCGATATATCGTGGTAAATATCGGGTGTCGATTCGTGTATCGCGCAAAAATTCGTGCGTCAATTCGCGTGTCGCGCAAAATATCGTATGTCGCATTGAGTATCGCGCTAAATATCGTGTCTCGCGTTCAAAAGGGGGAGAAAGAAATATGATGCGACGCACGATATTTTGCGCGACACACGAAGCAATACACGATATTTTATTATTCAAATATCGCCCATATAATCTGAATCTCGTGTATTGCGGTCTAATTTTAGACCGTGACACACGACACACGAAGCAATACTCGATATTTTGCGCGATACACGAAGCGACACGCGATATTTGTACCGTTCAAATAACGCTGTAATAATATCGCCTGTCGACTGTCGCGTTTTTTTTAACGGTGTTGCAGTATTTTTTAACCATTTATTATCAATATGGCTGCCCTCGACACACTTATAAAAATTATTATAGCATTAGTTAACCGAGTACAAATTAATTAATATTCATAATAATTTTGATATATATTGACAAGGATATAGGTTTGAAACTATTCAGAAATTTGAACAATGGAGTAAATTTTATATCAATTTTATGATAATATATCGTTATAATCTGTATCACATCCAATAGGATTGTAGATTTGTAGATAACGTTTAACTTCAAGTAAGACACCAATATGAAACCAGAATATTTCTTTTCAGTACATGTGTAATCATCATTGATAGGTTATCCAGATAATTGACGAGCAACATTAATGTCCAGTCTATTCATACATTAATTAGACAGCTGGTATTGTTTTACCTCTTAAATACCTTTTATAATGCTTTATGAAATAAATAGTTGGCATAAATAAAACTGCATACAGTGCAAACAACAATTTATAATATTTATATTGGCTAACAAAAACGCCTTTGAAGGGCGCAAAACGTTTGCTTCATATTGCTTAACAGGGGTTCCAGATATAATATAAATTACTATTATATTATAATTATATTCAGATAAAGTTCATACTGTTACTTTTGTGCATGTCTAATATGATTAAAACAAAAAGCACGTAATGCACGTTGAACCGTTGAATCGAACAACTTATCATGCCCTAGGGAACTCAGTGTTATATTCAACATCGATATTCCAAGCGATTTTGCTATCATCAAATATACGTTTATATAAAATATTTATGTAATATTAAATTTTTATTTATGGCCAGATTGAAGTATAAGACGCGAATCGCTTGCTATATCAACAATATACATTTTAATTGCTGATCAGACATAAATATTATTATTAAATAATATTATATCAAACGATATATATACGACATTATGCACATGTTTGATGACGAAAAACTATCCCCCTTTTGTCTCCCCTGCTTTTTTGAAAACGCGACAGTCGACAGGCGATATTATTACAGCGATATTTGCACAGTACAAATATCGCGTGTCGCTTCGTGTATCGCGCAAAATATCGAGTATCGCTTCGTGTGTCGTGTGTCGCGGTCTGAAATTAGACAGCGATACACGAGATTCGGATAATAAGGGCGATATTTGGATAATAAAATATCGTGTATCGCTTCGTGTGTCACGCAAAATATTGTGCGTCGCTTCCTGTTTCGTGCGTCGCCCTTTGAACGCGACACGCGATATTTACCACGATATATCGCAGTTTGGGCTACCTACACAAGGGCGATATTTCGTGGTACATTCTCGCGTGTCGCTTCGTGTATTGCGTAAAATATCGTGCATCGCTTCGCGTGTCGCGAAAAATATCGTGTATCGCTTCGTGTGTCGTGTGTCGCCCTTGATGAAAGAAGGGCGAGATTATAGATGGCACTATCCGGATTTCGTACATAAGGTGTGATTTACAACAATTAATTGTTTATCAAAGATGACCGTACTGAATGAGTCCATGATGGTAAAGACAGGAATTTCGGCTGCTATAAGTTTTGGCACAGTAATTGCCCTTTGTCTGCATCTCCTTCAAGATTATTTAGTTAAAACTGATTGGATCTCGCCCAATCTTTTTAAGTTCACTGACCTTAATGTGTAGATGATCTTAAAGAAAGGAATTTCGGTTGTGACAAGTTTTGGCAGAATTATGGCTCTTTGTTTCGTTTCGACGTTAGATTGTATAGTCCCAAAATATGTGCTAATAACTCTTTATTGAAATACTGGTTAAATCTGGCTCAAACTTTCACAGTCAAATGACCTTAATGTGTAGCAATGTTCGCAAAGACAGGAATTATTTCTGTAACCAGTTTTGGCTAATAATGGCCCTTTGTCTTTTTGTCTTATGTATAATATATGGCGTATTTTTCTGTGTAAAATCATGTTTTGTGTGGGCATCAGTGTCTATGACGCATAAAAAGTTGTCTACTAAAGTTGTTAAAAAAATAGAACTTAAAACGAACTTTTGTAAAAGTATCGGTCATAATTTTCTTCCTGTGTGTAAGAGTTGGTTGAATGATCTATACACCGAGATTGGATTCAATATTCCCACGATTTGATTTCATTAAATAACAGGAATTGAGTAGCACCGATCAATGGTAACGTAACTGCATTAATTAAGTTTGCAATTGGTCTCATATTGTATTCTAGATAAATTGTGCTGTCCCCAGAACGCTAACTTTTATTGTTGCAACTTTGTTATAAAATAGAGTTAAGCATTTAAAGGTGTAATGATAACATATATTTTTGTATTCAACAAATAACAATGGATATGATACATTTGTTAATGCTTTCCGGGGGTTAATACAGAAATATCAGTGAATTAAAACTGATAATTCACAAACAGTAAAGGTTAACAGTGAAAATTATCGATAAGTGTCACTGTTATACTTTGAAATGATGTCGTTTTCATGCCGTAACGACGTTATATTTCAGCACAAATACAAAAATAATCATTTGTAAGCATAAAATTAAAAGAACATTTGTTGGATTTGGTGGAATATCGATTTTAATTCACTCAGGATCATAGAAAAATATATGTTTTGCCACTCGTGAAAATATTATTTTCTATGATCACCCGTGCATTTAAATCCATATTCCACCACACCCAACACATATCCGTTATTGATGCAAAGGTTTCACGGGAAAACCAGGATTTAAAAAAAAAAATCTTTCGTTGGTACACATGTATGCCAAATTACAAGATCGTGTCCAAACCATGCAGTTACAATTCACCTGAAGACGCAAGATTACCATGCGATAACACTTATTGTCTAGTCCCAAATCAATATAGATTGATATTTAAAGAAAAATGAACAAAGTCGTGTATGTGTCACATTACTCTGCCTCGTGTTTATTGATAAATGTTTAGACCAATGAGATTAATCCTTCCAACTGCCCTGAACAACATAAGACCGATGCTCAAGGACAAGTATCAACATTTTTAATTATTGCAATATTTATTGTTGTTTTTTTTTACAAATGAATTTTGTTTTCAGTTTAGATCTTATTATGCAAAAATCACTCTTTGGCGATACTATCATATGCAAGTTTCAGTTTTGCGTCACCTGTAAGTGAAATCGCCTTCGTAAAGACTTAAACATACATGATACGAGTATGGATAGATGTAAAATGTGTTAAGGTCAACAAAAACGGTACATTGCCTTATACATTCACGATTGTTTAACAAATAATACGCTAACTATAAACATATACAATAACACATTACTTGTGGAAAATGTAGTAAAGGTAGAGCACTTCTGTCCCGAAGTATTTGTTTAATCAATATTAAGATATTAATAAATACATGTATTCATTGCTATTTACACAAATACAGAACGCCAGTTTATATGATTAAATCACAAGATAGCATTACGTAAAGCCGGGTGTATCACCAGAACCAGTCCGGAAATAAACGATTTTACACGAACGACAAACCAGTTCATTGTCGACATTTAACGATCATTAGTTCACCCTGCAAAGAAAGCCGATAGATAACGAACGAGAACACACTCCGCTTACGTTATTGATAATCCAAAACAAATGGTATAATCGTTTTAAATCGCATCTCACGACAAATGCCGGAGATTAGTGACGAACTATCCAATCGAGATAACGAAGGTAATACTGATTGAGCGAGGGGCGTAGGAGGAAGTAGAAAGTAGGACAGTGCTAATGTTTTATTGTTTTATTTAAATATAAGTTCGTGTTCATACATATAATTAAGCATAATAATACAGCAAAAAAATAAATGTGTCAATAATTGCAACTTTTTAGGTGAAAGGTATTGGACGTTTTTATTAAACGTGCAAACGTTGATTTTCAAATCGAAAGTTGAAACCGGCAAAACTCAATTTCACAATGGCTTCTAGAAGATTTCAGGATTCAAACAGAGACAGGGCAGGCTACTTTATCGGAGAACTAACCGTGTCACAATTATGTGAGCCCTGCATGAAAACCAATATATCAAAAAATGCTACGGTTTTTTGCAAGAACTGTGATGAATATCTCTGTGACGCTTGCAAAAATCCGCATACCGTATATAAATCAGGCCAGCATGAAATAGTCAACTGTCAGGACAAGAAAACTTCGCCGGTAATGATCGACATGAAAGGACTTGACAAGTGTCATGAGCATGGACGAGAAATAGAGTTTTTCTGCCAGGATCATTCTAAGCTTTGCTGCAGTTCATGTGTTCTCATTCACAGGAAATGTGACCAATTGGTTGAAATAGCCAAAGTATCCGGACAAAAAGGACCCGAGCTGCAAGCATTAAAACAAACTTTGATAAAATTGCAATCCGAGGCTGACGATATTATAGCAGATTGTAAGCAGTCGGAAACTGATTTAAATGAGTCTATTGCAAAGATTTCTTCAGAAGTGGATAAAATGAGAGATCGTATCATACAGCTCTTTGAAGAAGCAAAGCAGAAATTAATTACTGAGGCAAAACAATTTCAAACTGCAGAAGTCAAACGGATTTCGAATAAACGTGACGCCTCGTCCAGGGTTAAGGAAGAAATAAGTAAAGTCTTGTCGATGTGTTGTGTCGTTTTAGAAAGCGGAACGCCCAGTCAACAATATATTTATTCGGAACTTATGAAAATGAACCGTAAAACAATGGAATCAAACATAAATGACCAAAGAAAGATTAAAGGTCCACCAACAGTTACAATGTCTTTTTCAAAAGAGCTGACTTCATTTCTTGAGGTGGGAAGCAATTTCATACAACTGAATTATGATGGCAACAAGACAGGTGATTAATTGAACAATTATTTTACCATCGGTCAAATTTAAATTACTGTATTTGTCGATGTAGACCATAGAATATGGAGCGGTATTATGTTCAAATTGTTGTTATGATTTAACCAATTGTATATTGTAATTTCTATTTACTTATTGTTAATTTCTTATTCAAACCATTTTCATATTGATAATTCTAGTTTAAAAAAATCTAATTTAAATTACTTTAGTCGCATTTACATTAAAAACATCTCGTCTATTTTATTACGATACCGCTCTATGCTAAATGCCAATCGCTTATCTGGTAACTCTAAATTTATATTTGCTAATACAATACTGCAAATTAAAATAATTTACGAAACTTATGTCGAAATATTAATTGTGATTGAGTCAGGATTAGGGTCGAGGTCAGTGGGTCAGTGATAAGAAAGCTGTTTGTTTTGTTCAATTGAATAATGGTTTATGTCGCCAGATATAAGGTTTTGACTTTAATTTAGGATACAGACTCTTTTTCAATATACGATTAAGTTACCTCGGTTACACGAAAGGAAATGAACATTGCAGGCCGTACAGCATTTAAAGCAAACATGTCGCCATTTGACTTGGAGTGCAAGCAATAATACTATGTATTCAATACATTTAATAGTATATCTAAACCGGTATAATATTCAATTGGACAAATGTTTCGGTGTAAAAAAGTCTCCCCAATACCCAAACCCCCTTCATTCAGAAAACCTGCCTTTTTTAATGTCATTTTGGTGATTTCCAAGCATAAATGACCCCTCAAAGTCGTCTGATTTTTTTTCACCTTTTTCATAGTGTTTAAAGTGTGAACACTGTGGTCTTCAGTTTAAGCACTTGAACAATAATCCAATTGTAAAAATGACAATTCAATATAGAGAGACTTTAAGGGCTGGGAACACATTTGCCATATGGTTTAAGAATGATAACCTGTATTGCAGTACACTGGAAAATGCATTGATTTCACATTTGTTCGCTGCTAATGTAGCGAATCATTTGCATTTGATATACAAAACTTGCAACGACAACTGTACTACCAATTGCTGTATTGGGTTTAAAAATATGAAAAGTTCCTACTTTGTTTGCACACAAACCTTAAAAATGATATATTTAGGTCGCAAACAAACAAATGTATAAAGAATCTTATTGTATTACATTAGTGTTAATGTATTTGCGCCTTGAGAGAGAAATAATGTGTATGTTCATACTAAATTATTTAAAATCGTTCATAAATTAAACCATTATCGATAAACTAACAAATTGCTTTCATTACAATTTAACAATTTTACATAAATGTCTAATGAAATACAATGTCAATTTGAAACTGTTTTACAAATATGTGTTTTGATTGTTAACTATATAAGCGTACAGTGACTTATCAGACACAATGATAAGTTATTCCCCCTCCAAACCGGTATGCCCTGTAAACGGTAATATTATCCTGTTTCCGGGAATTTCCGGTTAATAGGGTTTCCACTGTAGTTTTATTATGTATTAATAATTAAACTGGGCTGAACAAGATTCCTAATTAAACGAATATATTTATTTTATGCCNAGTGTTTGCCAATGATCTTAACCATTGTTTTGTTCAAGTATATGTTTATTTAACAGCAAACACAATTGAAATGTTTTATTTACCACAATACCGAGATTTCTCCACGCGAACATCATGACCATGAATTTAATGTCGTTTTACGGGAAACCAACAAACACACAATGAGACAATAAAATGAAAAAAAACTCAACATTTCCGTTATTGTATTTAACTGTAAAATATGTTGCATGTGTCATAACGCTTTATTTTATGTTCTTGATAAATATTGTGAAAATATTGATAGATTACCTTCCATGCGACACCATTGTGTGTGGTTTTAAAAGTGACCAATTCGAAAAATGGTGTTTCAAAGAAGATTAAAATCATTTACTCTCATAATGAACCTGTACATGAATTGCAGCGACTTAAACAAGTTTTCAGCATTATGATGTTCGATGAATTGTACGGGATCCGGTAAGTGCCACATTGAATGTGGCCTGTTGACCATTGAGGTAGACACACGACAATCAAAGCGACGCAAGAAACAATACTCATCAATATAATACGACAAGCCAACATTTAAGACGGCACGCGACATTTAAACATTTAATTGTCGCTTCATAGCGCTTATATTTGCCAGAAAAAGTAGCATCGAAAATTGAGTGTCTTCTTACATTGCCGCTGTCTTTGTAAAATGTCGCTTGTCGTGTCGTGTGTCGCTTTGATTGTCGTGTGTCGACCTCAAAGGGCAATATTTCAAACGACATGTGACACTATATCCCGAAAATGTCGTTCAATAGTCGACTAAAACCCATGCAGCACGATATACGTTATTCAAAGCAACGAGCGACATTTCAAACGACGAAAGGCACACTATCGCTGGCATTAAGCGGTGTCCTTAGAATTGCAACTAGGGCTTATTTTCTGAATCAGAGAAGTTATTGGACGAGTTGCACATACGTTTTTGCAAGATGTGTCATACAAGCTAAGAAATCGCGTCTTTGAACTATACACAACAACCTAAGTTAATATCCGCATGTTAGTAACACACATACAACGCGCTTTTATTCTATCATTGTTCATGAAAGTTCTATGGTCCTGATATTAGAGCGCTGGATATCGTGAGTTCGACGAGTGAATAAACTATCGATAATATACCGACAGCAATTAATTTCCTTATTTCATTTTATTCTATTATGCTAAATGCTTATTTTCGCGTGTTTGTTTTGTGATTATTGCTGGACTAATAATGAAGTTTGGCGCGCCTTTTTAGTCTGTTTAAACACTCAATGCTTTGCATTGGCCGCTCTAAGTCGGTGATTCCATCTTTAACCGTTGATCAAAAATACTGTATTCACCCACATCGGCTCCAAAAATAAAGAGAGATATTGCAATATCACCGATTTAATATTTTTCAATTTTTCCAATTTGTCGGCTTTTTATTTAACTCGATTCTGATCTGTTAAAGATAAGATAAGTTTTATTCAAAGTCATAATATCATAGTATCAGTTGAAGTGGCATATCCAATTTTGAATAAGAATGAGTTTGTACCTATTATTCAATACACATATATATTGAAACCACTGTAAATTGGTGTCTCGTGTAATATGAAAAGTTCCTCGTGTAATCTGAAATACGTGTATTTTTAACAGTGGAAACCAGTCGCGTCAGCTAATCCTCCCAACCAAGGCCAATCACTGTGGAGCTGCTCGTGTCCGTCGATCTGCACAAGACTAGAGATGTGGAGGAGGAGCCTAAACTCGCTGGACTGGACTTCCTGTCTGACGGGAGAATTGTGGCCGTAGATAACTTCAATAAGAAATGTATCATACTGAATGAGAAACTACAGAGGCTTGGAATACCGTACAACTTCAAGTCTTACCCATATTGCGTAGTTTGTGTGTCTCCTGATGCACTGTATGTGACGTCTGGTCAAGTAGTATATCTCCTCTCTGTGAGTACAGACTATGTCATCAGACTGACTAGAGAGATCAACACAACATCCAAGTTCTACTCTATATGCTGCAAGTCTCCGTCCAACATGGTCGTGAGTACGTACGAGGATCCCCACCCTGCAAGATAGATATCAGTGGACGATGTGGAGTGTGACTTTGACCACGTGGTGTTTCCTATGAAGACTTACAAAGCTGATGAGAGTATGTGCACGTATGTCCAGTCCAAGAACACGTTAAATATACTTTAGTACTTACTGACAGGCACGCGAATACAGTATTCATGTACGACACCGTGAAGAGCACGTCCAGAGCAGTCATTTATGAGAACATACAGGAACCACGCGGTGCCTGTGTTGGGCCTGGTGACACGGTGCTGTTGTGCAGTGAGAATAACAACTCCATCGTGCACCTGAGTGTTGGAGGTGACGTACTTGGTACCTATCCAGTGGATATGACGTTCCCTTACAGCATATGTGTGTCTAAGGATGGCACCAGGCTTGCGATGTCCAACAGCGCGGAAGGCGCCATCAAACTTCAGTTGTACAAGATATCACCGGCAATGAGTTAGGTGACAAGTAAGATGTTATCCGGGTATTAATGTTATGAACAAACATATTAATTATTTACGCATGTGTGTGATAATGTTGAATAAACACGGAACACTTTTTCGATTGAATGATATGCACTTGTATTGTAATTACTTTTTATCGCATACGAATGGCAAACTGCATATGTATTGTGAATGTATTTTTTTTAATACAAAAACAAACTGCAAAAAATGATTGTATTAATATATATGTATATACATTGTTTACATTTGAATTAATGTCAATATATCGTGGGTGTAATTATATTGAAACTCCAAGTACATGCAACTTTTTGGTGTGTATCATGTTTGCAGATAAATACTGTTAACTATTGATCACGTTAAAATGTTAAAATGTATGTGGTGTCACTATGCTCTGTAGCTAAACGCGCTAAACATTGGTCCATGTATATAAATGTTCTGCTCAGGCGAATATGTTCAATTTTAACTTGATTGTGAACGTTAACTGTGCAGCGGTTAAAACACAACATATTTGAACGCTGGAAATGCAAAATAAGACAAGCATATATTGGGATTTAACATCAAATAGTTGTTTGCATGAACAAATAAAATAAAAAAAACAGTAAAGATATAATTTTACAAAAACAAACGCTAGAACTGAACAAAACTATTGATATGTGTTTTAATGTTATCACCGTAATGTTACTAAAATTCAAAAATAATTCTTGTTTTGTTTACCTTATAACAGCCCAAGATCTATAGCTATCAACATTAATTGGTGAGAACGTAATTTACAGCATGTCACATCCTCCTGTCAATAAAATACTTTATCGTTCCAATGTAAAGGGCACTAACTAAAGCTGTTAATTTCTCATAAGTTTTAATATGGATAAGCAAAATGATCATGCAGTGCTTACAAGTGTCAACATTTTTGTTTTGTTCAAGAAGCTGGCAAAACCGTTTCACACCCTCAAAGAATCTTGCTTCATGTAAAAACAGTTCCAATATTAAGCGCCGAGGGTGGTACCAAATAGACAATAAACTTAAACGACGTAAATTTCTTCTGAGCTTATTTTTCGATATTATTATAAAAGTGAGTGTCTATCACTATCTGTTGACGATCGGCCACAGACTCTTTATAAGCTTCGCTATGTGAAAACGGGAAGTTAATGCATGTGCGTATAGTGTCGTCCAAGAGCAGCCTGTGCAGTCCGCACAGGATAATCTGGGACGACACTTTAAATTCCGCCTCAACTGGATCTTTTTTTTTCACAGTAACAGTTCCCATTAAAGTGAGTTGCAACTGTTTCAAGCAGGCTTTAAATTCTTTCATTTTCGGCATTAAGTTTTTTTTTAATATGAAGTTTATGTTGATTGTTAAAACACATTGCTAGTGTTTGAGATGTCCATTTTTTTTATATTTTACCATATTTAAATTTTGAGTTTTTCAGAGATCCAAGTTTGATTACTGTCGAGTTTTTTTTTAAAGTTAAGGTTGTGTCCTTTTTTAAGGATGTGAATGGTTTCTACTAGTGTTGCAAACGACTTTGCTGATCAATCATTGAAAACCGTTGCATCGTCCGCGAAAAAAGGTTTGCTTAATTTCTTGGTCATTGATTGTTATTCCTTCAATCATTATATAAGCATTTATATAATTAGATACAATTAATAAGGAAAAAGATAGTTGACAATCTTGGCCAACCATATTGTCTATTTTAAAACTTCTAGAAAGTTTGCTATTGTTTACAATAATACTATGTATATCCTTGTAAAATACCTTTATCCATTGAATAAAATCTGGTCCAAAATTGAAGTGTTTTTAGAAAAAGTTTTATAAAAGAGTGATTTAAGCTATCGAAGTCAGCAAAGAATAATAGTCAATGTGTATTGCTTATTTTAAGATATTCAATTACATCGAATGTTAATCTAACATTTTCACCTCTTTATATCTGTCATTCAGGAAAGTGGTTTGGGGATGACCTATTGTTTGATTGAGGACCTTTTCCAATTTTTGTCAAAATAAATTACTTTGTTTTCAATAATGTAAAGGGATCAATGTTGAAATACAATGCTTACACGAACGTGAATGAGTTAAGGTAGTCATTAACATTGTGATGGTTAATCTGATATAACCTCACTGACATCTGGCAGAAAACACTCTTATCGATAGGTCGAGTCTTTGGTCGCGAGCTGAGCATTTCGATACAAAGTGTCATATATTCAACCCGTTAAATGAATGCTTTAATTTAAAACAAACATGCACACATGAACCGACCTTCCTGTAAGAGATGACCATAATACTCGTTATGATACAATAATCATAAACGATACTTATTTCGGAAGTAAATTCTGTTGTTGTTTTCATCCGGGCAATATATGAGACTGGTTGTTAATGTTTGTAAATAACTCAATAATTATTTTGAACCAAAAAGGAACCAGTCGCATAAGTTAGTAGACTGCATGCCTATTTTTGACGCACATCAATATTTTTAGTATTTGTACACAATTTAAACCATTCCAAAAGGTTGACTTCCTTTTCCGGTCATTTACGTTGTTTCAGTCATAAAAACTTTCCGAAAATTTGTTTTAATTCATCAATAGACAAAACACCAACATGCCGAAAAGAAAGCGGACAGAAACGGTGGCGGAACCGCAAGCTAAGGGTACGGTAATTGATTTTGAGAAAATCATTACGGAATCCAACATTGTACCCCCAAATATTATGACTGATGCAGATTGTAATCGTGGTGAGGGCGGGCTGGCGGATGTGGTGGAACGTCCGGCCTCCTTTTAGATGATTTGGCAATTCATGTCACTAGTGCGATTAAAGAGCAAATCGTAACTGGCCAATATGTAGATTTAGCCCTTTTGTTAAAAGGCCCATCAGAACTATCTGTTTTCACGTCGGGTGGTCTACTTACCTTGGCGGCTGACGGTTAATTACAGACAAAACCTAAAGAATGCAAAGATAAGCTACCAAACATTGAGAAATGGACTGATGCGTTTTTGATGTTTGCTTCCTTTTTATCTCAAACACCACCCGCATAAAATGCAGGAATTACTACAGTACATGGTCAATATTAGAGAAAGCGCAAATAGCAAAGGGGGATTTGCATGGAGGGCATACGATGAGATATTCAGGATGCGGCAAGCTTCCCAACCTGCCACCTGGTCTCACATTAACCCTGACCTGTGGTGGCGCTGTACATTAGGGCTAGAGGTTAATCAGAGTTCCCTGACTAAGCCCACGACATCACGGGCAAAATGCAATTACTTCAACCAAGGGGTTTGTAGGTTCAATAACTGTCGTTTCAGCCATACATGCTCTGGGTGTGGTGGTCAAAACCAACAAACACATTGTCCGAATTCAAAGGGCCAAACAAAACCATCAGCTCATTTGGCAGGGAATTTCTCCCCCCCCCCTTTTTCGGCCCCGTGGAAGACCGTTCCCCAGAGGAAGACCTTTCACAGGCCGTTAATTGAAGCCACAATCATTTACAACTAGCTCCAAGCCCCGTTGATGTCGACAAGTTACATGTTTATGCACACGGTTATGATAATATACTGATTCAAAAAGTGGTTGATGGATTTAAGCACGGTTTTCCTATATGCTACACAGGCCCCCGTGTGTTTCGTGAAGCTAAGAACCTTAAGTCAGCTGTTTCAAGTCCTGATATTGTTAAACATAAAATAAGTGCCGAAGTTTTATTGAAACGGGTAGCGGGGCCCTTTCAGTCACCCCCATTTCAGAACATGATCATTTCACCATTAGGTTTAGTTCCCAAAAAAGTTGATGATACAGAGGTACCTGAACATAAAAAATTTCGAATGATACACCATCTTTCCTGGCCTGATGGTTTATCAGTTAACGATTTTATTGAACCGGTTGATTCTTCAGTACACTATTCTAGCTTTGATCAAGCAGTCGGTATGATCCAACGTTTGGGAAAGAATTGTAAGTTATTTAAGGCTGATATTAAAGATGCTTTTAGACTAATACCAATACGGCCTCAGGACTTTGAACTGCTCGGTTTTAAATTTGAAAACCAATATTATTTTGATAAATGTCTACCATTTGGTGCTGCAAGCAGTTGTAAAACATTCGAAATGTGCTCATCATTGTTTCAATTTTGTGTCGAAAAACAGACACCATCTGGGGAACTTATGCATTACCTTGATGATTACCTTGGGGGAGATTATTCAACTGCTTCTTGCGCTAACCTACTCAAAATATTTCTTGGGGTAATGTCTGACTTGGGAGTACCTATTGCAAAAGAGAAAACACAGGGTCCAACGGAGGTGCTTGTTTTCCTTGGCCTTGAACTTGATTCAAACAACATGTCGGTACGCATACCACAGAACAAAATTGATGAAGTAATACTAAAAATACACAGTGTTTTGTCTAAAAACAAGTCTACACTGAAAGAAATGCAGTCTTTGATTGGTTCTTTGAACTTTTGCTGTCGAGCTATACCATTTGGACGCCCTTATTGTCGGAGATTAATAGATTCTATATGTGGCTTGTCCAAACCTTACCACCATATAAGAGTAAAACAGGAGATAAAAAAAGATTTGTCAATGTGGTTAGAATATTTAAGGTTCTTTAATGGAGTGTCCATATTTCATGACCAATTTTGGGTGTCTAGCGAGGATCTTGAGTTGTTTACAGACAGTGCTGGTGGTTCTGGCCTTGGTTATGGGGCATATTTTCAAGGACAATGGTTCAACGGTAAATGGCCAGCACACTGGCACACGTGTGGCTTGTCAAAGGATATAACATTCCTTGAGCTTTTTCCCATTGTTGCTTCAGTTTTTGTGTGGGGGGACATGCTACAAGATAAGAAGATACGATTTAACTGCGATAATATGGCAGTAGTGGATATTTTAAACAAGCTATCATCCAAGAATTCAAATGTGATGCTCCTAGTTCGCATCCTTACGTTACAATGTTTACGATTAAATATTATGATCAAAGCTGCTCATGTTCCAGGTAAATCAAATGTGATTTGTGATGCGTTGTCTCGTTTTCAGTTGGACAAGTTCAGGGCAGTTGCTCCACACGCAGACATCGAACCGCAAATAATACCAAACCTTCTTTGGGAAGTCTTCAACAACGAGCTGGGGTCTTATTGAGGGCGGGAACAGCAGTTAACACGCAATTAACTTATAATACTGGTTTAAACGCTTTTGCGTCATTCAGAGCTGCGTATGAACTGGGACAAATCTGGCCTACAAATACTCATCAAGTTATTTTGTTCATGGCTTATTGCTTCGAAGTGGGTAGGGCACCTAGCACAATCGCGACATACATTGCCGGCATTAATTACTACCACAAATTGCATGGCTGGGAAGATTTTCAGAATTCTTTTATCATTACTAAAGCTCTTGAAGGTTGTAAACGTAGACCACATCGGAAAGATTTACGGGCTCCTATAACGATAGACGTTTTAGTCGCCTTGTGCCTGGTTTTGCCCCAAACTTGTTACAATCGGTTTGAAACACTTTTGTTCCATGCTCTTTTCACGCTGGCCTACTTTGGTTTATTTCGTGTGGGCGAGTTAGTAGCTAGTGGATCTTCAGTTAACCTTTTTGTAAAGGATTTAGAACTGACAGTGGACTACATTTGCATTACTTTACGGTATTATAAAACTAATCAACGGGGTAAGCCCGTAACAGTCAAACTGCCTAGAGAACCCAGGGCAGAAATTTGTCCGGTGCGGGCTATCAAGGCCTATTTAGATTTAGGTGTTTCTGACGGCCCCTTGTTCCGTCATATGGATGGCTCTTTAGTAACTAGGCAACAATTTTCCGGGGTGTTAGCTAAATGTTTGAGGAAAACCAAATATTCCACAGGACATTTTCGTTCACATAGTTTCAGAATTGGGCGTGCCACAGATTTGGCTAAACAAGGTCTACCGGATGAAAAAATAATGCTTCTTGGCCGGTGGCACTCAAATTGCTTTAAAAGATATGTCAGATAAATTGCCTCACAAAGACGAAGGATTGTAGCAGTATTAAGCATAAATATGTACATATGTATAAAGAGAGATTTTCCATTTGTCTATCTTTGATATAATATTGAATAACATTTTGTTTTATTTTGTTAACAGTCTCTACGTTTTATTTGCAAATTTGTCTGTTTCCAACCAATCACCCTAATAGGTTTCGGTTAATGATAAATCTGTATAATTGTAGACATCTGGGTCCTGGGTGATTCTATCCCTTATTGGGCAGGAAAGAGAGCGATGCAAACCGGTAAAACAGACCTAAAGACTCCGAACAAAATTTGCTGGATGGGCGTAAGAGGCCTCGGTTGGCACAGGTTACGGCACGCAATAGAAGCAGAAGTGCTGCTAGGTACTCCCCCCTCCATCATAGTGGTCCACCTTGGTGGTAATGACCTGGTTAATCACTCCGTCTGGCAGATACGGAATATCATGGATAGGGAGTTTAGGTACATCAGAACTGCATTCCCAACTTGCCTCTTGATCTGGGTCGATATTCTGCCTCGTCGGCTTTGGTCAGGGGCTGACAATGTTAAAGCAGTTGATAACAAACGTAAGCGAATTAATCGGTTGGGTCGGAAGCTGGTTTTGGCTTCTGGACACGGGGATGTGCTCTCTTGCGACATTCAGCAAGAGGACGGATTCTTTGGGTCTGACGGCATTCATTTGAATGAGGTCGGTCTTGAGTTCTATTTGGATGCGCTCAGAGACACCATTATTAAGCATTGTTCGTAGGTTTTTTATTATAGAATACACAATTGTGGTTCTAGTCATTTGTTATCCCCTGTGATTTTACGGTTATACTTCAAGTTTTTTATATTTCTGTGTTTTTGTATAATCAGGTGTCCTTTTCGGTTTGAATTTTTTGGGGGAAACTTAGTTTCTGTGGAGGGAAAAATTCAACCGGCTGAGAAAACGGATACATATTTTTACTAGGCACGAATTTATGTACGGAAAAATTATCACACAAAATTCATTTTACAATATCTTTGGCTGACACTGATCTGTTGATGGGGCAACAACACCCCATTCCCGTCAGTGAAGTGATGGCTACAGATATTCTAGGTATTTTGTTCAGGTTTATTTTGATTATGTCCGTTGTATAGGATGCTGTGGTTCATCCAATTTAACGGTTAAGGTATCTGGATGCTGTGGTTCATCCAATTTCAAAGTAAAGGTATGTGTGGATGCTGTGGTTCATCCAATTTAAAAGTATGTGTGGATGCTTTGGTTCATCCAATTTTAACAATAAAGGTATGTGTGGATGCCGTGGTTCATCCAATTTAAGGTTTGTGGTTGTGGCCCGTGTTTTGGTAGCAACCTCAGTGTGTCTGGATGCTGTGGTTCATCCAACAAGTTTAACATGTCACAGTCGATGCAATTTAACGTTATCTCAGCTGGTTGGATTTTAGCGACCTACGATACATTCACGTAATCCCGTAGTGTCGTTAGCCCGCGGCCTTATTATCTCCACTCTGCTTATATATATTAAATGTAAATTTAAATGGGTAAATAAATGTTTGTATTGTTTTGTGTGTTTGAATTTACTTCTTAATAAAATAATGAGAGGACTTTATCAAATTATTTGTTCAATGCCTCGGCCGTACACAAAGGTGTTAAATAGATAGGCGGCCTTCCAGTCTGGTCGGTGAGTGATATAGTTCTGAGGAATACTCACTGGCTAACGAAGCTTAACTGGAATTAGTTTATCTCACGCATGCTCCATTAGGTTGTCGTTATGAAAACAAGAAGATGTATATGCTGGTTGTCCATTAGTACGTGTGTGGTGCAGAAGAAAGATACGACAACAAAGCCAGACATCAACGGACGCCTCGAGTCCATTTCAATTGTAATGTGCTATTGTGAACTAGTTAAGCCCCAAATGAACGTAACGATGACAAAATTTAAAATAATCATTTTAAAACTACTCTTTAATGTCTACTATATATTTGCGTTATTGTGATTTAATGATATATGATCTCCTGCAAGGAAAAAAAATTGATTTTGTTAAAATATAAATACTCTCCTCCTAATAACACCGTTCCTAAATAGTGTCGGTGTTTATTTTGCAGTGTGGTGACTTTCACAAGATACATACTTTTGAGAAAAACGAGCACGTTAAACATTAAAAAGCGAAACAATTCATTTCAAGGTTCGTCTATGAAGTATTTTGTATAGTTTTTGACATTTTAAATATATTATTTATCCAACATAGTATTAACCTTAAATTTGAATGAGGGGTTTCTGACCACTAGTTAGTCAGTTTGCATTGGAAAAAATATGTTATTTTGTTTAAAACTATCTTTGTTTTCTCAAAGAATGTTTACCAGTTTAAGCGACACTAATGCTCTTTTTGTGTTATTGTTAGATATTGGTTTATATATTTATGAATTAGTTTCCATGCGACATTAATGAGTGTGGCTTAAAACGTGACCTATTCAAAAGATGGTGTAAAATAGAGGATTATTGTCATTCATTTTCCGAATGTACATGAATTGCAGAGACATTATTTAACAATTGTGCAGTTTAAGGTTAACATTACGGAATCCGGTAAGTGTCACATTAAGTGTCGCCTCTCGACTTTGAGGTAGACACACGACAATAAAACGACACGATGCTCGACGATGTAACACGATACGCAACAACTTAAACGACACGCGGCATTGGAACATTTGATGTTCGATTGTCGCGCTTATATTTGCCAGGTTAAGAAGCGTCGAAAATAGAGTAACAATCGTTTTCAATGTCGCGTGTCGTTGTAAAATGCGCTTACCGTGTCGTGCGTCACTTTGAGTGTCTTTTGTGGATCTCAAATGGCGAGAGGCAACATTCGAAGCTACGAACGATACGAAATGCGACATCTCACACGAAAATTGACATTATATATCGCGCAAATATCTTATAATTGTCGACTGTCGACTTAAATCCATGTAGATAGACAAAGACATTCAAATTCACGCGCGACATTGCAAACGACGCACGACAGTCTATCCAGCAAATATCGCGCAAAACATCGTGTGTCGATTGTCGATCGGGATTTTATTAAATCATGAAGTCTACTTTAAAAAGTCACTCAAAAGTTAAAATGCTCACCTTAAATTCTACGTTTAACTGTACCTGCATATCTTGTGGGTAGGTTATTCTACTAAACATTGTTCTTGGTTAGCTTATGTAATACGCTGGTGAGTGAGTGTTTCCAAGTTTATGAGATCCTTCCGCGCCGGAGGCTGCATTAAGTGAGGATCCGGATTGTGACCCAGCACTCCTACCAAATTAATTTACTTGACTCTTGAAAGGTGGAATAAATAATAAATGTAAGCTGTAATTTTATAAGTATTCATATTCCTATCGCGGAAACCCGTTTCCGCAAGAAATCGTTGAAAAAAGGAAACGGTTCCCACATTCATAGTCGTTATCCGCAAAACGCATTCACAAAACAGTCGGCAAGTGCTTGTTGAAACATTCAACTATTTGGAATGCCGATACACGTCTTATCTACTCTCTAGAAACTGACCACATGCACTTAACCTGAAATTGGATACATGCAACTATCTCGAAATCGGATACACGCAACTATATCAAAAGCTTTATCTCACGTTAAATACATGATTGATTTGGCAAAGACTTAAATAGTTCGGAGAAAAAAAGACAAAAAAGGACAAAAAGTAGTACAGGTCATTGTATGTTATCGCCCTTTTCTTATAATGCTCTTTTTTGTGGAAATGCTGTCTTCTCTCTGGTAAGCGTGCCCCCATGACGGCTAATGCAATAGTTGTTCTGTCCAATCATAATCATGAATTGATCTGATGCCAGATTTTCATTGGTCATTCAATACAACGGTTTCGTTTCGTTATTAGTTCACTAACCACGCTTGAATTCGATAATACCGTCTATTGAAATCAAGTCCATTATCGTGGTTATCATGTATTCCAACCTGGTGAGTTGTAAAACTATTTTTATTTATTTAATATTTTGTATTATCGGATTCAGAAATATGTGTGAATTAGTGTCATACTTTCGATATTCATTTCATTCATATTTCATTGCATTACATATTTTTTGTACATATATTGTTATTGTTTTGTTTAGGTCTTTCCGTTTTGACTATATAGGTCAGTGTCAATAAAATAGGTTAAACAGAGCTATGGACATTGTATGCCCTGCCCCCTCTCCGACTCCCACTACACAAGAACAACAACAACAACATTTATTCAGCCGTAAACCTTATGTAAATTAATAGCCTACATTATATATGTATTATACAATTTATACGTAATGGTAGAAGATAGAAGTTGGACGATAGTGTTATGAACTGGTTAACATGGTAAGTTAGGAAGGGAATAAATAATTGCATCTAATATTGCAACTGTACATCTAATATTTACTAATTAACTAACAATACACACAACTTTATAATCTTGAAAAACAAGTTGATAAAACTCAAATAATTATATAAAATATTGGCACATCATGCGATGAGATATATGAGCAGATCTCCAAGTATTTTGTTTATATGCCATATATCTGTTGCGGCTGTTTTGTTTAGATTTATAGACTTTGACAACATAGACATGATTTGTGTGTACTACTAAACTTCTTTGTTGAAAGTTTAAATACATGTACACGGACTTATAATGGTGTGAGCATAATCTTTGTCAAAACAGCGATTAATTCTTCACAATTTTTAAAGATAGATAAGTCGACAGAAAAAAAGTGGTCTGTTGTTGTTTAAAATTATTATTAAACAAATTGTTTAGTCTTGTTTGAGCGCAAGAAAACAAAACTACTCACATAACATAAGTCTTTAGTATTTGTCTGTTCTGATTAAAGGAAAGAACGCAATATATAATTGTTTTGTTCGACATGAGAACCGAATTTACTTTGCAGTCGTATTACATCAGATATAATACATCAAATTGTCAATAAATGGAACTAATTGTCAGCGGATTGAGTGTTTTTTTTAGATATTAACTTCCTGAAAAATTTCGCTGTCATTGACCCCGTCTACAAGTAGTCTACAGTTAGTGTATATCAGACTAATTCCTTGATGCACATGCTCTATATCTGCTTTGCTTTTGTTTTATTTTTTACGTAGAAGTCTGTAGCAAGCATCCGTCAGAACTGCCACTTACCAAAGGACATACACTCACAAGAACTACTAACGCAACCTTTATATTAATAATAAATTTAAGAGCTGTATCATTACAACTGTAATTACAATCTGGTTTTATTCTTGAGTTGTATTGGTTATCACATTTGATGGCTGATGTTGCATTGTTCTGAATGTAATGTTTTAAAGTGTTTGTTTTTCTGAAAAATATGTTTGAATTAAATATTGTAAAAAAATGAAAGATTGTTTTAACACTTGTTTCATCAATCTGTTTTGGTGAAAGTTTGTATTATCTGACCATTAAAAATGTGTTGTTTTCACATTGATTACAGTATGTTTGTTTCTCTGGAAATATGTTTATACCATATGCAATACTTTGTGTGATTGGTAACATCTCTTGTATAAACAGACAATGAGGATAAATGTAACCGTTTCTACAATACTGTCTACATAAGGTTGTCTGAAGAAAGCATGTGTGCACTTTGTGAATCAATCATCTATTTACTGTTTAAAGACCCGTTAATACTCAAAAATCAACGAAAATTTCGTAAAGTATTTAGTTAAATAAAGTTACCAAATAAAAAATCAATGTGCCTTATTGCAATATCCAACATTTCAAGTCAAGATGTTTTCTGGTAACATAGATGTTTGTAGATATAAAACGCACGTTTTTATTTTTTCGTGTCACAATACATTTCATTGTAATTTCCGCACTGATATCTATTCTTACGACACATGAACACTTACATGGTACCATTTTGCTGTTCTTGTCTCGTATGAAAAGATATATTTGCGGGAAAGTAAAATGGAATTAATTGTGTCACAAAAAAAAAAAAAAATTAAAAACGTGCATTTTATATCTACAAACATCTATGTTACCAGACCACATCTGGCGTTAAAATTTCTGCAATTGCTATATGGAACACTGATTTTATTTATTTTTACTTTATGTTACGAAATATTGTACGAAATCAATGTAAATATGTGTCTCAAACTTTATTGTTGATTGTTGTTGTACATTCTTAGATAATAAAATTAATTTTGTGCTCAATGTACGCAACAAGTTACTTTTTTATTCACTGTAAATGCCAAAAAGAAGTGTTTAATTTTCAAAAAAGCAAGACTGTTGGATTTGTGTTATATATTATTTCTTTTATTTAAATATTATTATGCAAAACATGAGGTGTGATTTACAATAATTAATTGTTTATCAATGATGACCGTGCTTAATAAGTAGATGATGGTTAAGAAAGGAATTTTGGCTGCTATGAGTTTTGGCAGAGTAATTGCCTTTGTCTGATTTTCCTGCGACATTATTTAGTTAAAAACTGGTTGGATCTCGCCCACACTTTCTAAGTTGACTGACCTTAATTTGTAGCTGATCTTAAAGAAAAGAATTTCGGCTGTGACAAGTTTTGGCAGAATTATGGCTCTTTGTATCTTTTTTAACTATAGAATGTATAGTCGCAAAATATGTGTTTGTAACTCTATTTAAATTACTGGTTGTTATATTGCTAAAACTTTCACAGTTATATGACCTTAATGTGTAGCAATGTTTACAAAGACAGGATTTTTTCTGCGACCAGTTTTGGCTAATAATGGCCCTTTGTCTAATTGTCTTATGTATAATATATGGCGGATTTTTCTATGTCAAAACATGTTTTGTGTGAGCATCAGTGTCTATGACGTATTTAAAATTGTCTTCTAAAGTTGTTATAAAATAGAAATTAAAAGAAACTTTTGGAAAAAGTATCGGTCATAATTAATTTCCATTGTGTAAGAGTTGGTTGAATGATCCATTTACCTGCATTTGATTCAATATTCCCATGATTTTATTTCATTAAATAACAGGACTTGATAAGCACCGATCAATGATAACGTCAATGCATTAATAACGTTGGCAATGGGTCTCATTTTGTAGTCTAGATAAATGTTGCTGTCACCAGGACGCTAACATTTATTGTTGGAATTTCGTTATAAATTACTGTGAAGCATTCAAAGGTGTAATGATAACAAATATTTTTATATTCAACAAATTGCAATGGATATGATACATTTTTTATGCTTTCCGGAGGTTTAAAAAGAAATGTCAGTGAATTAAAACTGATAATTCACTGTTTCAAAAAGTAAATGTTAACAGTGAAAATTATCGATATGTGAAATGATGTCGTTTTCATGCTGTTACGACGTCATTATTTCAGCAAAAATACAACAAATAATTATTTGTAAGCACAAAATGAAAAAAGAACATTTGTTGTTTTTCTATGATCACTCATGAATTTAAATCCATATTCCACATTATCCAACAATTAACCTTTATTTATTCAAAGGTTTCACTGAATAACCAGTATTTTAAAATTCTTTCCTTGGTACACATGTAGGCCAAATAACAAGATCGTGTCCAAACGTTGCAGTTAAAATTCCCATGATGACGTAAGGTTACCATGCGATAACACTTCTTGTCTTGTCCCAAGTCAATATAGATTGATATTTTAAGCAAAAATTAGCAAAGTCTTGTATATTTCACATTACTCTCGTGTTTATTAATATATCTTTAGCCAAATGAGATTAATCCTTACACCGGCCATGAACAACAAAATACCGAGGCTCAAGGGCAATTATCAAAGTTTTTCATTTTTACAATATTTTATTTTTACAAATGAATTGTGTTTTCAGTTCAGATCTTTGTATGCAAAAATCACGCTTTGACGATACCATTATATGCAAGTTTCAGTTTTGCGTCACTTGTAAGTACAAACGCTTTCGTAAAGACTTCAACATACATGATATGAGTATGGACATATGTAAAATTTGCTAATGTCAATTGGAACGATACATTGCCTTACACATTCACGATTGTTAAACGAATAATACGCTAACTATTAACATTACAATTACACATTACTTGTGGAAAATGTAGTAACGGTAGAGCACTATTTATGTCACAAAATATGGGTTTAATTAATATTAATATATTAACAAATACATGTATTAATTGCTAATTACACAAATACAGTACGCCAGATTATAAATGATTAAATCACAAGATATCATTACGCAAAACCGGGTTTATCTCTCGAAACAAGTCCGGAAATAAACGATTTATCACGAACGACAAACACGTTTATTGTCGACATTTAACGATCATTATTTCACCAAATAATTTGAAGAAAGCCGATACATAACGAACGAGAAAACACTCCACTGACGCTATAATTGATAACCCCAAACAAATATCGCATCTCACGTAAAATGCCGGAGATTGTTGACGCACTATCTAGTCGAGATAACGAAAGTAATACTGATTTAGAAAGGGGGCGTAGAAGGACATAGGAAGAAGGACAGTGCTTATGTTTTATTGTTTTATTTAAATATCAGTTCGTGCTCATACATATCATTAAGCATAATAATACAGCAAAAAAATAAATGTGTCAATAATTTAAACTTTTTAGGTTAAAGGTATTGGACGTATTTATTAAACGTGTAAACGTTGATTTTCAAATCGAAAGTTGAAACCGGCAAGACTCAATTTCACAATGGCTTCTAAAATATTTCAGGATTCAAACATAGACATGGCAGGCGACTTTTTTGGAGAAAGTTCTGTGACACAATCATGTGCGCCCTGCATGAAAACCAATATATCAAAAAATGCTACGGTTTTCTGCAAGGATTGTGACGAATACATCTGCGATACGTGCAAAAATCCGCATACCGTATATAAAACTGGACAACATAACATTGTCAATATTCAGGACAAGAAATCTGCACCATTAACAATCGACATGAACGGAATGGACAAGTGCCATGAGCATGGACGAGAAATAGAGTTTTTCTGCCAGGACCATTCTAAGCTGTGTTGCAGTTCATGTATTCTCATTCACAGGAAATGTGACCAAGTTGATGAAATAGCCAAAGTATCCGGACAAAAAAGACCCGAACTGCAAGCATTAAAACAAACATTGATAACAATGCAATCCGAGGCTGACGCTATTATAGCGGATTGTAAGCAGTCGGAAACTGGTTTAAAAGAGTCCATTTCGAAGATTTCTTCAAAAGTGGATAAAATGAGAGATCGTATCATAAAGCTATTTGCAGAAGCAAAGCAGAAATTAATAACTGATGCAAAACAATTTCAAACAGCAGAGGTCAAACGGATTGCGAATAAACGTGACTACTCGTCACGTGTAAAGGAAGAAATAAGTAAAGTCTTATCGATGTGTTGTGTCGTTTTAGAACGCGGAACGCCCAGTCAACAATATATTTATTTGGAACTTATGAAGGAGAAACGTAAAACAATGGAATCAAACATACATGACCAAAGGAAGATTAACATTTCATCAACAGTGACAGTGTCTTTTCCTAAAGAGCTGACTTCAATCCTTGAGATGGGAAGCAATTTCATAAAACTGAATTATGATGGCAACAAGACAGGTATTATATTGAACAATTAGTTTTGGTCTAATTTAAATTATTGTATACGTCGATGAAGTACAAAGAATATGTGGCGGTATGAGGTTACAAACTTGTTGTTGTGATTTAACTAGTTTGATGTGGTATTGTTTGTTTGTTTGTAATTAAAATGCGTTTCCATATCGTTAAATCGTGTTTAAAAATACTTTTCATTTGAATTCTTAATTTAAATCACATCCATTAAAATCATCTCGTATATTTTCTAAGCAAACCGCTTTATTCTAAATGACAATCGCTTTTCTAGTAACTCTTAATTCTTAAATGCAAATGCAATACGGCAAAATTATAATTACTTACTATTGGTTGAAAGTGATTAGAAGGCTTTTGTTTTTGTTCCATTTATCTATGGTTTATATTGCCAGGATGTGTTTATTCGAAAATACGGACTCTTTTGTCCATACACGTTATAGTTACTTCATCCATACGTTATCATTCTATGAAAATCGTAGGCCGTACATCACTTAACAAAACAATGCCGCCATTGGACCTGGAGTGCAAAAAATAATACTATTTAATTAAACCATTTAGTTATATCAATACGCAAATAATAATGCGCGCAATTTCGAGATAAAAGACTAAGTTGAAAAAAATCTCGGCGTCGATTTGCAGAAGTTTGCTTTTTTAATAACATTATGGAAAAATGTCTTTTCGTCTAGAGCGTGAGTAACTTTCTATTTTACCTGAGTCTTATGGTAACGCTCTAGCGTCAACACTTAGGGGTCGCCGTTTCGATCCCCCGCTTAACCTAACCTAGTTTCTTGTAGTTCGCTCGTCATTAAGACATTTAACCGAGATATAGTATACCAAGTGCTTCACACCGGGCACACACAATAACCAGGGTCGCCTCGTCACTGAAAAATTGGCGTTTCTTTGTCTTGCTCTTCCCTTGTAATCCAACTATTCAAGAGTCTTCTGGATTAATGGAAATATGGGAGAATCCCAGTTTAGTCGATACAAATCTACACACACGTCTGTATCATGGCACAAGACACATGTGCATGATTCTGTTTATATCGTTCCCAAGACTTAGTTACTCATTCCCATAACTTAATAAGTCGTGGAAACGAGATCACTAACTCGTGCGGACGAGTTTATAAGACGTGGGCACGTGTTAATAAGTCTTGGGAACGACTAGTAAGTCGTTAGAAAGACAAGGTTAACTAATTAAAACGACGTAGTTAGTAACTCGTGGCAACAAAAAAGCCAACATATTAAAACGATTTAGTCATTCGTGGAAACGTGAAAACTAACTTCAAAATTAACTAAGTTTGGAAATTATTTAAAGCTCGTATCTGTTAAAGTAATTTCGTCCAAAATTATGTTAACATCTCTTGTAATATCCATTTTGAAATATGTTTTAAACAACATGTATTTTGATTGGTTGTTTCTGTCCTTACCACGAGTAACTTGTTTCGTTCCAACGAGTTACTAAGTCATTCCCACGAGTTACCATTAATTTCGACTTTTTTGATTTTAATAATGCAAAGATTGAGTGTATGAACATGGTTACGTCTTACCAATATACAGAATGGTTATTTTCGCAAGAGTTTTGCGCAAGCGTCTAATGACATAGCTGGCACAATTATGAAAATGATTCTACAGTAAAACCCATTTTACAACATGAGTTATATAGGTTAGTTGAAAAGCGACACATGTGTACACAATTTTTTTTTTAACACGGACACGGTGCCTAAACCACGTGACTTTTTAAGATCTGTGTTGGGAGCATTAAGCGCGACCCTGATAACATTTTAAGGATGTCTTTTTAAATATTTCACCATTTTAATGGGATAAATTGGAGAGCTCGCTCATTCGTGAGCGTTTTCTAAACAAAATCATTAAAAATGTTATCTTGGTCGCGCTTAATTCTCCTAATACAGATCTTAAAAAATCACGTGGTATAGGCACCGTGACGGAGTAACGGGCTTACAGTAAGACAGTCATTCATCTATTTATAGAATGGTATTTTTCAAAAACAACGTGTCTATAAAAAACTACTTGCTTTCGAATCAAATTCATAAAAGTCATTGATCTATTATTCTATACCGTTCAAGGCAACTTAAAGAAAGCATAATAAAAAATTAGGGATGCAAGAGATTAATCGCTTTATCTAAGGTACGATTGGATAATCTTTTACATTTTCTATAGAATGTTTATTTTTTTTAAATAGATTAAATGCATTTTTGCATGGAATAAATCATATAATTTTCAACTCGAACGCTCGATACATTGCCAAAAATAAAACATGTAACCCCAAAAGGCATAGCTTTTACCCCACACTGCGGTCTTGCAGTGAATTTATGTCGGTTTGGTTTACCGAACGTCCTAAACTAAAGTTAAGTTGTTTTTTTTTTTGTTTTTTTTTTTTGTTGTAATGTTACTGTTTTTAACTGATTCATTTTAAATACTTCTCGAATTCTGTCAAATAAATTGAACTCTAAATATATATTTAAATCGTTTTATTCTATTTTTCACTTTGTTGTGTATAACATAGCAGTAAAAAAATGAAAAAATACGCTTCAAAGTTTATCAATGACATTATGATTTTAGACAAAAATCGTTCACTCAATGTATGCATCAATTTCGAATATTTAAAACACTTGAATATACACAGGTGTCTTTAAATATCCGTATTAATAATGCACGATATTTACAATCAAAACTTAAAATCGCCTACGGATTTCAACGGAGTATTTATGAAAACCATACTTCAATCTATTGTATAATAAATGTATTGTTACAAACAGAGATTAGGTTTTGATAATTGGCAGTATTCTTTTGTTTTAATTGCGAAATTCAACTTGGAATATGTGGTCAGTGGGGTTTATAAGTGGTAATAGACACGTCTATCTATAAAAACAGATACACCCCATGATACTTTGGACTGCTAATGTGATGTTTTGTCTCTCAATTAACGATTGCTCGCCAAGATAAAATGTTTAAAATATCAATTGTATTAAGATTATACATGTAATTGTTGATTGAAATCATATCCATCTACGATGCCACCACCACTATCTGAAAAAGTTTAAAGTAATTAAGACAGCAAATAATTTAACAGGTTAAATTACAAAACAACGCTTTAAATCGACCTGAAAAAGAAAAATACAAAAATAACAGCATTCTTTCAGCTTGTACAAGTCCCATATAAGAACATTAAAACGGAAAGAACAAAGAAAACAATAATTACAAATCTATATACGGCATAAGCGTAAGCGGCCTCACCAAAAAGATACACAGTGAAATACGTTATTAAATTGATTAGTTCTTATCCATGTGCTTTAAAACCGGATAATTACGTCTAACGTCTTAAACACATTTGCAAATATATTCAATGACATGTCTTATTAATAATATATTTATATCACGATTATAATATGGCCTCTTATGTAACCAACGTAAGCGACCATAGATTCCTTTCGTATTTAAGAGGATACATGTACGTTCAATGTGACGTGTTTAAGGTATACTTAACATTTTTTAAGCGTTTCAGTTTACCGTTGAATTAACCGGTTACACTTAAAGGTTAACCGGTTAATGTTTTAGTAACCTGTTACATACATAAATAAAATACAATGTCGGATTTAGCGACAAACCGCAAACTAAAACGAGATACTTGTTATTAAAGTACGAGACCGTTCACAGATTTTCGTTTATTTGAAAAGATTTATTTTTTTATTTTTTTTTAACAACACAACTGTAACATCTGTAATAAAGTTGAATAAATTATATTAACAATTTAAATGTAAAAAATAAAAATATGCTTTCCCTGGGGATTGATCCCGGGACTTATAGAAGCAAAAACTAACCAGTATACCACGCATGATAATACTATTTGCGGTGTAGCTAAAACCCTTTGTCGGCAATACACGTTTTTGCTTAATTGTCTACGTAAAGCGTTTAAACACTTCATATTTTTTACGATTTTGATTGATGATTATCAATAAACATATATTTTAATATTTTTCTTAGTCAGGTGTGTTCTTTTGCTGTTTGAATATACTATGTATTGCATACAAACTATGAAAAAAAATGTGATTTTGCCAAATTGAGAACAAGTCCCTTTAATATAGAACAGTTAATATTTTTTTAAGAACTAGGATTCTGTCGTACGTTCGAAAAATAATTTCATTAAAAGTATTGGGCGTTTCAGGTCTAGCTAAAGCAGTAAGGAATTAAGTATTTGACTCAAATCGATTTGTAACAAGAAGTCAATAGAAGAAAACGCAACTAACAATTACATTTAAAAAGTAAATCGTTACAAAAGAACATTTGCAATATCAACCATTATATGTGTAATGAAAGTATTCAAATACAGAGAACACATTAAAGAAACAAATAGTAAAAAACGAACAACATTTTGACCTTAATACCTCCCTGTAAGACAATGCCTGATTGACTTAATACATATGTTATGGTGAAACTATGCAAATATAAATAATGCTTAGTGACAAACAAAATTACCACACATATAGGAACAAATGCGTTAATCAATCTGCAAAAATATATCAAAAATATTGCAAAATCATGATATTCAGCGTGGACTCATCTTGTATATTCTATCAGATTGTATCAGATTGAGATTATTCGTAAACATCGTGACGTCAAGCTTATTATATCGTTTCCGGATTGCATTTATTTTTAACACCCTTTTCGGAAGTTATCAATTATCGACAGTTTAAGACATAAGACGTACCCATGTCGATGACAGAAGCTGCAAAAAAGAAACGGAAGTCATATATCGTGTATTTTACGGAGCCTCTGTGGGTATAAGATATCGGCGCCAATTTGTGTAAGTAGGAAAATGACTTCATCATAAGTTGACTGTGCGGAGGGCATTATCGACAGGATTCGGCTATTACCGACATCGTACACTTTTTTATATAAACATTTCAAAAACTCTTCTAACTTGTCATTATTTAATTCCATTTTATTGTGAGCAAGCTAAATAATCGCATAGATATATAGATTCTTCCTCGAGGAAGGCATGGTCTTCATAATTTGACTGATGACTAAAAACTTCGTAGTGCAGTTAAAAAATCGATGTTGCATTTTCTAAAATTGTGGAAACGTTTTCTCTTCATTATAAAAGCAAGTCGTTTACGTTGTATATACAGCGTTACGATCCTTGAGATAGTATTGATCTGTGACATTTATAGTAATTGTATACACCTTTATGTGGTGACGCGTGTAGTCGGCTGCCTGAGCGCTGATTGGCTGATATGATTTCCAACAATGTGATTGACAGCCGGCATTATGTCTTTCATGTTGGGCTAATTGGGTTATTGTTTTTCGCACTACACAAGAGTAAATGTGATGTACAAAGAAGGCACACAATCTGGACCAAACTGGATATAGTGTTGAAATTGGATTATACAGAAAATTTAAATGCGTGACAAAAATTAGTCTCCACGGCCGACTCGTGAATTTAACTCGGCAGAGTTAATTAAGGTCAAATGTAACGAACTGCTGCAAAGACGTAAGAAGGCCTTTTTTTTTGAATCGCATATCGCAATATCGATAGGTGCAAGATCTTTATAGGTGAACACGATTTATCAACATGTTTCAAATAGTGGTTAGACCATAAGTTATTTGTTTCATTTATTAAAATAACAACCTGTCGATAATTGCCTATCGCATAAATTTGCGTCGGCATTTATCGACACATTTGATATCTGCAGTTTCAAAGGCAAATCACACTCGATTTTGCTATGCGAACATTGTTCCATGTATTAAACTTGTATTTTAAGTAGAAATGTATGCAATTGAGTGCAGCCAAGGACACATGACATTGGTACAGAAACGCCATCCTCCTTATCGTATGTGTTAACGTCATGAATTTTTAGTAAAGTAAATTTTACTTCCTTGTTTTGTTTACGTATATACTGTTGACCTCGTTCAAATCGAAAAGATAGAAAAGTGACGTCATGTATTATCATTTATGACGTCATTTACCCATCTTTCATAGAATTAAAGGCCAAAATCAGGTATTGACGATAACTACCGACGGTCGATAATAGCCGACGTTACTCGCACAATAACTTTATTACTTGGGGAATTGAATCGATAGTATCGTACTAGATCGACCCAAAGCGGGGATTCGGTCCAGAATTAAATGTGTGTAATAGAAACTTAACTGGATATCATACCATAAAAGTGCGTGAAAGCTGAAATTGAAACAAATCGGGGCAAGATCGCAAACGCGTCACAATCTATGTAGGACGGAAGTATCCAGTAAAACACCTATAAGGTACAATTGATCAATGACGGTGTTCGTTTCGACTTGTATGACAATGAGAATATGACAAAAAGATACGGAACTATTTCAACCAAAAAATGTACTAAATATTAAATAGTCAGTTAGCAAGTATATATGATAATTGTATTCGGGTGTAGCTCACATTTGTGGTCAACATCGATTATACTTGGGGAACGAACCTACTCGTATAACGTCGTACCGAAGGGCATTGATTCGTAATAAACACATTGGCGTGTACCTTTAATATCACAATTTGTAACATATTGCAACCACACGAAAAACATCGCATCATGACGTATATAGACTAAAATCGTTTAATCCAAGCCTTAACGTCAGAAACACATCACGGTCATGTACTGTCGTGGCAATCGTGATTGGTCGTACGATAGTGTGAAACAACGCGGTCAAGTTCGAGGCAGTATTTCAAAGGATCACTGTTACAAACATCGTATCACGACGTATAGACTCGCATCAAATCGTTTAATCCAAGTCTAAATGTCATACACATATCACGATCATCTACGAGTGAATTATCGTGGCGATCGTGATGGGTAGTACGATAGTAGAAATCTGGCATAAGCGTGATGTTCAAGTTCGAATCAGAAATTCGAAGGATCATGCTTAAAAAAAGCGTGATCTCGTACATATTCCTTTACCGTATCATTCTTTATGAAGTGCGGGACTATGAATATGTTATCTTTCACGTTCATTCAAAAGGTACATATGTAAAGTTCTTGAAAATTCCATGTATTCAAAGTTATTTCTATTCAAAAATTGTATTAGATCACTTTTTATTATTTGGATTTATACGTTATACTGTTAGCAAGAAACAGTATCATAAGCATTATCATACATGATGATGACGATGATGATGATGATGATGATGATGATTATGATGATGATTATGATGATGATGATGATGATGATGATGATGATAATGATGACGACGATGACGACGACGACAACGACGACGATGATGATGATGATGATGATGATCATCATCATCATCATCATCATCATCATGATAATGATGACCATGATGATCATGATGAAGACGTTGACGACGACAACGACGACGACCACGACGACCACGACGACTTTTCATGCATTTGTAAAGCTTTTCACAATTTAATTTGGAAAATACGTGTATTCAATTAATAATGCGTTTGAAACTCTTTAAATCGATTAATTTCTAGAATACGAGTATTGTATTATTATTATTTTTTATATGTTTTCCGTTCAATATATTTTATTATCCTCGTAAATAGATGTATGAGGGTCGAGGGAATCCCACTCCACGCCGTACATAGTTTGCAAGCAATATATGCATATTATAACAATTTTTTAACATTTACTCATCAATAGCTTCAACATAAAAATACAAACAATATTTGCGAGCGTTGATGGCATCCAAATCCACACCGTACATAGTTCGCAAGCAATGTTTTCGAAGTATAACACATTGTATAGCTTATACATCACAAAACAAGCAATATTTGTTCATCAAATAATGTACAATGCATGACTTCTTAAGTCCCCTATCACTGCTACTGTGAAAACGGTAACAATAGTTCCCTATCATTACTTTGACGTAAATCATTAAAATTGTTAATTTCATTTAGTACATGGTAATGCAAGGACGTGTATTATTAAGCTGCTTTAAGAGTGGGTTTAAGAGTGGGTTTCGTTCATTTTACAATTGTAAAATAACATTTTGATCAAAACAAATATTACACTTAAGGGTCCATTTGTATAAGGAAGTCCCAAAAGAAAGGGAGGCAAAGTAAGACAGTTTAAAAAGTATTACATCCAGAAAACAATTATAATATTAACTTATTGACATGCTTACATTCCCAAAATATATGTTCTATAGTTTAACATTCAGTTTGACAAAAGGTGATGTCAGCTGAAGTGGCATATCCAATTTTGAATAAGAATGAGTTTGTACCTATTATTCAATGTACATATATATATTGAAATCACTGTAAATTGGTATCTCGTGTAATATGAAAAGTACCTCGTGTAATATGATATACGTGTATTTTTAACAGTGGAGACCAGTCGCGTCAGCTTATCCTCCCCACAAAGGCCAATCACTGTGGAGCTGCTCGTGTCCGTGGATCTACACAAGACTGGAGATGATGGGAGGGTGCCTCAACTCAGTGGACTGGACTTCCTGCCGGACGGGAGACTTGTGGCCGTAGATAACTTCAATAAGAAATGTATCATACTGAATGAGAAACTACAGAGACTTGGAACACCGTACACGTTCAAGACTAGCCCACTTTCCGTAGTTTGTGTGTCTCATGATTTAATGTGTGTGACGTCTGGTGCTGTAGTATATATTATGTCTGTGACTACAGACAATGTCATCAGATTGACGAGGGAGATCAACACATCATCAAATTACTACTCTATATGCTGCAAGTCTCCGTCCAACATGGTCGTGAGTACGTACGAGGATCCCCGCTATGCAAGATTGATATCAATGGATGGTCTGGAGTCTGACTTTGATCACGTGGTGTTTCCTAAGAAGACGTACAAATTTGGTGAGAGTAAGTGCACGTATGTCCAGTCCAAGAACACGTTAGTGCTGACTGACAGGTACGCGAATACAGTATTCATGTACGACACTGTGAAGGGCACGTCCAGAGCAGTCACTAATGAGAACCTAAAGGGACCACGTCATGCCTGTGTCGGCCCTCATGACACGGTGTTGGTGTGCAGTGAGAATAACAACTCCATCGTGCACCTGAGTGTTGTAGGTGACAGTATCGGTACCTACCCAGTTGATATGAAGTGGCCGTACTGCATATGTATGTCTAAGGATGGCACTAGGCTGGCGGTGTCCAACAGCGCTGACCGCGACAGGAAACTTCACTNGTTGTTTTTTTACGTCTAACCTCAATACATAGACATATATATGGCTATATTTCGGAGAGAACGGATTTCGGATAAACGTTTATAACGCACTGCTAAAGCAAAGCCGGATTCAAGTTTGACATAAATTTGTTAATGTTAGTATTTTAATAAACATTTTCACGTGTTAAAAATATTTTCACACTTCCAGGCTCTATATAGTTTGACATTTAGTTGTTAATAATATGAGTATTTGACAAAACATTTTCATGTGTTAAAACTATTTTCACACTACTATATAACCTTTAGCCATAGCTATACCCCTTTGTGTATTTATGTGTAAAATATCAGTCAATATGAATATTATGAAACATAATTTTTATCTACAGATGAATGACCACGACTATGCTGCCTAGTTTTACACAGTATCAGACTCAAAACCGGATGGAGCACAGGTTCATGACATTACATTATAACTCAAAAAGAAGCCAATTGTAAATTTCCGACTGAGAAATAACATTGCGAAGATGGCTGATTAAGGATTTGGTATCCAAGATCTGTTAGATAGGAAGTCCGTGCAACTGAATATACCCCCGTCCCGTTCTTAGGCAAGAATGACCAGATGACCAGCGCAGAAGTTAAGTTGACACAAAGCATTACAGTCGAGAGAATTCATGTGAAACGTGCAATTAACACAATATTTTGTTCACATATTTGATCAGGTTATTCCGGTTTCTTTGTTTGGGACAATTAATCAAATTTGGACAGAGTGTTCATTGCTGTCAGACTCTTCAAAGACCCAATTATATCATGTCCCGGTGTTTAACGAAACATACAGACCATTTACATGAACATTTGTCTGCATGAAGGTATATGAAATACCATTTGCTGTGTGATTTGTCAATTTTTTGCTTTGTATAATGTTTTTGATACATATATTGACTTAAAGGGGCCGTCCAACAGATAAAGCGTCGTATCGACGCGAAACGATATTTTGGGAAACTACGAGGATTGCTTATATAGCTAAAAATTACATCCTCTACAAACATGAGCGTGGATGGTCGAGTGGTCTAGGCGGTTAGCTTTTTACTCCAGGACTCCAGGAATCCAGGGGTCAATGGCTCGAGCCCGGTTGAGATTTACTGGATATTTTTAGTTCAAAGTTTAAATTTATCAATGTAAAGCATTTAAAGCATTTAATGACAAGCTTCAATGCATGCCAAAATCTGTTGGACGGCCCCTTTAAGCATTGATCGACAGATTTATGCTTTAAGAGTACTTTACATAAAAATTGTATATGTTTGTTAACTAGTTTTGATTGTATGACCACTGAATAAATAATTTTAAAATTGAAATTTTAGAACATAAATTGTCGTCCCATATTAGCCTGTGCAGTCCGCATAGGATAATCAGGGACAGCACTTTCCGCCAACACGGAATTTTCGCGGAGAAGAGACTTTCTTGAAACAAAAAATACCATATGTGCATATTGCACAGGCTCATCTGGGACGACACTTTACGCACATGCTAAACCCTGTTTTTCCAGAGCGAGGCTCATGTATTCTTTCAATTGCATGGTGCTGATGCAGTAGTTACTGACAGTAAAGATAGTAAAGACATTGACATTTGATCGAAAAACATCTTGAGACAGATTTATTTATTTATAACCCTAACGCACTCCAGATGATTCAATAGATATAAAATATATATATATATAATTTATAAAATGTAAAAAATATAAATATAAATACTATACAATATAACTTTTAAAGAATACAATTAAAGAAAAAAAACGGTAACCCACACCAGGGCCCGAACCACTGACCATTTGAGTACAAGTGTAGCAGTATAGACCGCTTGGCCATCTTATCATATTGAATCAAAAGAAAAGAAAACTTAAGAATTATTTTTATCGGCCATCCGTTATATCGATGGAATTACATCCAAGCAAAGTTGTCTCCCTTGAGAAATCAAAGGACTGAGCGCGATAAGTTTGTACAGAAAAGAACAGATCGAAAACAGGGCTTAATGCATTAAGTGTCGTTTAAATGAAGTGACCTCGAAATATAATAATATAAGATGCCCTGCATCAAAATACCAAAAATAAGGGGACTAGCTATCAAAACTACGGATGACCGACGCGAACAAGAATCCACACTTAGGCTTAATGGTTGGTGCGCAAAGGGCCATAACTCTTGAACGAAAAGTTTGATCCTCAACATTCTTTCTGCGCCATACGCGGGATGCTTTAAGCTTTCTAACAATGCCCATATCATGAGGGTCATTTGAGTCTAAATTATGTCCCCTTCACTTGCCAGAACTAAACCGAAGATAGTCACACCATGATACCTCCCCGGTATAGAGGCCAAAGTAGTCACACCATGATATCTCCCCGGTATAGAGGCCAACGTCAGGAATAGTTACTCGGAATTGTCTCTCTGGTAGAACTAATATTTATTTAATAGTTTTATGACGTGCATCTTATGTTATATAAATACGACGTCGAGTGTACATTGTTACATCAACAAACCTCGTTTTCAAAATACACCTGTTGAGTTNCATAAAGCTTCATTGAATTCCAGTCGACAGTTGGGGAGAAATAGCCCGGACAAGAATTGCACTATATGTACAGTTAATGAAAAAAAATCAAAGGGCCATAACTCTGTGAAAAATCGTCCGACCAGAACCCGTTGATAATATGCACATCTCCTCTTGGTAGTAAAGCTTCCCATAAAGTTTCATTGAATTCCAGTCATTAGTTGCTGAGAAATAGCCCGGACAAAAATCCGGACGGACACACAGACACACGGAGACACGAAGCGGCGACTATATGCTCCCCCATTTATATATACATGGGGAGCATAACAAACTAATCAGTCGATAGATGAAAGTTCCATAAGTCTAAGTTTGATTTAATAAAATATATACTCTGATTTTAAATAAGAAATACAAAGTCTTGGTCCCTTAATTTTATGAAATATGAAATGCTAGTCAGTCATTTTTTGCGTGCTATAATGTCAGCGTTGATATCTTCAAATTTGTGTAAAGTACATGTATGTGTTTTACTGCAAAACCCATTTTTACTACTAGACTGTAAGCATCAGTAACACAATGTATTTCAACAGTTTTAAAAGTTGAACTATGTATGCTGACAAAGAAAACAAAGTTTAAATTATGGAACTAAAATCTTTACAGATAATCTCCGATGCGATGATTTTGAAAACAGACGACGAGGTGATTTAGTTCGCAATTGTACCTATTACATTGAACCGAGAACAGCTTGCGATTCGTCTTGTATACTTTACAATGAATTTTAACCTTGAATGTGATATTTCATATTTATATTATAGAGCAAACTAAAACCTTCAAATACATCGTTCATCATTTATGTTCAAACACCTTCCAATGGTGGTATTCTTTACCTTTCTACGACAGGTTTAATCTCAGAATTGATAAGTTTTATCAAATTGAATCGCGATTGTCTAAATATATTTGAAAATCTTAATGATTGTATGATAAGAAAGTGTTTGTCTTTACACGAGCTTTAAATTCGATCTTAAATAAGTTTTGTTTAAAAGAGCTTGTAACCCGACATACAGTAATATTCTCTAGAAAAGTACTTATATTTGATCTCCAATATGATTCTTCCATGACAATTGTTTTTTCTAGGAGATTACACTCAACATAGATCATTGTTCGTAAAATAAACGTACATATTAGAGAATTGGCACATTTATAACTGTACTTTTTGGTAAACCAAATCATTGTTTTTCTACACACTATCTTAAACGTTTAAGTCTTTGGCNGGAGTTTCCATACGCCATGACTATTTATATCTATGAATCGTTTAACCCAGTCCGCTTTAAAGGCTTTTACAAAATAATTAATGTCTGTTAGCTTTAGACCTCCATTATCATAAGGTTGATTTAATCGTTTCTTAAATTCTGTCAGGCATATCATCCCAAATAAATTTTTACATAGTTATTAATCCATCCATAGCTTGTCTACTTAGATTTTGGAGAACTGAACATGGATATATAAACTTTGTAAATGCAAATGTTTTTATCACAATAACCGTTCCCTTTACAGAGAGATTTCTATGTTGCCACTGTTTTAAGCAGGCTGTAAATTCTTTCATTTTCTGCATTACATTACATTTTAATATTAAGTTTATGCTGATTGTAAAAATTCATTCCTTGCGTTTTAGCGGCTGCACTATCAGATGTCCATATAAATTAATTTTCTTTGCAATATTTAAAATTTAAGTGTTTTCAGGGATCCAATTTTGATTACTGCCGAGTTTTATGAGTTGAGGTTTTGTCCTTTTTTAAGGATCTGAATGGTTTCTAATAGTGTTTGGGACGACTTTGCTTATCAATCATTGAACAAAGTTGCATCGTCCGAAAAAAAGGTTTGCTTAATGTATTGGTTATTGATTGTTATTCCTGTAATCTTTGTACACGCATACAAATAATAAGATATAATAAAAAGGAAGACGATAGTGGACAACCTTTCCCAACCACATTGCATATTTTAAAAATTCTAGAAAAGGCCCATTGTTTATAAGAATACTGTTTATATCCTTGTATTATCCATTGAATTATATGTGGTCAAAATTTGAGGTGTTTAAGACAATGTAAGATAAAAAAAGTGGTTTAAGCTGTCGAAGTCAGCAAAGAATAATAGTCCAGGTTTATTGTTAATTTCAAGATATTCAATTACATCGAATGTTAATCTAATATTTTCACCTATATATATCATTCATGAAATCGGTTTGGTCATAACCTATTATTTGATTCAAGTCTTTTTCCAAACGGTCAGCTATAGACTCGATATTTAATAAACTAATTGATCGCCAATTTGAAATGTAATCAAAGTTTTTATTAGACATTGGAATACGTGGAATGATATCCTGTTTTTATAGAGTTTAAATTCACCATTGTCAAAAGAATTATTTATTGATTTGATATGCTATTCTTTTATTGCTGTCCAAAATATTTTACAAAATTCAACAGTTAATCCGTCAGAACCTGTGCTTTTATTATTCGCCATTCCTTATAATACACAATCACATTCATTATCAGTAAAGTTTCCTTCACATTTCACTTTGTTTTCTTCACTGAGTTAATTGATAGTTTTTGTTAATTCTTAAAATTTTCTTCAATTTGATTTTGTTTATAAAGAGATTCATATTAGTTTACCTCTGCTTCTAATATTCTGTCTTTATATTTTAATACTGTGTTATATCTACACTCAAAGTATGAATAGTTTTCTTTTCGGCCTTTCTTTTTTCTATGTTGGCAAAGTAGACTGATTTGTTTCATTCCCTTCGACGTCAATAGCTTTTGCTCTTAAGATATATCCAATTATCTGTTTGTCCTATATTTGTTGTGACTCTTTTTGTTTATTTTTTATTCTTTGTGTTATATTTGTCGTCAAGTCAGCAGAGTGTACACTTGATTAAATAGTGTTCTTGTGTTGTAACTTCTGCAATAAAGTTTTCTTCTTGCTTTTTAGATTTTTTTATCTTTTTATTGTACAGCCTTCAATCAAATTTGAGTTACAAACGGACGACATAAGCTACCTCCACGGATTGGCTGACGGGTTCAAGGGCTTTATCTAAAAAATAAATGCTGCTCGAGCGGGATTTTTCTGCTAAATTTATTCATTGTAAAAGAAAATTAACATAACAGTTAAGTATTGTAATGTACTATTTATACAGCTTTGTCTTAAAGTTGAATCAATGCACATCTTACACGTTGGATTGTTCATGAAAAATAAAACACACTAGCACACTCACACCTTTGATAATACAAATTATATAATAATATGAATTATTATATACCTGCTTTATGTTCCCAAAAAATACAAGTTGTATCGATCGGTAAAATGCAACTGCACAGAAATAATTCCCGTATTATGCTACTCGCTAGTTTTCCGTATTACCACACTAGCCGGATTACTTTTAATGACGTCACTTTGAATGCAGAAAATTGTAAGAGCATTCTTGGTTAATTATGAACGCTTAAACTCATTTTTTACTTAAATGATTCAAAGTTGTATATAATAAAAGGAATATTACGCAGGTCAATTGTTACAAATGTTTGTATCCGTCTCGTGGCTTGCGCTATTTCGTATCACACTCGATGCTCCGCCTATATGAAATACGTATTTCGTGTGACGTATTTTCATTTAAACTGGATGCTTTAATTGGTAGACTACAAACATTGTCAATGGGACTGCATTTGTGTCAGAAAGCTACATTAGGTGCTCAGTGGACCGAATGGATATATTATCACCTGCAAGGAGAAATAAATAGATTTTGTGGAAGACATTAAAAATATAAATACATTCCTCCATGTAACAACGTTTATGAAAAGTGCTGTTGGTTATGCTGTAGTGTGGTGACTTTCACAAGCTACATGCTTTTGATGAAAAAATTGTACGTTTAACCTTTATAAGCGGAACAAGTTATTTCAAGGTAAGCCTATAACGTATTTTGTTAAGTTTTTGAAATTTCAAATATATTATTTGTCCAACAAATTNACGATAAATGTTACAAATTCATGTTGTATCACTAGGGCTCGATTGTTCATTTTCATCTCACGTACTTCTTAAAAGTACCCCGGGTACTCTTTAAGTATACTACAAAGTACCCGGGTACGGAATATGTATCAAAAAGTATCACCGGGTGCTTTTAAGTGTATTTTCTGTACCCTGTGTACATTGTTATATACATATGTGTACCCGGAGTGCTTTTAAGTGTATTTTCCGTACCCTGGGTACATTGTAATATACATATGTGTACCCGGAGTACTTTTAAGTAGTACGGGAGCTGACAAGGACCAATAAAGAGTCACATTGCTCCGTAGTTAAGCGCGTTAGATATTGTTAAATGAATATAGATGTTTGGCCTATGTGACTAAGATCATGTTTTCCTCGAATGCGAACGTAAACTACGCAGCGGTACAAACAATGTTTTTTTTCGCTGGGAATACACTGGCAGTTGAACTCTGGGAATTAAACAGTACATAATTGTTTGCATTAACGGATAAATAAAAAACACATCATCGACAAAACAAACGCTAGAATTGAACATATCTATGCATATATTTTCTTAATCTCATAATCGGAATGTTACGTTCAATCAAAATGATGCTTTTTAGCCTAATAAATACTCAAGCTCTATCACTATCAACATTAGTCGGTTAGAACGTAATTTACACCGTGTAACGTATGTCTGTCCATAGCCTTAGAAGCCTTTATCGTTCCTGTGTAAAGGTCACGAACTAAAGCTCTTAATTTCTGATACGTTCTGGCAAAACCGTTTCACAACCTCAAAAAATCTTGCTTCATGTAAAAACAGTTCCAATGTAAGGGCCGAGGGTGGTACCAAATAGACAATAAACTTAAACGACGTTAGTTTCGTCTGAGCTTATTTTTCGATATTATTATAAAAGTGATTGTCTATCGCTATCGGTTGACGATCGGCCACACACTCTCTATATGAGCTTCGCTCTGTGAAAACGGTAAGTTAATACATGTGCGTATCGTGTCGTCCCATATTTGCCTGTGCAGTCCGCGCAGGGCTTATCTGGGACGACACTTTCCGCTAAGACTGGATTTTCGATAAGTGCAGACTTTCGTCAAACGACAAATAACATGAAAAAAGAAAGTTTCTCCCCTGAACAGGTTCATTTGTTCCTCTTTATCTACTCACAAAACAAAGTGTGTTTGAAACGATTCACGAAAAATATTAAAAAAATAAAATAAAACATGTTCATTCATAGTATAATAGCTCTTCATTCTTCAATTGCTTATACGTTAAGTTGACGTTTACAAATAAACAAGTTTATATTATTGAGAGTATGGGCATGTATATAAAAGAAAATGTGGTCTTAAAAGGATATCCTATGTAGTATATTGGTTGCAAATAATGTAAGGCGTGGATCCATTTTTGATTATGTGTTTCATATTTGTATTTAATAATGGCAATGTCTGCTGCTGTCTGTATTTGTATCTTAATATATAATTTTGGGATGCCTTTTTTTAAATTTTAATCTTAAATATGAATGTTTGTATTTACATTGGTGTAAAAACATATATGTATACTTGTTGGTCGATAATGCCAAAAAATGACTTTTCTTTGTTTAATTTTAATTCAATATTGACGTCTTTCAGAAAGTATGCCAGTTCTGTTCATAATTCTTGAATGTAAGTTCATTCCCAAAATAGCTGGTCATTTTTTTCAATAATGTATTGGCAAAACTCACACAAACTACACGCTTTCAGTCCGCATTGGGTCAAAACAAGTGTAGGTACTATTCTGGATAATACCTTATATTGAAAACTACGCAGATATGTACCAATTGCTGACTTAAATGGTATTATATCTAGTATTATTTATTTGGTCTTTTTTTTTAGATTCTATTGTTTTTGGGGGTTTCTACGATGGCATAGAGGTGACATTCACTCCCCTTTTTTTAATTGCACTCCTCTTTTTTCTATCTCGTGGCCTCGACTTAGTATCTCGAGACCACGACTTACTAACTAGTTAGATATGTCGTTGCCACGAGATAGAAAAAAGAGGAGTGCAAAACTAAATAAAAGAGGTGTGCAATTAAAAAAGAGCGGTGCAGTAAATAAAGGCAGGGTGCATTAAACAAAAGAGGAGAGAATTTAAGCTATCTCGAGATCCCAACTTAGCTAACTCGTGGCCACGAGTTAGTCAGCCAATCAAATTTTGCGTAACATGTGTAAATATTCTGTACGCATATATATAGCTGGCCAAAGCGGGCTTTTACTGTGATGATTACTTCCCTTTGTACAAAGATTAACATGGAACTGGAAGAATTACTGCGAAAAAGACGTTAAACAATTTGATTTGCTGACGAACAATGTTGGCCGAAATATAAAAAAAAATCAACAATAAGTCCGTCAAAGCCTGTGCTTTTATTAGTTGCCATTCCTAATAATGCACAGCCACATTCATTATCAGTAAGTTTTCCTTCCCATTTTACTTTATTTACTTCACTAAGTTTATTGATAGATATTTTTTGTAATTCTTAACATTTTCTTCAATTTGATTTTGTTTATAAAGAGATTCATAGTAGTTTACTTCTGCTTCATATATTCCGTCTTTATATTTTAATACTGTGTTATATCTACAGCCAAATTATGAATAGTTTTCTTTTAGGCCTTACATTTTTCTAGTTCGACAATGTATGCTTTTTTGTTTCATTCCCTTCGACCTCAATGGCTTGTTGTATTCTTGTGTTGTTATTCCTGCAATAAAGATTTCTTCTTGATTTTTAGATTTGTATCTTTTTATTGAACAGCCTTCAATGTTTCCAGAGTTATGCTCCACAGAAGCAACGGGATATACACAAATAAGCAGTTATGACCAATATATTAATAGGAGAGTTGTGGTTATCGTACTCCGCACTTCCTCTCAATATCCTTTATTAATTTACTCAACTTCATTTAAATACCTTAAATCCTCTGGGAGTCATATTTGGCAAAATAAAAGTGACAACAAAAGAGCAATAACTGTGTACATTCAGAAAAAAAAGACTTATGTTTCTGTACTATGCACTATCCCTCTAGGCCCTCTATCATAATGCAAACTTTAAGAATAATCCTTTCCATACGTCCTGTATCATGCTACGCACACAGAAATGATGATAGCAACGACATACACAAGTTAGGTTGACACCATCGTGCGCTCATAGGTAAACGCACATTGGTTTTCAACACCTTAGATGATCATACACAAATTACTACGACCATTACTGATTTGCCTGGCCCGCTAAATGGGTCCCCTTGGACAACTTTTTAATTTTGTAAAAATGTGTATTTTAATTAGCGTTTATAAAAACGAGACAAATATGTCGAGCAACCAATTCATGCATCCATTTTTAAAATAACATTGTTTTGAAAATAAAACACCGTATTAACCGTCCATATGCCCCTTTAATGAGTATCGTGTCAAAATAAATAACTTTGTGTTCAACAATGTAAAGGAATCAATGTTGAAATGTCATGCTAACACGAACGTGAATGTCTTAGGTAGTTTATAACAGTGTGATGGTTCATCTGATATAACCTCACTCACATCAGGCAGAAAACGCTGTTATCGAGAGGTCGATTAAATGGATGCTTTAATTGGTAGAGTACAAACATTGTCAATGGGAGTCCATTTGTGTCAGAAAGCAACTTTAGGTGCTCAGTGGACCGAATGGATATATTATCACCTGCAAGGAGAAATTAATTGATGTTTTTGGAAGACATTTAAAATATAAATACTTTCCTCCATGTAACAACGTTTATAAATAGTGCTGTTTGTTATGCTGTAGTGTGGTGACGTTCACAAGCTACATGCTTTTGATGAAAAATTGTACGTTAAACCTTTATAAGCGGAACAAGTTATTTCAATATAAGCCTATAAAGTATTTTGTTAGGTTTTTGAAATTTCAAATAATTATTTGTCCAACAAATTACAAAATTAAATTAATTATTAAGTTTTAGCAGGATGTGTCAACAAGCTAAGAAATCGGTTGTTTGAACTATAATAAACACACCTACGTTATTATCCGCATTAAAGATACAAAATAACGTTTTTTTACAACACGCTTTTATTCGATCATTGTTCATGTGAGTGGTATGGTCCTGATATTAGAGCACTAAACTGTCAATCCGCTGGATATCGTGACTTCGAAGAGAGAATAAACAAGCGATTAACTACCGACAGCAATGATTGTTTTATTTTATTTTATTCTATATGCTTAATGATAAATGTTCGCGTGTTTATTTTGTGATTATTGCTCGACTAAGTGTGAAGTTTGGCGCGCCTTTTAATATGTATAAACCCTCAATGCTTTGCATTGACCTCTCTAAGTCGGTTATTTCATCTTTAATCATTTTGTATGCATGCAAATTAACGCTTATTTTATATTATTTCGGGTCAATATTAAAGTCAATTAGAAGTCATTCTTTTTTTTCAATTATCTGTTAGGCTGAATAGGCTATTGCAACCGTTCTCATGTGTGTTTTAGCCATTATATTTAAGGCGCACGCCTGGGTTGCAGACCCTTCAACCAGTAATATAGTAGTCAGGCGTGTATGCTTAATATGTAATTTATCATTTAGCTTTTATCAAAAATACTGTATTCACCAATTTTAGCTCCAAGAACATATAGAGAGATATCGCAATGTCACCGATTAAATATTTTCATATTTTCCCGATTTGTCAGCATTCACTTAACTCGATTCTGATCAGTTTGTTCGTGGTTCAAAATTAGTATAATGTAACCAGTTCAAGGGAGAGTATTCATACGTTTAAAAATGGCTGCGCCCAAGGAAAGCATGATGGAGAAGTTACTGAACAACAATTTCCAGCAGTATACGGTTCAGGGAAATTTAAAGTCGCTTGTCAAAGTAATTGAGACAAACAAACCGCTTCTGAAAAGGGTAAGTATGATAACCGCATTCTAGTTTCAAACTAAGATTGGGAACAGTAATTCGGATATGGTTATACGAGTTTAAGGACATAATTATCTCTTTCTGAAATGGTCAGAAGTGGGTGGGGTAATGTTAAAGAATAATTCCTTATATAAGCATTTTATATAAGTTTGGAACAATATGCACAAATAAAATAGAATATTCTTCAGTGATACATGAACCAGTTCTAAGGAAATCTCTCAAAAAGAGTAAATAATCACATTTTTTCACCTTATAAACCATTTTTTGAACGATGATGCAAGTAGCATTGGTAGCAAAGAAAGTACTGTAAGTTCAAATGATCATCATGGTTCAAGCATTAACTCTGTGTCTAGTGATACTAAATTGTACATGGATTCTTCACATAATGACTCAAGTTCCACTGAAATGTATATGAATTCTTCCTCTCAAAATGTGTCANCTATCGCGTTGTCGCATTGTCGCCATCGTATTGTCGCACTGTCGTAATCGTACTATCGCACTGTCGCCATCGTATTTTCGCATTGTCGTCATCGTACTATCGAATTGTCGCATTGTCGCCCTCTGGATTTTAATGTTTAACCACGATGGCCCTAACGGTATTCCGTATTTCGATGTAAAGGGCACTAACTTAAGCTGTAAATTTCACATAAGTTTATCAATGAATAAGCAAAACGATCATGCAATGCTAACAAATGTCAAGATTTTTGTTTTGTTCTAGTAGCTGGAAAAACCGTTTCACAACCTCAACGATTTCGCTTCATGTAAAACAGTTCCCATGTAAAACGCCGAGGGTGGTACCAAATAGACAATAAACTTAAACGACGTTAGTTTTGTCTAAGCTTATTTTTCGATGTTCCTCTTAATATACACACAATACNTAATAGCTCTTGGTTCTTTATTTGTTTATACGTTTAATTTGACGTTTAAACATAATCAAGTTTCTGTTGTTAAGAGCATGGTCATCTATATAAACGATAATATGTACTACAAAAGGATATTTAGTTTTATTGTTTGAAAATATTGAAAGGCGTGGATCCATTTTTGATTATGTGTTTCATATTTGTATTTAATAATGGCAACGCTGCTGCTATCTGTATTTGTATCTTAATTTTGAAGTGTTTTTTTTCATCTTAAATATGAATGTTTTCTTTAAAATAAGTGTAACATTCAAAACATCTTTGTACACTTTTTGGTCGATAGTGCCAAAAAATGCCTATTTTTTGTGTAATTTTAATTCAATATGCACGTCCTTCAGAAAGTATTCCAGTTATGTCCATAATTCTTGAATGTAAGTGCATTCCCAACAAAGCTGGTCAATATTTCAATAATTGATTGACAAAACTTACAAAAACTTTCAGTCCGCATGTTGTAAAAAAGTGTTGGTACTATTCTAGATACGAGCTTATATCGAAACTTACGCAGATATGGTCCAATTGTTGACTTAAATGGTATTATATCTATTNTATTTTTTTTTTTTTTTTTTTAGATTCAATTGTTTGTGGTTTTATTCCCATTTTAAAGTTAAGTTCTTTTATCAATTGCATGTTGTGATTTTTTGGAGTATATCATAAATGTTTTTTTGGCTATTTGCTTGGTGTTCACTTACCCAAAGTTTTGTTCTGACATCGTTTATGTGTTAATCCCTTGCATATGCAAAATTGTTTTATATTCGATTAGAATTGCAGATAATAGTGAATAATAATATATAAGTATTGCATTTCACTAAACGTATAATATGTCTATTTGTTTGCATATTTTTATAATTGTCCGAATTATTTTATAACCATTGTTATACCAGTTTAGCCGAACGATGGATTTTTTTATTGATTTTTATATTTTTGTTTTTACATATGACATGTTTACACACANATGAATATCTAAAGTTTATACGTGTAGATATTTTACAACAAGGTCTGATAACACAGGAGGGGCAATGTTGTTGACTATTTTGAAAGTTTCTAGAGCCGGAGGACATGCAGCGATGGTAAGTTTGCCTTTGAAAGTAACATTGAAATACTTGAGGAATAATCATCGTAAACAAATATAAGTACACGCTCTTGAATTTTTCCATTTTTCTAGTATTGCTTTCTGGGCAAAAGTGCCATGCCATTGAGCAAAAAGTAAAATTTGATAAGACAAAAGTATAAAATATAGTGAGCTTATTTAGTTTGCTAAGGTTGTTACCAACTCTTTTCAAAACACTGACCTGCTGTGCAGCCTTTTAACATATATTACTAACATGGGAATCAAATTTCAACTTGCAGTCAATGTCCACTCCCAAGAGTTTGACGACTTTATCACATGATATACTGAACCCATCTAAATTGAAACTTGGGTATTTACTGATAGTTTTTTGGCCTACAGCTATTGCCTGAAATTTGTCAGGGTTAGCCTGCATACAATTAAATTGGAACGAGTCGATTAGAATTTTTCTTTCATCTTGAAGTACTTGTTTCAGTTCATCATAATCAGGAGAGTGGAAAGAGATTGTTTTGTCATTGGCATAGTTGTACAGAGTACCTCTATTTATAAAGTAAAAATATCATTAATACAAATATTGAATAAGAGGGGGCCTAGTATAGAACCCTGAGGCACACCCTTGTGAATGTCTTCCCAAGAGCTAACAATATTTCCTATTTTAAAATGCTGCTTTCTGTTTGACGGGTACAGTATGATTTTAACAGCTTGACCGAGTTTTTTGATACACCATAACCCTGCAGTTTATGAAGTAAGATATCATGTATCTGTATCTGTATAATACACGAAATTAGCTCACTTATGAGCAAAACTTATCGCGGGTGTGTGGTGTATGCACTTTGATGTTACACTGTTAGTAGCACGATTTAAATAAAACACTTTTGAATTGATCGGTTTGTGTACAAGTCACTTCAAGGTCTGGTAACTAGTTCCAATCCCGAATAGTACGTGGGATATAAGAGTTTTTTGTCTCTACGTCGGTCCTTCAATGGTTGCCATTTCAGGTCAGGTTTGAGCATCTCAGTTACACTGCTCTTGCTTTGGTAGTTGTTGCAGACAAAACGGGCTGCACGACGTTGTACTCCTTCCAGTTTGTCGATGTCTTTTTGAAGATATGGGTTGAAGATATTTACTCTCCCAAACAATGCTCGCATAGTCTGAAATTGAGCGCACTAGAGATATGTATGCCTGCTCTTTAAAGTTTTGGTTGCTGTGTCTTAGATTTCTCCTGATGAATCCAAGAATACTGTCGAAGACAATCGGACGCTTTGGATAGGTCCATTAGAATACCAGCAACATGTTCATTGTGATCTATCACATCCGTTTGATCAAAATAAGTATAATGTAACCAGTTAAAGGGAGAGTATTCATACGTTTAAAAATGGCTGCGCCCATGGAAAGCGTGATGGAGATGTTACTGAACAACAATTTCCGGCAGTATACGCTTCAGGGATCAGGAGAGTTAAATTTAAACTCGCTTGTCAAAGTAATTGAGACAAACAAACTTCTTCTGAAAAGGGTAAATATGATGATAACTGCATTCCAGTTTGAAAATAAGATTTGGAATAGTAATTCGGATATGGACTATGTCGTCTATAGCTAAAGAAACTTCAGCGAACAGTTTATATATAGTATTGACAGACCTGTCGCGCCAGTCAAAAATCATAAAAAGCGACATTTAAAGTTATGGAAGCCAGAACTATGCCGTCAATGGTTATAAGAGTTTAAACAACGATTTGTTGCCTTATACAAGAATTTGAATCCTGTACTGATCGGAACAAATGTCGCATTGTTTTTATGAATATATTGAACAATTGTTAAGTAAGCGAATAGTAATTTAATGTTAAAACTTAATTTTATTCTAATTATTCGGAGATCTGTAGTCTGTACGTATCATAGACATAGTTATCCCCCGCCAAAGGCAGAGTGGCGGAGCCTGAGGGATATAGAATTGATGTTGTCCATCCGTCTGCAGGGCCCTCGTTCTGCAATTTTTAGTGCTGAATATCGTTCCCTACCCACGTCAAAAAAGTATACTTTTTTCGCCTATTTTTTAAAAAAAATCCCCCCTAGAAAGAAAGAGAAAAAACTATTTTATTGTTGTTATTTAGAAAGAAGTGTCTAATGATTATTATATCTCAATTTTATTTCAAGTACGTCTAGTAAAAATACTAAATCATGAAAAAAGCAATATCGTTGACGTACGATTCCCTTATTCAGAGAGTGTCCTGATACTTGTCATTTTGTTTACATCAAGAACACGGCTCTCTTGATGATGTCACACGCATCGATCCAAGTATTTTATTTCATTAACATTACTACGCTTGAGAAATAAATACAAACACCACTGAAATGAGGAAAAACAGGAATAATTGCATTTCGAAAACTTACTTCAACTAAAATAATCCAAATTTATCCATATTTCATACATTTTAATGGTCCTCTTCATAACATTTCCACATATTATTGCAAAGTGATGCAGACGACTGGTCTGCACTACTGTTGTGGTAACACAACATTTCAAAACAAATTACTTTCACTTTCTCCTGATTTTCAGAAAATATTGCATGAAAACAGCATGATTCTAGCATATTAAAGAGCAGTGCGCGTACACCGTGTCAGGGTTATCACGCGTGTTCAGTGTGAATACCCCTGTTCCGATGGTTTAGGTCCAGAAAGGCCGAAAACCAAAAAGGCCGCATACCAAAAAGGCGGAATACCAAAAAGGCCAAAAAATGAACCAAAAAGGCCTTAAAGTGAGACTATACGATTTTGTCAAATATTAATGATTTTTTATAAATGTGTGGAAAACTTATTATACATAATTTCAATGTAAATTAAAAAAAAAGTTAAGAAGAACATGTGTCGAAAAATGCGAAATAAGCCAGATATTTAAATCAGAAATCGAAAATGGCTGTANATATTGTTCCAAACTTAATATAGAATGTTAATACAAGGAATTATTTTTTAAAATTACCCCACCCACTTCTGACCATTTCAGAAAGTGATATGTCCTTAAACAACGATTTGTTTCCTTATAATAGAATGTCAATCCTGAAAAGCTCGGAACAAATGTTGCTTTATTTTCGTGCTTGTAAAAAGTGTGAAGTAAGCGACTAGTTATCTAATGTAATGACTTCGTAGTCTGTACATATCATAGTTATCTCCCGCCAAAGTCAAAGAATTGGTGTTGTACTCTGTCCGTCTGCAGGGCCCTCCATCTGTGATTTTTAGTGCCGAATATCTGTCCCTTCCCACATAAAAAGTATACTTTTTTTCCCCTATTTTTTTGGAAAAATTCCCCCTAGAAAAAATAAGAAAAGACAATGTATTTTTTATGTTATTGTTTTTATTTAGAAAGAAGAGTCTAATGATTATTATATCTCAATTATTATATCTCAATTTTATTTCAAGTACATCTAGTCAAAAATACTTAATTATGAAAAAAGCAATGAATATAGTGCAAACATGTACAAATGTAGTAATGAGAGAGTAAGTAAAGAAATTCCCCATAAAAGGGAAACGGCACGAAAATTCCCCCTCATGAAGGATGTGGGTAGCTTTTCCTGATGGCCAGAGAGAGCCCTGGTCTGTCATTCCGTCCATCCGTCTGTCACAAAATTTTGACATTGGCAATATCAAGTCAACAAATTTGCTTGTTTATTTTTAATTTAGGATGACATTAAGTAGTGACATTGTTGGCTACATCCACCAGTGTCTAAATAACTCCAAACAGCGGTAGGTTTTACATTTGTATTTTTAGTTTAAACATATTTATTTTAGCTCAATTGAATCGAAAGCCTAATGCTTATTTGAAATGCTCTCTAGTCCGTTTCCTGGGACAAGAACCAGTACTTGGTGTCTATGGGGGGGATCTAAAGAACGCTCCCACAGTGGGGATCAAACCTGTGATCTCTCGGTCACTAGGCGGATACCATATCCACTACATCACAGCAACCTTATATTTGTATTTTTGCAACCAAGCACAATTTGTATCCCCCACATTCAAAGTGGGGGTGGGGGTGGGAAATAGATTTGACATTGTATGTCTTTCCGGCTATCAGATTTTTGTGTGGTGCATAGCTTAAAAGAATTGCTGCTAGAGTAATGAAACCTTGCAAATATATTGACCAACACATGAACTTGGTCTCCATATTTTGGTTCATTTTTGTGTTGTTGACATTTCCAGATTTATGGCCTTAAACAAAGAAAGAAATTGTTTAACTTAAGTTGCATGGTGCTTGGAAAGAAATGTTGACACTTTACCAGCATGTGAACTTGCGCACTTGCTTGAGCAATTTGATGCATTTCAATTGATCTGTTGGACTGATTAGTGTAGTATTGGCTCAAAAGCAGATTGTTGTCTGTATCCAACAGACACATGAGTAGTTTTCATGGGAAGAAGTATGGTGGAGATTTCCAGTCTAAATGTTTTCAAAATTACAATGTAAATACTCCATTCAGGCTTTAACATAGCAAATCATAATCCTGGAGCTCGTTTATTTCTCCTAGCGAAGGTTATACAAAGCATATTCAACTGCATTATATAGTTTTACAAGTAATCAAGTATTATTATTTTCTTTAAATGTCAATATATGGATGATATGAACATCTATCAGCCTCATCGGAGGCAAAATCAATCTGTGTTGTCCCAAATCATAAACGGACAAGGGAAAATTTGACTTAATCTGCTATGTAATCGATTTACAGTCTAGTTGAAAATACTTTTTTATTAAATGGAGATTTTGCAAACCCTCTATAAGGTAGACTAGAGTTGTCAAAAATGTACTTTATAAACAGGGCCCTTGCTACACTTTGGGGGATTGGGGCCAGGGCCCTTAGAGGGGGAAATTTCGCGTCGTTTTGGGCGAAAAGGGTAATTTTAGAAGATCTGTTCAACAACCATTCACAACTTAATGGTATAAAAGTAAAAAAATAAAATAAAATAAAATTATGGAGGGGGGGAATTTTTAGCTGAAATAGGGGAAAAAAGCATACTATTTTAAAGGGGGAATGGGGCTGAATTTCGGCCCTAAAAAGGGCCAAATGAGGGCCCTGCAATCATAAATATTAATTACAATTAAACAAATATTTTAAAACAACAAAAAAAAAAAAACAATAATACTAGCTCATGCAGGCCAATGTCTACAAAACTACAAGCACAAAATCAAAAGCACTAGCCCTGGACTTGAGGCTGGTAGTGGGTTAGCCGTTAACTCGCTATACAAAATATATGAATGAGCCCAGTGATCCTATCATCTGGATGTGTCATAATTTTATGTTTCTTCAGATATGAGGGTTTGATGCTGCTTGGTGTGCTGGTTAAACAGAGCTTTACAGCTGTGATCCAGAAGAATGCAGTCACTTGGCTGAAGTTGCTCCTCAATATTTTACAGGTAAAATAGATAGCAGTCAATTGAACAGGGATATAAACTAACAGTGTAGCTGAGTAACCAACACGTATTCTTAATGTACTTTTTATAAAGAAGACATTGGCGTTTTCCTTAAAAATCTGCAAGCTGAGAACACATTTTAGGGGCAAATTGCTTATGGGCACATGCTAGTTTGTATCCTTTGGTCAATCTTAAACAGGCCTTAAGGCATTCATGAAAGATTGTTAAAATATTGTTATATAATGACAAAACAAAATATAATATTGAATAATAATAAGGACCACAAAATGAACCTTTTGAACTACCTGGGGCTTGTATACAATTCTTAGGCTTAGAACATGAGATTAAAGAAAAATATTTGCATAAAAAAGTGAATTGTCTTTTATTTTTAAGAAAGAAAACTATCACTGTCATTTGAAGATTTCCAGGAATTGTTTTTTAGTGCTAATTTTGGTAATCAGTGGTATGCAAAATTTGTGAATTGCCACAGAAACAGTCGGATTTATGTTTAAGACAGTCATCAAAATCAGCAGTTTTCTAAAACTAGCAAACATTATAGAATTATAACTTTAGAACACAAAATATTACCAGCCTGCATGTATGAGCCTCATCATATCATACAAAAATGCCATATGGTGCCAGCATAGCTTTAGATCAGCCTGCACATTTGCGCAGTCTGATCAGCAGCTACCCTGTCTGCTATAGTCACGTTGTCTCATTAGAGACAGGGTAGCTTCAGACCAGACTGCTCGCATGCGCAGGCTGGTATGGAGCTTTGCTAGATGCGTATGGCATAAATTAAAACACCCATTTTCTGTCTGATGATCTAAGCATGCCCAGTGAGAAATTCTCCAATGTAGGGCTTATAGGGTTTTGCTTAATTTGACATCTGTTAAAATGCATTGCAAATACATTGTGTGATTTGGTTGACATTTACAGGGTCACTGCCCAGGACCAGTGCACAAAGCCTGTTGTAAGTTGCTGGCGCAGGTAATCTACCATTCAGACAGCTTCTCTGATGTCTCAAGGGAGGTAACCAGCACATTCATCCCGCAGTTGTTGCCCTTGTTGCTTTCCTGTGAACCTGGGGTGAGTAAAGGAGTATGCTATATTTTTGCAGACAATTTGTGCATTTTTAGCTCACCAGAGCAAAACATGTTCATAATGAGCTTTTGTGATCACCTTTTGTTGTTGTGCGTCCTTTTACCTTGTTAGCACTCTATTGGCCATATGTATTGCCCACTCCTTAACCTAAGGTCCAATTTATGAAAAAAACACCCTACAATTTTATATTTTTTGCCCAGTCAGCATAAGACTTGCTAACTTGAAACAGTTTTCTAATGATATCTCAGCTGACTTCGAAAATGGTTACTGTAGTTGAAGAACTTGGTTGCCAGAGGGTGGGACAGTTTTTATTATAGGTTTATAGCAAAACCTTGTGAACACACATTTTTTGCTCAGTTGTCATAAAACTTGCTCAGAACATTTGTTCTTATGATATCTCTGCTCAGTTATATGGCTTTAGTAAAACCTTGTAAAATTAGACATCACATTTTTTGGTCCGGTTTGCATGAAGCTTGCTAAAAAAAAGTGTTCTTGTAATATCTCAGCCCAATTCTGACATGATTTTCTGAACATAAAAAAAATCCTCTTATGTTGCTCCACCCAAATTCGGCTAAACTTGGCCCTTTGTTTGGTTTTCTACTGTTGAATATATACCCCCCAAAATGTTGTGTAATGAACTCCTCTTAAAATGCTTGGTTGATTTCATTCAAACTTAAGCAGCTGAATGAATTTAATGTGTAGATGATTGAAAAGAAAGGAATGTACACCTGACCAATGTTGCAGATGTATGGCCCTTTGTCTTTTTGTCCACTGTAGAATATTATGTAGATTTGTGTATGTCCAAACATATATTGTGGATGCATCAGTGTCTTTGATACATTTCTACTTAATTATGTGGGTGCTAATGGACACGTTTCTTACACTTTATTAAAAAAGCATCTAAATGTATAATTATTTATTTGTTAACTCTGGAAACACTATTATTAATATAAAACAGGATAGCTTCATCAGTTGTAAACTTAACTCCCTCTTCAACAAATAATAACATTCAAATAAGACATTAAATTAAAATACAATTTGATACATTTGACAAAATTTGGGAGAACTAATAATGGCCACAACTGGTATTAACTTGTGTGTTTCTTATATGCACCTTGTTCTGGGAAAACTGGGCTTAATGCATGCGCATAAAGTGTTGTCCAAAATTTGCCTGTGCAGTTCGCGCAGGCTAATCAGAGATGACGCTTTTCGCCTAAACTGGATTATTTTGTTTAGAATAGACTTTATTTAAAAAAGAAAATCCATAAAAGACAAAAGTGTTATCTCTGATTAGCCTGTGTGGACTGCACAGGCTTATCTGGGATTACACTTTATGCACATGCATTAAGTCTGGTTTTCCTAAAACAACATAATATTATTTTCTATAGTGTCTGTCAGCTGCACTGACATATGTGAGCACGTGTATCAGGAAGTACCCAGGGCCAGTTGGGCCGTTCAAAGCAAAACTGCAAATCCTAGTGGAGCAAGAATTAGCCAATGGGAAGAATTATGAGGTAGGTCTCCTGTGCACAAAGGTTCATGTAGATACTACTTCTATTTTAAACCTTTACCACTCAGATACGCACGTTGACGCATTTGTATTCCCTTAAAAAATAAAATTTAATTAAAAATCATTTTTACTACAGTGATGTTTTCAAGGCTTTATTTCCAACCATAAGGTACTGATGAGTGGCAAACAGTATAAAACATGAACAGAGTTGCTTACATGATCTTCTGGTTTTATGCTTGTTGCATATAGCCATATTCACTTTGCTTCTGAGAGGGAAAGGGTTAACATGTTTAACTAATAAATACAATTCTCTCATTAGGTATTTGTTGGGCATTTTAAACCTTTAATGCCATATATTGTTTGTTTCTAAAAACCATTTTATAATTTTTGTGGGTCCAATAAAAAAAACGCACACACACTGTTTTTCTGACTTTTTATGGGGAGCATATAGTTGCCAGTTTGTCGTTCCTTCCTTCCTTCCTTCCTTCCGTAACACTTCAGTCACACTTTTTTATGAGTTTCTCATAGGGCCTTCAATATTTTACCGATCTCTTAAATATTTGGCATGTAAGTACCTTATATGGACCTCTACTTTTGATGAGGTTTGAGGTCACTGGGGTCAAGGTCAAGGTCACTGAGGCTAATAATAGATTTTTTCAATGTCACATTGTTATGTCCACCAGTATATACTGGGGGACATATTGTTTTTGCCCTGTCTGTTGGTTGGTCTGTTTGTTGGTTGGTTTGTTGGTTGGTTTGCGCCAACTTTAACATTGGCCATAACTTTTGCAATATTGAAGATAGCAACTTGATATTTGGCATGCATGTGTATCTCATGGAACTGCACATTTTGAGTTGTGAAAGGTCAAGGTCATCCTTCAAGGTCAAAGGTCAACAAAAAAATAATTCAAAGCGGCGCATTAGGGGGCATTGTGTTTCTGACAAACACATCTCTTGTTTCAATTCCTTTTAAATGGCCGGGTGGATCTGGCTCAAACTTTCACACCTGAATGACCCTAAGGTTTAGATGATTGTAAAGAAAGGAATTTTTGCTGCAACCAGATTTGGCGGAATTGTGGCCCTTTGTAAGTTTTTCCACTATTGAATACATGTATATAGTCCCCAACATTTTGTGTACTGGACTTCTCTGAAAATGCGTGATTAATTCAATTCAAACTGAAACACCTTAATGAGTAGATGATCGTAAAGAAAGGAATTTTCACTGCACCATTTTTGATGATCTATTGTGCTTTTTTTTTTGTACACTGTAGAATATATAGTACATTTCTAGTTTTACTATTTGCATGCCAATTAACACGTTCATGTCACTTTATTCACATAGTATCTAAATGTATAATGTTTATTTTTTTAACTCTGGAAGCACTTTTATTCATATAAAACAGTATATCTTAAACAGTAGTAAAATTTACTCCCTCTTCAACAAAAAATAACATTCACAATTTAATCAAACATTAAATTAAAATAAAATTTGAAAGATTTGATAAAATGTGTGATAACTGATAATGGCCACAACTGGTATTAACTTATGTGTGTATCTTATATGAACCTTGTTCTGGGAAAACTGGGCTTAATGCATGCATATTAAAGTGTTGTCCCAGATTAGCCTGTGCAGTCCACGCAGGCTTATCAGAGACGACACTTGCCTAAACCAGTTTTTTTGTTTTGAATAGACTATTTAAACAAACAAAAAAATGCATAAAATGGGAAAGTGTAGCCCCCGGACTGCACAGGCTAATCTTGGACAACACTTTACCCACATGCATTAAGCCCAGTTTTCCCATAGCGATGCTATTATTTTCTGTAGTGTCTATCACCCGCCTTGACATGTGTGAGCACGTGTATCAGGAAGTACCCTGGGCCAGTGGGGCCATTCAAGGCAAAGCTGCAAACGCTTGTGGAGCAAGAATTAGCCAATGGGAAAACTTATGAGGTAGGACTAGTTCACAAAAAGAGGTGCTAGTAGATGTTTCTTAAGTTTCACTCTTTACCACTTTTACACGTTTGAAGTTCCTTAAAAAAATGAAATTTAATTGAAGACCTTTCCTATAAGCTTCAAATTTTAAATGCTTTCAACCCTATGATACTGATGAACAGCAAACAGCATAAAACCTGAACAGAGTTACTTGCATGATCTTCTGGTTTTATGCTGGTTTCATTTTCACTTTGCTTCTGAGGAGGAAAGGGTTTAAATGTTTTACTATTAAATACAATTCTCTCATTAGGTTATTGTTGGGCATTTAAACCTTTGATGTCATGTATTGTTTGTTACTATAATTCATTTTATATATGGATAGTATTTTTGTTGTGGTCCAATTTTACAAACAACCGCTGGGTTTCTGACTTTGTGTTTATTTGTTTGTCAAATTATTGCAATATATTACAAGAGAATGGTATTCAATGAGTGCAAATTTGTGTTTGTTCATTTTTAAGATAGAAAACAGTGAAAGTTTTGCAATGAGAAGAGATCTTTTAATATTGAATATTTTTCGCCTAGCACACTAACAGTGAAATTTCTGCTAAATAAATTGAAATACCTCTCAGTATTCATAGTTTTTTGCTTCAGGAGCTCTATGAGTGTTTTGCCTTGCTGGCAAGTTGTGGTTCCGGTGGAAACCTTGGTGTTAAACACACTGAGGCGTGGTCAGAACTAGTGGAGGGGGTGGTGGCCAGTCTACAGGAGACCCTCGGGTGCATGTACAGTGATATGGATATCGGTAGGGCTTCATGTGGGTAGTCTACCTAAATGAGTAATACAAGTTCAAAATGCAGGTGGCCGATACAGTTTGTATATTGATATTATTTTGATGTTGATTACTTCCATTTAAAGGTGAAAAATGTACTGGAACAATCTGTCATATTGTTTTGCCATGTTTTGGAAATTAAGCTAATTGTATGTAAAGAAATCACTTTTCCAATAAGTCTTTCAGTCTGTGATGTGTCTGTTATGAAAATTGTCTAAACTGTTAAATTATTACATCCCTTGTATTGACAGATTTTGAAATGACTAGGAACAAATGACACCTCACGTAAGACTGCATGTCTCAATTATGGACCATATTGATTTTATTATTGAGGGGGGNCATTCACAAATTAATACAGGAAAGAAATGATAGTTATATCATTTAAAAAAAAAACTTTGAAAAATCAATCATTTAAGTTATAAATAAACAAAATACAAAATCTGTACAGTAACTGTGAAACGAACTTAAATTCTTGGTAAGGAAATATATACAGTACAACCCACGCGGAACCAACAAAGTCCGCGGCTTTGCCGCGGCCAGACTCGTTAGTACTCGACGGCCGCACGTGGCGTATCGCTGTAGTCTTATGGTAACACATCTTTATCTTTGCACGTCTGCCACTGTTGCTTAGGCGACCCAACTTTGACAACGTACAAGTTGTTTTTGTATGCCTGATGATTGCAATCTCATCAAAATCATATCCAGTCTTATGCGCTACACTTTCCATGAAATGCGACAACTTATAGAGCGAACGTACGGGTTTAATTGTGTATGGGATTGTAAGTCATTGTTATCAAGCTTTGCCAATCTAACAGCGGCAATATGCGATCCGTCTTGAATAACTGTTATAAAGTCTTAAACTACTCGTTTTCATATTATTGGTCAGAGCTGAGGCCTTCTAAGCTTTGACGTAAACGATGGCAAGGGCATTTGCAAAAAAGCTTGTCTAGTGCCGTTTCGAAGATAGTGTATAAATAGCATGACGTCACTACGGTTTTGCCATCTGTAAACGGATGCGTAAGCATACTTCTCCATCCGCAAACACTTTGATATAGTCCTTGGAACGGTGAAGTTATTTCTAAACAAGCATATTTTAAAGTGATAACGTTAACAGTGTATGCACTCAAAAACTAGAAACACCGTTTTTATATACGAAATAGAATATGCAACAAACTTCGTGTACTTTCGTCGTCACGTAGTTTCTACTTTCACTTCCGATAATGTATGCGAGCATGTACACATTTGAGATATAAGTTGACGCTTGTTTTATTCATCCAATCCAGTGGATAAGCACTTAAAAAAGATTTAAATGATTCACAGAATTACTATAATTATGAATATAGTTGCGTTCGACCATTATACAGAATGGTTATTTTTGCAAACATTTAGCGGAAGCGTCTAATGCAGGTGTTAGCACAAAATGAAAATAGTAATACATTATTACCCATCATACACCACCAGTAGCCACACATGTAATTTACAAATCGACTCTTGTGGACGCAATGTTCTCGTACATGGAAAATAGTCATAATCTATCAGGAAGTCAGTTACGTTAGTTATGTCACATCTCTATGTATAAAAAGGTATTTCCCAAAATGCACATGTCTTTTAAAAACTTAAAAAAATATCAAATTGTTAAAATGGCAATTCAATATAGAGAGACTTTAAAGGCTGGGTTAAGCATGATTACCTGTGTTGCAGTACACTGGAAAATGCATTGATGTCACATTTTTTCGCTGATAATGTAGGTCATAATTTACATTTGATATACAAAACTTGCAATGACAACTGTACTTAAACTGCCTTATTAGTTTTAAAAATGTGACAAATTCGTATTTTTTTACACCCAAAGCATAGAAAGTATAGTTTTAGGTCGCAAACAATCAAATGCATAATACATATAGTGTTTATCCCATGAGGGCAAAGGGGCATGTTGCAGTAAATTCAAAAAGGGCATTTTAACGCGCAGTTTATGCAAAAAAAGGGCAGACATACGCATGGTGCCTTTTAAGCTATGAAAGTACAGTTATAGATAATTACTTATCAATGATAACGGCTATGGGTATACTTGTATAGGTTATTTTTACTTATCAATTATAATGTGATTACAACATTTATCATTAAGTTGAAGAGATGCATATCTTACTTTCGTGCATTTCTTACACATAATCATGTGTGAAACAATGGAGAGAACATGTTGCAGTTTACAAAGGATATAAAACAATTTTTATTATTAAACATACATTAATGCTTATGTCTCTATATAAGAAGAAAAGGTTTTGCATAATACTCATTGAGACTTGAATGAGTATTTCATAAATACAAAAATAAATATATTTAGAGCCATCATGGGCGCTGATTTTGCGGACAAGTTAGGTCATAAGGCAATAAAGATTTTAACAATAAGGGCGCGTGGTGAGTTTTGCCTTTGAAAAGGGCAGAGTGGCGATCCGGGAGGGCGGCGTGGCACATCGCCACGCTAAAAGGGCCTGGGAAAAACACTATAAAATTCACGGCCA
>VMBQ01000244.1:30350-67795 GCA_007657795.1 Dreissena rostriformis | reverse complement strand
TTGTCCGGGCTATTTCTCAGCAACTAATGACCGGAATTCAATGAAACTTTATGGGAAGCTTCACTACTAAGAGGAGATGTGCATATTATCAGCCGGTTCTGGTCGGATGATTTTTCACAGAGTTATGGCCCTTTGAAATTTTCCATTGTACATATTGTGCAATTCTGGTCTGAGCTATTTCTCAGCAACTTATTACAGGAATCCAATGAAACTTTATGGGAAGCTTCACTACCAACAGGAGATGTGCATATTAACAGCCGGTGATGGTCGGTTGATTTTTCACAGAGTTATGGCCCTTTGAAATTTTCTATAAACTGTACATATTGTGCAATTCTTGTCCGGGCTATTTCTCCCCAACTACTAACTGGAATTCAATGAAGCTTTTTGGGAAGCTAAACTACCTTGAGGAGATGCGCACGTTATTAGTGGGTTCTGGTTAGATGATTAAATTAGAGAGTTCTGGTCTTTTGAAATTTTTAAGTTGCTAAACCATCCATCGTATTATTTTGTCCAAAGTTATGCCCCTCAAGAAGTTTCCTTTTATCTGAATATATAGTGCAATATTGTGACAAAAAAACCTTTGGGGAGCATCACCCGTCTCCGACGGTTTCTTGTCTTTAAATTATTGAGCAACAATTTGGCCGACATGACGGACTTTAAATGCATAATGTCTTGTTGTGAGCCAGAATTGAATCATTTCCTAGGCCTAATTGATCTACAGCCAATTTGTAAACTATGTTTAATTGGATTGAGTTGTTTCAAACTTTGAAAAAGCTAGTTGCCCTGCTTTTTAGCCCAACTGTAACCAACTTTTGAAATTGAGTTTCCTGGGCTTAAATCTACTGACCCCAAGCTAACCGGCAACCACTGAACCTGTAAGTTATACATGATGTACGTTCTGACAGTGTATTGAACTCATTCAATGTGCAAGTCTGAAGACATTTAAGGAACTTTTCACATTTTGGTAAATTGACAAAATTAAACGATTTAATAATTTGGAGAGTTCTGTTGTTGTCGTTATATTATTTTCATACTACAAGGTTGCTTACATAAAGTATACCATACATATCTCATTATATATTGAATGAGCACCGATGGCCGAGTGGTCTTAACGATAGACTTTTATTCCAGGGGTCAGTGGTTCGAGCCCAGTTGAGGGTTTGTTTTTTTGTTTTTTTTATTCCTGTTTTATTTTTTTTATTTTCTTTTTATTGAGCTTTTAAGATTCAATGTTTACATTTATCAATATTAAGCATTTAATGACAAACTGTGAAAAGGTCCATGTTAGATGTTTACTAAAAAATGGCACAAGGTAAAAATGTAGAACTCATTGGTTGTTTATTTGATTAAAAAGTGATTTTGTATATTTGCGTTCTCAGTGAAGTAACTTTGAAGTAATAGTCACTTTTATCTTTTTTTTTCAAATCATTAATAGAAAAGATTATTTAAGCTTCATTTTGTGAAAACAGGGCTTAATGCATATGCATTAATTGTCATCCCAGTACCATAGACTCTCTTTAAACGAAAAATACCATAAAATCAGAAAGTGTCGTCCTTGATTAGCTTGTGCGCACTGCACAGGCTAATCAGTGTGTACAGGACACCACCTATTTGATATGCATTAAGCCCCGTTTTCCATGAACGCAGCCAATATGTACAGATTTCGATGACAAACTTACCAATGTCGCACAAGCTGTTAAACACTATTGATAACATACACATACTCACTGCCTGCTGCTGAGTGTACCACCAGTGGTGAAGTTTAAACAGGATAATCAGTGTGCACAGGCAGATGCAGTGGTTATCGTTCTTGCTGTTGATAAGACCATGCGACTTTCAAAACTCCCTCCCAACATTAGTTGTTCTTGCGAACAACTAAAAACGAGTGAATTATAATAAATGGTAGATATTATAACTTATTGTAGAACAAAAGTATTAACGATATCGTATACATTAGGACATATGTCACATTTTTAATGGGAAAGAAGTTTAATAAGATTAAGTGTTACTGTGGGTATTTTATTGAGTTTTATATTAATAAAACTTAATATACATTATACAGGCAACAAGAAGAAGCTGAACGGGAAATTGTTCTGATTGTATTCATATGATACTTTATTTTGTTGTTTAGAGAAAACATCTCACATGAAGTGGTTGAAAGAATGATACCAGTAATTTGGTCCTTACTACATGTCCATGTTTATTCGAGTACGCAAATATTACGGAGTTAAAAATGTGCGAGTCCAGATTATAAGACGCATGAATAAACAAACGTCTTTCAATCTCGACTAAACCTGTAAACAGTATCAAATAACGATTTCAAAATGTCATTGTTTCTTGAGAAGAAACAGAACTAATATGGTTAAATTCTAGTTGAGTTAAGAAATTTTAAATCAAATCGAGTACATTTAGTTTATTTAGTTGCAATAATGTTTCCGCGTTTTCAGATATTGTAAGGTTCCGTATTATGGCGTATCGTTATGAATAGAGAATATACGTGCATTGACCACATACTACACAAGTCGCAATACTTATAGACATATATCAAAACAATGCATGTTCCATCTGTTCTATAAGATATGTATTAATGTTTATTTGACTAAATATTTGTATTTAAATCATTGAAATCCAAACATTTTTGTCATACACGCCGAAAACTTGACACGAACTCACGACCACAAAACTAGACTACTTTAATAAGAACTTTACTACATTGAAGCTCCGTTATCGATATTCGCATTTTTCATAGCGGTTTACATGTAATCCATGACGAATTTACTTATACTACTGATTTGCCCGTGCACGCTAAATGTGTCCCCTGGGTCAACTTTTAATTAAACAAAAAACATTTTTAATGAGCGTTTACTTAAAAGGAAACAAATATGTGACGCAACCATTCAATGGTTAGTTCATAAATGATAATATTATTTTGAAAATGAAATACCGTATTAACCGTCCGTATGCCCTTATAATGGATATCGTGTCAAAATAACTTACTTTGTTCACAATAATGTAAAGGGATCAAGGTTGAAATGTCATGCTAACACGAACATTAATGGTTTTACAGTTGTTTTCAATATAGTTTGTGTGCTGGTGAAGATGAAATAACGACTTTTATATCTGGCAGAAAACTCTGTTATGTAGAGGTCGAGACCTTTATCTCCAGCTGAGCATTTCATCATAAAGCGTCATAAATTCAACACCTAAACTGGCTTCCCAAATAGTAGCATAGTTACATGTATTGTCAATGGGAGTGAATTGGTGCCAGAAAGCTTTTTAAATGCTCAGTGAACCGAACTTTCTATAAGAAAGGACCGTAATGAGAGGACATCATCAAATGAACTGTTCAATGCCACTTTCGTACACAAAGGTTTGTGTTAAATAGATAGATGGCCTTCCAGTCTGGTCTATGAGTTATATCGTTCTGAGAAATACTCACTGGCTGACGAAGCTTAACAGGAATAAGTTTACCTCACACACGATCAATTAGATGGTCGTCATAGAGACAAAATGTCAATTGTGGTTGTCCACTTTTACGTGTATGGTGCAGAAGACAATTGATATACAACAACAAAGCCGGCATCAACGGGCGTCTCGATTCCATTTGAAATGGACTATTAAAGTCCCAATAAAGGTAAAACTGGACAAATTTTTAATAAACATTTTAAACATACGCTTTAATGTCTACTATAAAGTTGCATCGTTGTGGTTTAGTGTAAGGATATTTTATCCCCTGTAAGGATAAAATAATTTATTTTGTGGAAGCCATTACAAAAATAAACACTGTCCTCAAAGTAACCGTGCCGTTTTTTATGTTCTTGATTGGTGATTTTTACAAGTTATCTGCTTCTGAAGAAAAATTGTATGTTTAACATTCATTACGGAATCAGAATTTTTAAGATCAGTCTATGAAGTATTTGTAGAGTGTTTACAATTTGAAATATATTGTGTATTCAATAACTTACAAACTTAAATTTATATGAGGGTTTCCTGACCACATGTAAGTCAGTTTACATAAGACAAAACATGTTATTATGTTTATATCTATCTATGTTTTCTCACAGAATGTCTACCACAGATACCCATTCAATTCAAGTATATGTGTATTAAACGATATCCAGAAAATTAATATTTTATTGACCACAATAACGATATATCACTTCGCAAACATGATAGGCTTCGATTTAGATATTACATGTATGTTACGTAAAACTGAGACACAAATGGGCACAGTAAAATGAAAATGAAAACAAAATCCATTATTGTATAAGTGTTAAATATTGATTTATTTATGGTGGTGTTAAATATTGATTAAAATGTTGATGGGTAATTTCCCATTAGACAACAATGCGTATGGTTTAAAGGTGACCAATTCAAAAACATTGCGTTTAAAAGACGATTAATGTCATTTACTTAAAGAATGCTCATGTCCATGAATTGTCGAGAGTTAAACTCGCTTTTCATAACTCGCTTTTCGTTCACGGCCAGGAATCTCTGGCGCTACCTCCTTTTTGAGATGCATTTATATACGAGCCAATGCCATTTCTGAGATGGCGCTTAGGATCAGAAGTTTGTATAATACACGGAGAAAATCTACAGAGCGAATAGTTTTTTAACATGTTTCCCATAAGTTTAACAATCTAAAGCGATCTAATGCGAAGATTATTGTATGCACATGTGTTATCGAGATTGTATGTGTTTATCAAGAGTATAACATTTTGCTGTCACTAGGACGCTAATTTTTATTGTTGCAAATTTGTCGAAAATCATAATGAAGGATTCAACATACAATCTATTATTTTTTGTTCAATAATTTACAGTGAATATGATGAATGATCAAAGGAGTATCATCTTATGTGAATGCAATCAAACATGGGAAGACCAGAATTTCAAATTATTTTGTTAGTACATATGTATGCCAAAACAATATCGTGTACAAACCATGCAGTTAAAAATCTCATGACGCCGCTAGATAACCCTGCGATAACACGTCTATGTTTTGTCGTAAGACAGTACATTATTATGGATATTTTAAGAGAAAAATAAACAAACTCTGAATGTCTTGCATTTCTCACAGAACTCACATGTTTATATATCTGCTCTGATTAGATTACCCATAAACATTCCCCTCTAATGAACAATATAGGACCGATGCTCAATGATAATAATACAAGTTTTGAATTTTATAAATAGTAATTTACTTAAAGTATTTTACAAAATATGCTTAATGTGTTTTAAAAGAAATATAAATATCAGAATAACAGTAACTCTAGTGCACCCGTTTAATATGTGTGATATGATTAATAAATCGCAATGATTGGTCTTAATTTAAAAAGCTTCTTTAAAGGCTTAAACATTCATGATATGAGTATGGACATATGTAAAATTTGAGCATGTCAATAACAACGATACATTGCCTTCTGCATTAACGATTGTTTAACAAATTATACTCTAACTGCAATTCTTGTACAGTAACACATTATTGTGAAAATGCAGTGAATGCAGAGCCTTGATTCAGTCACGAAATATAGTTTTAATCAATATTAACATATTCAACTATACATATTTTAATTTCTAATGAAACATACCATACAGCAGTTCATGAATGATTAAAGGACAGGATATCATTACGCAAATCTGGGTTTATCTCCCCAATAGGTACGGATATACACGATTTATCACGTATGACTATCCAAACAATTTATAGAAAGCTTATTTATAACGATCGAGATAACGCTCCTCTGACGCTATTGACAACCCAAAACAACTCGTACTGTCGGTTGTTATCGCATCTCACGAACAATACCGGAGATTGTCGACGAAGTGTCGAAGTATTGACATCGAGATAATTTCGATTTTTGCTAAGTGAATGGTATTGGAAGTATTTATTTAACGTGCAAATAGTGGTTTTCAAATCGAAAGTAGAAACGGGTTTAAACACATCGTATTTCACTATCAACTTTACCTTTGGAGACAACAAAACAAATATTGAATTTGCGATTGGGTGTAGAGTTACAGTGTTTTATTGTTTAATTGAGTATCAGTTGGTGTTAATGTATACAATTTGACATAATAATACAGCAAGAAAATACACGTGTATATAATTTCATTTGTTTTATGTAAAGTATTTCGCAAGTTCTTATTGAAAGTTCAGATCGAAAGTAGAAACTTGTTTGAACACAATTTTGCGATGGCTTCTAGAAGATTTCAGGATTCAAACAGAGACATGGCAGGCTACTTTATTGGAGAACTTACCGTGTCACAATCATGTGAGCCCTGCATGAAAACCAATATATCAAAAGTTGCTACGGTTTTTTGCAAGAACTGTGATGAATATCTCTGTGATGCTTGCAAAAATCCGCATACCGTATATAAACCAGGTAAACATGATATTGTCAGTTTTCAGNTTACAGTTACTTCATCCATACGTTATCATTCTATGAAAATCGTAGGCCGTACATCACTTAACAAAACAATGCCGCCATTTGACCTGGAGTGCAAAAAATAATACTATTTAATTAAACCATTTAGTTATATCAATACGCAAATAATAATGCGCGCAATTTCGAGATAAAAGACTTAGTTGAAAATAAATATCGGCGTTGATTCGCAGAAGTTTGCTTTTTAAATAACATTATGGAAAAATGTCTATTCGTCTAGAGCGTGAGTAACTTTCTATTTTACTTTAGTCTAATGGTAACGCTCTAGCGTCAATACTTAGGAGTCGCCGTTTCGATCCCCCGCTAAACCTAACCTAGTTTCTTGTATTTCGCTCGGCATTAAGACATTCAAGCGAGATATAGTATACTAAGTGCTTCACACCGGGCACACACAATAACCAGGGTCGCCTCGTCACTGAAAAATTGGCGTTTCTTTGTCTGGCTCTACCCTTGCAATCCAACTATTCAAGAGTCTTCTGGATTAATGGAAATATGGGAGAATCCCAGTTCATTCGATACAAATATACACACACGTCTGTATAATAGCACAAGACACATGTGCATGATTCTATTTATGTCGTTCCCAAGACTTAGTAACTCATTCCCATAACTTAATAAGTCGTAGAAACGAGATCACTAACTCGTGCGGACGAGTTTGTTAGACGTGGGCACGTGTTAATAAGTCTTGGGAACGACTAGTAAGTCGTTTTAAAGACAAGGCTAACTAATCAAAACGACCTAGTTAGTAACTCGTGGCAACAAAAAAGGCCAACATATTAAAACGATTTAGTCTTTCGTGGAAACGTGATAACTAACTTTAAAATTCACTAAGTTTGGAAATTATTTAAAGCTCGTATCTGTAAAAGTTATTTCGTCCAAAATTATGTTAACATCTCTTGTAATATTCATTTTGAAATATTTATTAAACAACATGTATTTTGATTGGTTGTTTCTGTCCTTACCACGAGTAACTTGTCTCGTTCCAACGAGTTACTAAGTCGTTCCCACGAGTTACCATTAATTTCGACTTTATTTGATTTTAATAATGCACAGATTGAGTGTATGAACATGGTTACGTCTAACCAATATACAGAATGGTAATTTTTGCAAGAGTTGTGCGGAAGCTTCTAATGCCAAAGCTGGCACAAATATGAAAATAGTTTTACAGTAAAACCCATTTTACAACATGAGTTATTTAGGTTAGTTAAAAAGCGACACCTGTGTACACAATGTTGTTGAACACGGACACGGTGCCTATACCACGTGGCTTTTTAAGATCTGTGTTGGGAGCATTACGCGCGACCCAGATAACATTTTAAGGATGTCTTTTTAAATATTTCACCATTTAAATGGGATAAATTGGAGAGCTCGCTTATTCGTGAGGGTTTTCTAAAAAAATCCTTAAAAATGTTATCTGGGTCGCGCTTTATTCTCCTAATACAGATCTTAAAAATTCACGTGGTAAAGGCACCGTGACGGAGTCACGGGCTCACAGTAAGACAGTCATACATCAATTTATAGAATGGTATTTTTCAAAAACAACGTGTCTATAAAAAAAAATACTTGCTTTCGAATCAAATTCATAAAAGTCATTGATCTTTTATTCTATACCGTTCAAGGCAACTTAAAGAAAGCATAATAAAAAATTAGGGATGCAACAGATTAATCGCTTTACTTAATGTACGATTGGATAATCTTTTACATTTTCTATAAAATGTTTATTTTTTTAAATAGATTAAATGCATTTTTTTTATGGAATAAATCATATAATTTTCAACTCGAACGCTCGATACATTGCCAAAAACAAAACATGTAACCCCAATAATGGTATTCAATAACGTCTCCTTTAACAAAGTAAAAAACTATAAACAAGTAGTATACGATATTTTTAACATGGTCCTCATTGATTTTCGCCCATCATTGGACATTGTTGGTAAAGAAATCGAGGGAAAACGAGGATGTCGATAAAAACATTGCTTCCGTCAAGGCGGTATATGAAAAAAAAGGCATAGCTTTTACCCCACACTGCGGTCTTGCAGTGAATTTATGTCGGTTTGGTTTACCGAACGTCCTAAACTAAAGTTAAGTTTTTTTTTTAAGTGTAACTTTTTTTTGACTGATTCATTTTAAATACTTCTCGAATTCTGTCAAATAAATTGAACTCTAAATATATATTTAAATCTTTTTATTCTATTTTTCACTTTGTTGTGTATAAAATAGCAGTAACAAATAACAATTACGCTTCAAAGTTTATCAATGACATTATGATTTTAGACAAAAATCGTTCACTCAATGTATGCATCAATTTCGAATATTTAAAACACTTGAATATACACAGGTGTCTTTAAATATCCGTATTAATAATGCACGATATTTATAATCAAAACTTAAAATCGCCTACGGATTTCAACGGAGTATTTATTAAAACCATGCTTCAATCTATTGGATAATAAATTTATTGTTACAAACAGAGATGAGTTTTGATAATTGGCAGTATTCGTTTGTTTTAATTGCGAAATTCAACTTGGCATATGTGGCCAGTGGGGTTTATTAGTGGTAATAGACACGTCTATCTATAAAAACAGATACACCTCATGATACTTTGGACTGCTTATTAGATGTTTTGCCTATCAATTTACGATTGCTCGCCAAGACAAAGTGTTTAAAATATCAATTGTATTAAGATTATAATTGTTGATTGAAATCCTATCCATCTACAATGCCACCACCACTATCTGAAAAAGTTTAAATAAATTAAGATGTAGCAAATAATTAAACAGGTTAAATTACAAAACAACGCTTCACAACGACCTGAAAAAGAACAATACCAAAATAACAGCATTCTTACAGCTTGTACAGGTCACATATAAGAACATTAAAGCGGAAAGAACAAAGAAAACAATAATTACAAATATATATATACGGCATAAGCGTAAGCGGCCTCACCAAAAAGAAACACAGTGAAGTACGTTATTAAATTGATTAGTTCTTATCCATATGCTTTAAAACCGGATAATTACTTGTGACGTCTTAAACACATTTTCAAATATATTCAATGAAATGTCTTATTAATAATATGTTTATATCACGATTATAATATGGCCTCTTATGTAACCAACGTAAGCGACCATAGATTCCTTTTGTATTTAAGAGGGTTCATGTACGTTCAATGTGACGTGGTTAAGGTACACTTAAAAATTTTTAAGCGTTTCAGTTTACCGTTTAATTAACCGGTCACACTTAAAGGTTAACCGGTTAATGTTTTAGTAACCTGTTACATACATAAATAAAATGCAATGTCGGATTTAGCGACATACCGCAAAGCTAAAACTAGATACTTGTTATTGAACTACGAGACCGTTCACAGATTTTCGTATATTTGAAAAGAAATATCATTATTTTTTTACCAACACAACTGTTACATCTGTAATAAAGTTGAATAATTTATATTAACAATTAAAATGTAAAAATTAAACATAAGCTTTCCCTGGTGATTGATCCCCGGACTTATAGAAGCAAAAACTAACCAGTATACCACGCATGATAACACTATTTGCGGTGTAGCTAAAACCCTTTGTCGGCAATACACGTTTTTGCTAAATTATCCACGCAAAGCGTTTAAACACTTCACTTTTTTACGATTTTGATTGATGATTATCAATAAACATATATTTTAATATTTTTCTTAGTCACGTGTGTTCTTTTGCTGTTTGAATATACTATGTATTGCATACTTTCATTTTTGAAACTATGAAAAAAAAAGTGATTTGGCCAAATTGAGAACAAGTCCCTTTAATATAGAACAGTAATTTTTTTTTTTTAAGAACAAGTATTCTGTGGTTAGTTCGAAAAATCATTTCATTAAAAGTATTGGGCGTTTCAGGTCTAGCTAAAGCAGTAAGGAATTAAGTATTTGACTCAAATCGATTTGTAACAAGAAGTCAATAATAGAAAACGCAACTAACAATTACATTTAAAAAGTAAATCGTTACAAAAGAACGTTTGCAATATCAACAATTATATGTGTAACGAAAGTATTCAAATACAGAGAACACATCAAAGAAAAAAATAGTAAAAAACGAACAACATTTTGACCTTAATACCGCCCTGTAAGACAATGCCTGGTTGACTCAATATATATGTTATGATGAAACTATGCAAATATAAATAACGCTTAGTGACAAACAAAATTACCACAAATATAAGAACAAATGCGTTAATCAATCTGCAAAATATAATTTAAAAAAATGCAAAATCCTGAAAATCAGCGTTGATTCAACTTATATATTATATCAGATCGTATCAGATTGAGAGTATTCGTAAACACCGTGACGCCAAGCTTATTATATCGTTAACGGATTGCATTTATTAGTAACACCCTTTTCGGATATACTCGCACACTAACTTAATTACTTGGAAATTGAATCGATAGTATCGTACTAGATCGACACCCAGCGTGGATTCGGTCCAGAATTAAATGCGTGTAATAGAAACTTAACTGGATATCATACCATTAAAGTGCATGAAAGCTGAAATTGAAACAAATCGGAGCAAGATCGCAAACGCGTCACGATTTATGTAGGCCGAAAGTATCCAGTAAAACACCTATCAGGTACAATTGACCAATGACGGTGTTCGTTTCGATTTGTATGACAATGAGAATATGACAAAAAGATACGGAACTATTTTAACCAAAAAATGTACTAAATATTAAATAGTATGTTGGGATGAATGTATGATAATTGTATCCAGGTGTAGCTCACATTCGTGGTCAACATCAATTATACTTGGGGAACGAACCTACTCGTATAACGTCGTTCCGGAGGGCACTGATTCTTAATAAACACATTTTCGTGTACATTTAATATCACAATTGGTGAACATATTGCAACCATACGAAAAACATCGCATCATGACGTATAGACTTACATCGTTTTATCCAAGCTTTTACGTCAGAGACACATCAAGGTCATGTACTTTCGTGGCAATCGTGATTGGTCGTACGATAGTGTGAATCAACGCGGTCAAGTTCGAGTCAGTATTTCGAAGGATCATTGTTACAAACATCGTATCACGACGTATAGACCCGCATCATATTGATAAATCCAAGTCAGAATGTCATACACAAATCACGATCATCTACGAGTGAATTATCGTGGCGATCGTGATGGGCAGTACGATAGTAGAAATCTGGCATAAGCGTGATATTCAAGTTCGAATCAGAAATTCGAAGGATCATGCCTCAAGAAAGCGTGATCTCGTACATATTCCTTTACCGTATCATTCTTTATGAAGTGCGGGACACGATAATGATGATCATGATGATGATGATGATGACGTTGACGATGACAACGACGACGACCACGACCAAGACGACCACGACGACGACGGAGACCACGACGACGTTTCATGCGTTTGTAAAGCTTTTCACAATTTAATTTGGAAACTACGTGTATTCAATTTATAATGCTTTTGATACTCTTTTAATCGATTAATTTCTAGAATACGTGTATGTTTTTTTTTTTTTTTTTTTTTTTTTTTTTTTTTTTTTTTTTTTTTTTTTTTTTTTTTTTTTTTTTTTTTTTTTTTTTTTTTTTTTTTTTTTTTTTTTTTTTTTTTTTTTTTTTTTTTTTTTTTTTTTTTTTTTTTTTTTTTTTTTTTTTTTTTTTTTTTTTTTTTTTTTTTTTTTTTTTTTTTTTTTTTTTTTTTTTTTTTTTTTTTTTTTTTTTTTTTTTTTTTTTTTTTTTTTTTTTTTTTTTTTTTTTTTTTTTTTTTTTTTTTTTTTTTTTTTTTTTTTTTTTTTTTTTTTTTTTTTTTTTTTTTTTTTTTTTTTTTTTTTTTTTTTTTTTTTTTTTTTTTTTTTTTTTTTTTTTTTTTTTTTTTTTTTTTTTTTTTTTTTTTTTTTTTTTTTTTTTTTTTTTTTTTTTTTTTTTTTTTTTTTTTTTTTTTTTTTTTTTTTTTTTTTTTTTTTTTTTTTTTTTTTTTTTTTTTTTTTTTTTTTTTTTTTTTTTTTTTTTTTTTTTTTTTTTTTTTTTTTTTTTTTTTTTTTTTTTTTTTTTTTTTTTTTTTTTTTTTTTTTTTTTTTTTTTTTTTTTTTTTTTTTTTTTTTTTTTTTTTTTTTTTTTTTTTTTTTTTTTTTTTTTTTTTTTTTTTTTTTTTTTTTTTTTTTTTTTTTTTTTTTNCAGAAACACAATGCACCCTACTGCGCCGCTTTGATTTTTTTTTTTTTTTTTTTATATATTTTTTCCGTTCAATATCTTTTATTATCCTCGTTAATAGATGTATGAGGGTCAAGGGAATCCCACTCCACGCCGTACATAGTTTGCAAGCAATATATGCATATTATAACAAATTTTAAACATTTACTCATCAATAGCTTCAACATAAAAATACAAACAATATTTGTGAGCGTCGATGGCATCCACATCCACACCGTACATAGTTCGCAAGCAATGTTTTCATAAAAATAACACATTGTATAGCTTATACATCACAAAACAAGCAATATTTGTTCATCAAATAATGTACAATGCATGACTTCTTAAGTCCCATATCACTGCTACTGTTAAAACGGTAACAATAGTTCCCTATCATTACATTGACGTAAATCATTAAAATTGTTAATTTCATTAAGTACATGGTAATGCAAGGACGTGTATTTTTACGCTGCTTTAAGAGTGGGTTTAAGAGTGGGTTTCGTTCATTTTACAATTGCAAATTAACATTTTGATCAAAACAAATATTAAACTTAAGCGTCCATTTGTATAAGCAAGTCCCAAAAGAAAGGCATACAAATTTAGACAGTTTGAAAAATGATAACGTCCAGAAAACAAATATGTTATTAACTTATTGACATGCTTACATTCCCAAAATATATGTTCTATAGTTTAACATTCAGTTTGACAAAAGGTGATGTCAGCTGAAGTGGCATATCCAATTTCGAATAAGAATGAGTTTGTACCTATTATTCAATGTAAATATATATTGAAACCACTGTAAATTGGTATCTCGTGAAATATGAAAAGTACCTCGTGTAATATGAAATACGTGTATTTTTAACAGTGGAAACCAGTCGCGTCAGCTTATCCTCCCAACCAAGGCCAATCACTGTTGAGCTGCTCGTGTCCATCGATCTACAAAAGACTGCAGAGGACGAGAAGATGCCTTATCTCACTGGACTAGACTTCCTGCCGGACGGGAGATTGGTGGGCGTAGATAACGAAAATGAGAAATGTATCATACTGAATGATCAACTACAGAGACTTGGAACAGCGTACACATTCAAGACTTACCCACTTTCCGTAGTTTGTGTGTCTCATGATTCACTGTGTGTAACGTTTGGTAGTGGTCAAGTAGTATGTCTCCTGTCTGTGAGTACAGACAATGTCATCAGACTGACGAGGGAGATCAGCACATCATCCAGTTACGACTCTATAAGCTGCAAGTCTCCGTCCAGCATGGTCGTGAGTACGCACGAGGATCCCCGCCATGCAAGATTGATATCAATAGACGGTGTGAAGTCTGACTTTGACCACGTGGTGTTTCCTAAGAACACGTACAAAGTTGGCGAGAGTATGTGCACGTATGTCCAGTCCAAGAACACGTTAGTACTGACTGACAGGTACGCGAATACAGTATTCATGTACGACACCGTGAAGGGCACGTCCAGAGCAGTCATTAATGAGAACATACAGGAACCACGTGGTGCCTGTGTAGGGCCTGGTGACACGGTGTTAGTGTGCAGTGAGAATAAGAACTCCATCGTGCAACTGACGATTGAAGGTAATATACTTGGTACCTACCCTGTGGATATGTGGTACCCATGCAGTATATGTGTGTCTAAGGATGGCACTAGGCTTGCGGTGTCCAACGCCGCAAAAGGAGCCAATAAACTTCAATTGTACAAGATATGACCGACAATTAGTTACTGATTAGTAATAAGTTATCCATGTGATCATGCTATGAACAAACATATTAAATATTAACGTATATGTGTGATAATGTTTAATAAACTAGCACTCCTTTTTCGATTGATTTATATTGACTGGTTTTGTTATTAGTTTGTATCGCATAAGACTGTCAAACTGCATATGTATCGTGAATGTATTTTTTTTATACAACAACAAACTGCAACAAAATAATTGTATTAATATATATTTCAATTAATTGCAATATATTGTGGAGGTCATAATAGTTTAATTCCAATTACATGTATTTGCATTTTGGGGATTAAACATTACAAAATTGTTTGCATGAACGGATAAAAATTAATTACTGAAGCATAGAGAACTGAACATAACTATGGATATTTGTCGTAATGCTACAATCGGAATCTTACGTTCATTCAAAATGTGCTTGTTTTGTTTTTCCCTACAAAAGCCCAAGATATTTAAATTTCAACATTAGTCGTTAGAACGGTATATTATTTCCAGCGTGCAACGTCTGTCTGGCAATAGCCTTAGAAGCATTTATCGTTCTGATGTAAAGAACAACATTTAAAGTTGTGAATTTCTGATATGTTTAAGAATAAATAAGAAAAACGATCATAACAAATTAATCATAGCAAATTTGATTTATCTAAGCGTGTTATGAACTTATTAAACAAGTTATGCATAGATGCGCATCATGTTTATATAAAAATAATTTAATACCTATCCTGTCATTATATATCTGTATGTTTATTTTATCAGACTTGTACATTTGCTTCTCCGAAATTTAATTGTATTCTTATGCTTATTTTATATAAATTTTTGTAGAGCAATATAGTTTCATAAATAATGTTACATCCGTGTATATTCAATATATGGGGCTTCAGTTCTTACAAGTGTCATTATTTTTTAGTAGCTGGCAACAAACCCGTTCGACAACCCTAATGAATCTTGCTGCATCTACCAACGGTACTAATGTAAAGCGATGAATGCATAGACAATCATTAAAACGACGGTATTTTCGTCTGCGCTACTTTTGTTCCGATATTATTATATAATTTAATGTCTATCACTATCGGTAGAAGATCAACCACATACTCTCTCTCCTCTCTCTCTCTCTCTCTCTATATATATATATATATATAAGTCTCGCTCTGGGAAAACGGGGCTAAATCCATATGCATAGGCTAATCAGAACGACATTTTCCGCATAAACTGGATGTTAAGGACACGTACTCGAAACAAAAAATGCAATAAAAGCGGAAGATGTCGTCCCTAGTAAGCCTCTTGGACGACAGTTTACGCACACGCATTAAGCCCCGTTTTCTTAGAGCGAGGCTCATATATATTTCTTTTTTTTATCGGCGCTACTTAGCCGTTTATTTATTATAATCGTTACTCCTATCCACTGTAATACTCCTCTTAAATTGAAGATATTATTTCAAGTTTATATTGTTCTACCATTTGCGAGCTACTCCACGACTCGAGATCTTTCCTCCTCTAGCGTCAATTTACAACTGCCGTTTTATGAAAATGTCGCCCTGTTTTATTATCTCTGCGAGTAGTAATGTTGATGGTTGTTTTAATGAACGCGCTCTATTAAAACAAAGCGTTTGGTGATTTTTTTTAAAAACTACTGTCTCAGTCGTTTTTAGTGTATATCCCTATTTCGCTTGACTAAGTAGAAGGCACACAACTTATAACAATCTTGTGTTCTCATATTATTTCTGGTTTAATTCCAAAAGACTTTGACATGTAATCAAATATCAGTAGATTTGCTTTAAACATCCCTAAAGATACATTTCATATTTGACGATTTGTTGTTTTATATTGAATATATTTTTAATACATCATGAACATAGGTATACGAAGTAAAATAATATTGTTTTAAGATTAACTAACATGTCTCTGTCCATTGTATGTAGATTTACCCATTAAACGTATTCCATGCATGTTATTTATCAATGTATGCTGTCGACTTCTTTCACGAGTTAAAATATGTAAAATATTTTCGAAAGATTATGATATGTTATCAAATATCAGGAGATATCCTTCAAACATAACAAAAGGCACATAATTGACGATTTGTTGTTTACATTGAATATATTTCTTAATACATGGTAAACATAGGTATAAAAGTAAAATTATAGAGTTTTTAGATTGACTAACATATATCTGTCCATTTAATGTAGATTTACCCATTAAACGTAATCCATGCATGTTGACTATCTATTTATACTTTCGACTTCTTTCACTAGTTCAAATATGTACAATACTGTTTGTGTTTGTGTATTAAATGAAATGTACATATATTTCATACGCTATCAAAGTATAAAGTATATAATGTCTAAATTAATCAAAAGGGGTATCTAATGTGTGTCTTTATGAATTTGAATCATATGTTGTATTTCATGCATGCCATCTACCATATATTTTGTACCGAAATAAACGCGTAATTTGTTCTGTTATTAAAATGTAACACGTTCATTCCAAATCTCATTTTTTGCATTTCCTATAATTGTTAATTTTAAATGAATAAAATGCATTATGGGATTTCTATTACTGAGCGTCGCCTTTATTTTCAGTGGTGCTGTGTTATTTCTTGTTATCGTCTCACTATGGTTTTGTGCGACGCGTAAATGTTCGTACTATAAACTGTTGTTAATGATTGATAAATATTTTTAATGTATGTAGTATTTATAATGTTAAGCAATCTCGCTTACTCATAATTCAAATACTTGTATGAATTAACAATATGTATATAGGTTTATTTTTAATGTTGTTATCAATAGCATGTACACATAGGCCATTAGCCGTCTTGAAATGTTGTAAATAAATCTTGACTCTTGAATCTTCAATCTTGAATCTTCAATCTATCAAAACTCAGTCAATACGTTTTGAGTTATTCACAAGATAATTAAAGTATGAACTTACGTTCAGCGCAGATAAAAATAATCAAAGGGCAATAACAAAGAAAATGGAGTGAAAGAGTTGTGGTTCTGTGTACGTTGCACTCATTCTTTAGGTCCTTAATCAATATACGACGTTTTATTCTTGAGCCTTCAATACTTGTGATGTTATGATTGGTACGTGAAAATTCATTAAAGGCAATTGTAATATGATGTCTTTAAATACTCGGGATTTTCTATTAAAACCGTCTATCATTATCTGAAGATTCGTTCAACACCTTCATATATAGCGTTGTTCTCTACAGAAGATACCGGAAATACAAAAAGGACCAACAATGCCTAATATACTAATACGAGAGTTGTTGAAATTGTACTTGTACTCTGTACTTCCTCTTAAGTAAAGATAATTTATAATTTACAAAGCTTTATCTTAATACATGTATTACTCTGGGAGTTATGTTTTGCGCATAAGAAAACTGACGAAAGGGCAATCACTATGTACATCCTGAAGGATTTGTTTCTTGTTCTCTGTACTTCCCCTTAGATCCCTAAATAATTGTGCGAATTGTCATTACAATCCCTTCAATAACTCCTGAATCATGCTCGGTACAAGAAGCGAGACGGACTGACAGACGGACGAATAGAAAGACGGAAGGACGGAGTGACAGACAATACGATTTATATACGCCTCCCTTCGGGCCATATTCGTCTATCTAGATGAGTTTTGATAAGTCCGATATAAGATATCCATATGCTCATTTTACACTACCACGTGCAAAATATATTATATGTAAGTTTAATGTTATGTACAGTGAGCATTGTTTTCTGAAACTGCCCAACCGAACAAAACAAGAAGAGAAGTGACCGCAAGGTGAAACACTGTGAATAAATACACTGTTTGCTAGACTATTTAGCAAATTCATAAGTATATCATGTATGAAACTTACGAAATACGGTCTTGCGTTATTTAATTACCGTAAAAAATGCGGTTTTAAGAATTCCTTAATAATAAAGAAATAAAGACGCGTAAGTTTTACAAATTGTAACACTTGAACATTGTCTCCATCCCGTATTCATACCGTATGGATCAACACATGCATTGTTGTGTTTATCACGACTTCCTTTCGACGGCTCTATTCATATTTTAATATTCATGGAAATCCAACCCGAAGGAGTAGCTGTCAGTTTCTAAGAAATGCATTGTTTAACCATTATGATTTACGAAGAATTTCTTTCGTTCATGACAATTTTCGCCGATTGTCGCAAAATTTGACCATAAATCGACAGTATATAGACGTATAAATTAAACCAGACAGGTTGGGGTTACTGAATCAAGTTGCGAATCTCGTCTTTCGGTTTACCCTTCCCCATGAAAGTGTTGTCTCTGAGCAATGGCTAATCATAAGTGTACAAAAATCAGGCAATATTAATCTACACTGTATATAAATATTGGATGCGTAAGATTAATTGTCGAAAACCCTGGCTCTACTGTTTTAATTGGTCGATAGATTTATCAAAAGGCCTAAAAGAAACGTCGATGTGAGATTAAGTAAAACAATTGTTTGTTTCCACTTACCCCTTCGACGCTTATTTTTACGTGTCGATCTTAAACTTTTCTTGGTAACCCAGGTTGAGTTTTCGAATTCTTGCAATGCAGTTGATCATATTCGTAAATTTTACATGTAAAAAAAAACAACAGAAATGTTGCGAAGATTGCAAAGATTATATCACGCGTTTGACATACTCGATCCGTGAACTATATGGTGTAATAAAACATTTAACGAAAAATATATGTGTGGCTCAGTGGACTCAACTATCATACTATGCAAATGTCAAATAACATAATAAAGGTATTATTTCTTTAGCCATTATTTTCAGAATGTGCGATAAAGGTTACCAATAAAATACATTTTATAACAAAGACGGCTTTATAATCGCAGAAAGTAGTATTTACATCCGCTCTTTGACTCTGATGGAAATAATGAGTGAATTGTACTAAATGGTAGATATTATAACTAATTTTGGGACAAAATTATCTCGTATATACTAGTACATATGTCATATTTTTAATAGGAAATCAGTTTCATAAGATTAAGTTTGACAGTGGGTATTGATATTTAGATTTTATATTAAAAACGCTTAATATACATTATACTGGCAACACGAAGTAGCTAAGCGAGATATTGTTCTGATTGTATTTATATGATACTTCATTTTGTTGTTAAGAGAAAACATCTCACAGGAAGGGGTGGATAGGATGAGAAAAGCAATTTGGTTCTAAATATATGATTATTTGAGTAATCAAATATTACCGAGTTAAAAATGTACGAGTCCAGATTATAAGACTCATGAATAAACAAACGCTTTTCAATCTCAACCGAACAGTTTCAATTACAAATATCACAATGCAATTGTTTCTTGAGAAGAAACAGAACTACCATGGTTAAATTCTAGTTTAGTACAAATTATAAATCAAATCGAGTATATGTAATTTATTAAGCGGCAATAATGTTACCGATTTTTAAGATATTGTAAGGTTTCTGTTTTGTGGCGTATCGTTATGAATAGAGAATACATCTGCATTTGACCATTTACTACACGAGTCGCAATACTAATAGACATATATTAAAACATTCCATGTTTAATCTGTTCAATAAGATATTTATTAATGTTTATTGGACTCAATATTTGTATTACAATGAATAAAAACGCTAAATGTTTCCACTGTGTGAACCTTCCTTTTTTAATAAAAAAAAATACCTTTTTCAATAACCGTTTATAATAAAAAGGAAAACAACATGTGACGCAACTATTTAATGCTTACTTTTTTAATGATAATATTATCGTGAACATAAAATACTTATTAACCGGCCATATGCTGCGTTAATATCTATCGTGTAAAAATAAAATACTTTGTTTTCAATAATGTTAATGGATCAATTTTGAGATGTCATGCTTACACGAACGTCAATGGTTTTACGGTAGTTTTAGGCTAGTTAGTGAGATCGTTAAGCTGATATAACGGCACTCATATCTGGTAGAAAACTCTGCTTACTGGTCGAGACCTTGATCGCAAGCTGAACATTTCAATTCAAAGCGTCAAACATTCAAAACCTTAAATGGCTTCCTAAATTGGTAGCATACATGTATTGTCAATGGGAGTGAGTTTGTGCCAGAAAGCTATTTAAATGCTCAGTGAAGCGAGCTTCCTATAACAGAGGACCTTAAATAGAGGACTTTATCAAATCAACTGTACACTGCTTCTGCCGCACAAACAGGTTTGTGTTAAATACTAAGGGTGGGTNGGGGGGGCTTTCCAGTCTGGTCTGTAATTGATTTTGTGGAAGCCATTACACATATAAACACTTTCCTCCAAGTAACAGTGACGTTGTTCATGATCATGTGCGGTGATTTTCACAAGTTAAAGACTTTTCATGAAAAACTGTACGTTTAAAATTCATAATGTAATGGAGTCAGTTATTTTAAGATCAGTCAGTATTTTGTACATTGTTCGCAATTAAAAATATATTGTGTATTCTATAATTTATATGAGGGTTTCCTGACCACAAGTTAGTAAGTTTGCATAGGACAAAATATGGTATTCTGGTTATATCTATGCATGTTTTCTCAAAGATTGTTTACCAATTATCTTAATCTTTATTTAATTCAAGTTATAGTTTATTAATCGACATCCAAAATGAGCTAACTAAACACCTAAACATTTGGTCTGTATATAATATATGTTTATATTCCCATCATTATCGTTGTCGAAAAGGTATTTTTCATAATTTCGTGTCGACACGTGTTGTAAATATATTTTGCTAACTTATCTTTTTAAACACATTGTTAAGTCGTTTAACTATGTTAGTTTCGTTAAGATAATTATATTTATATTTATATTATAATAATAATTTATTGTACCATATAAATGTCTCCCAACATTGTGTTTTTGGCTGTTCAAAGCCTACTTCTTGAATCAAATCAGCCAGACTCTGACTAGAATTTAACATAAACAATGACAGAGTTATTCATCGCTCTATGTCATTCTTAACAATAAAACCTAATATTGTAATCTTCTCCCAAAGATACAAATGATCCATGCAGTCAGACATGTGTTGATACACTCGAAATAAACACCTATGTTTACTTTAGCATTTACAGTTGTTGATGTCCATAGGAAAATAAATATGAAGTGTGATATAGATCTGCCTTTTGTTATTCGAATGGGTTTTCTGTTGTTGAAGGACGATTGTATCAATGTATGTGTAAGTATACGCTGGAAATGAATAATAATGTTAAGAAATGTATTGTTCTTTAGTTTCTGGTGTAAAGTTTACATCATCTTTTTTAAAGTTAAGCATTCCGAGCCACTTCAACGCATTATGGCATATATTACTACAATTTTAATGTAAATAACAAAACAGGGAAAGACCATGAATAATGTTAGAATTTTAGGTTCTACCCTTTTTTTAAAATAGATGTATTTCTTTGTTCAATTTGTAGTTGTGTCAACTGTACATGTGATTATTTAGGAAATAAAAAATGTTTAAATTAAAAAAAAACTATACTAAATGTTTTGTAACCTTCAATATTTGAAAGTTACTTTTGCGATCCATGTTTACGATAAAAAGATATGCATGTATTAAATGTGCAATTTTCATACATATATTTTAAAGAAATCATCCTACTTTATAATATCAATATCCTTTTTTTTTAAATATTGATTTATTGTCCTTTTATTTGTGTAAAGAGTTATGTTGCAACCTTGCTCCTACATTTAATTGAGCTGTATTTAGTTTATTTAGTTTATTTTCAAATCCAAATAATTATATGATAAATAAGGTATTTTACGTTAAAAACGTATTGGCAAGGGCGCATGTTTGTTTTTATTTAGTATATACATTTATTACAGACAACAAGCTGTAACTTAATGTAACTCATCATCTTAATATTAAATAGGCGAAGAATTAATGTCAAATGTATTATATCCATATTGGTATTGTTTCGAATGTTTCGTTTGTGTATCAGACTAAGGTGTTTAAAGTTGCATAGCCTTTGAGTCTCATGGCATATCCCATTTATGATGTTAAGTTAATTGAACGTGAGAAACTACACTAAATAACATAATTATGTAAGTTAGATTGTGTTACTTCTATTTGATTCAACTGCTATTACTTTCAGTATACTGAACAGTTCGTCTAGTAGATTTCTTTCTGTGTGTATCAATGTGTTGTTTAATTCTTTACTAAAAATAAACAAAAAGATTGTTGCTCAATAACTCGAGTTTAGATTTAGATAGTGTATTAACACAATGGCAAACAATGAAGAAAACAACGCACATGGAAATCATTTTTCGCAATAGCAATGAAACAAAAAACAATGAAGCTGTATCTCTTGATAATGATCTAACAAGACAATTCATTGCGTTTATCTATTACTTCATGTTTAACATGTTTGATACAACCTGTATAACTCCCTTTGTATTTATACAGCTATAATAACTTCCTGATGCTTTAAATCTATTTTTTTAAGCTCGATTGCATTGAACGCCGAACGCTTTTGCTTTGCAACGCTTTCGACGCCGTTTCCTGTGTAGAACTAGTAAGTTATGTATGTATTTGGGGACGATCTCAAGCACGCTTCCTCGGTGGAGATCGAAACTTCCCGGTTGATGTGCACACGCTCATCTACAGCGACCTTCGTAATAAACAAAGTTAATACAGACCGTAAATGTATAATTATGAATTATTCATGTATTCACACTCTTATGGTAAATATTCTTCTTTACGCCGATTAATTGTGTTTGTATAAACACAACAGCTGCGTGCTATTTTAAGAAGAAAACTCTCATCTGGAGTTTTTACTCCGAGTATGAATATATTCATGTGTTGGGAAGTATGTAATAACATGCAATACCAATTTTACACACTGATGACAGGAAATAAAAAGAGAGCCTAAAAGTTTAAAGTCGCTCACTTGAGACATATAGGACAAACTTTTATCTGCATTTTTTTTTTATTTGTATCAGTACGGTTGTTTTTATCTAGGTGTTTTGCCTCAGTATAACACAGATTCGATATGGTCTGAGGTATTTGACAAACACATTTAAGTTTTTAATAAACATATATTTAATAAATAATCCTAATGTTGGCACTAATGTTGTTGCATTATGTTAACAAAATTAGTAAAGGACCAATATACGATGTTGCATACTAAATATAAAAATCCTCACCCTTGAAATTTCTGATCATACGATTTTCAGATATTCATTATATAAGTCAATATCAATCAATATCAATCATGGTACCCCCCATACTTGATTAGTGTTGACCCCAGGAAAAAGATTGGTTTTTAATTAATTATGTAGGTTATTTTGAAATACCAAATGTTATACATGTAATTTATAATGTCAGAAACAGATTGCATTTTAACTACATATCGTCGTATTATATAACACTGTATTAAATACAAGTTTAATATAATTGTATCTTTTGTCAGTAATGATTATTGTGCCGATCAGGTTGAAGTTAAAAAATATGCAAAATATAAGCCTTTTGAAATGTTAAAATAATGTTCATATTATATTCAGTTCCAGATAGACAGCAAATCTTAGTCTGCGAGCCACGGCGTATTCAAGACAATAACATCCATACAGAACGCCCCCCATCGGTGTCAATCCGACCACGATTTGCACCATATTAGCCAGTGCTTTCGAAGATTAGTACGTGTAGCATGTAGTACTTACGTCGCTTCTTTGTAAATAACAAATATTATAAATGTAATTCATAATGTTTGAGGCAGACCGAAATAAAACAATTTGTCGTATTGTTTAAACAACTAACTGCTCTGAATTAAATTCATGTTTTATTATATATTGAAAACAAAGAGCACGTTAACGCACGCACATTACGGACACTTGCATCTTACGCACTAACGGACGAGGGATTTCACGGTATCCTTAACGCGTAATATTTCCACCTTTTTTGTCGATCTGATTGATATATATCTCGTTCTTTCTTGTAAGTGCGCGGCGAGCTTAAAATAGCAAACTATGACAATCCAATCACTATTAAGATCGTTAATACGTTTCACCCACAACACAACAAAAAGCTCTATTAAACAAATTCAGAAACGGGGACACGTTCTACTGCATTCCCACTGCACAAATCAAACTGTTGTAGTATTTGAAAAAGCAAACAATTCAATTCCAGAAACAGTATAGGGAGATAAATTATTTTATATCAGAACAACGGCTATTAGCATAACATGATCAAATCTGGGATCACCGCCTTGGAACGGTCAATGCAAAGCCTTTGTAGTTTAAACCGGTTTAAGTAGTAGCCCAAACTTACACTTAAACCAGAATTTATCTCAAAACGAACGTCTTAAACGATCTCAATGAAATGAAAATATTTAGATAACAGATGAAATAATGTATGCTAAACCGTGTCGTGCTTATTTAATAATAAACACATGCTTTTAGTGTACTACTGTCCTTAGTGTTGTAAATTTATTAAAACGAATTATGGATGGGTGTTTAATGTATTCGTACAAAAAGAAATAAGATTCCTTTAGAAAAATATTGAACTATCAAATGAGAGAATTATATACTGAACGTTTTGCATACAAACTAGATGTAACTGAAAGATCATTAGTATGTTTCACCCACATAACAAAATACACCTGTACTTCTTATGGGCCATGAAGACTGCAAGATGACAACATTGAAGATATGAAAGGGGTTACGTTCTACTGCGTCAACAGAGCACACGTCAACCTGTTTTTTAGTATTTTAGAAAGCAAAAATGAAAATTCAGAAAGTCTCATCAGGAGAGAAATTCTTGCTCTTATCCACTACTTTTATAACAGAACACCAACTATCAACATATAATGATAAAAACTGGAAACACGCCAATACGACAACACGAACTTACGACAACGAGTGCGACATATTCGTCGTAACGTGTGTAATAATTGGTGTATTGGTGCCCGTTTGGTCGTTCTGGTGGCTATACATGTCGTTTTTATTGCTGTTGTGTAGCAAGTTTGAAGATCTCCAACACAACAACAGACCTGACCGACACATATAACCAGAACGAATAAAAAGGGCGACACAGTTCATAATATTCGCCCTTTTTTGTCGTTCTGGTGATTGTTTATTTGTCGTTCTGTCTTATTTGCGTATTGACAACCGTCTTCAAACCCGCAAACACGACATAACAAATGGGCAGACAGCAGCCACAAAAAAAAATGGGTTGACACGGAAGTTTTTAAGTACAGAGCGATATAAAAAGTCGATTTTAATTAGTATAGTGACAACGGTTTATTTTAAGGGGAGATAATATAACCGATACATTTCCTGAGCCTTATAATGCCATTCAAGTTATTGTAATAACGCTACTGTTACCTGAGACCTTTTGATAATTTATTTAATTCTTTTCGCCGGTGATGTTATTGTATTCTGCTTCTTTTTTTTAGAAAAAGCGAAAGGTCTGCACTGATCATATACGTTCTAATGGAAGCTAACATTCAATGTAAATAAAAACTGAAGTAGAAATATACACAAAGAGAGAAATAACCAACACCATGAGATATAAAATTCGTCATATAGGAAATAACAACAATAACAAATAATTATTTAGACACAAATCAATATTAACAAATACTTAATATACATAAATATACAAACAAAAACGTGTGAAACAAAAATAATCGATAATTATCTTACATTTCTTAGTAATGTTTTTGCTTTATTTAATTTAGTAAGTTTAAATTTTAAAATAATGTGTACTCCCCGTTTTTCATTACAAAAAGTTCAAACCCGGTTTCTTTCTGTCATTTCGGATACCTGTTTCTATTGTGAAGTGATGGTTAGTTTCAAATGTGATCGTGTTTTAATGAGTTTTTAAATGAGTTTAAAGTATAAATTGTTCGATCGGATCATGTTTGCTTACCACGTCCGAGTATAAGTTCAATAAGTAAACGTTTAACTAAGAGTTAATGGAGTAATTTGATATTTCGTTCATTATTTGTACATGTACAGAGAGTGCGTATATAACGATGTCCCCGTAGAGAATGAAAGATGGAGACTTTTGGTATAGTAATCTTTCGAAGAAAAACTCAAAGAACGCGTTTTATTAAGTCGTAGTTTTGATAGCCCCAATAGTTCACACCATTTCGTTAATATTGGTACAATATATCAAACAGTTTCAATATTAAATCTACCGGCAGATCTGAATTATTAGCCCATGCATGCAGTTAATTCATAGTCTTTTTATCTTAATCGGCTTTGTTTTACGCGCGCTTGGAAATAAACTCGTACTTTAAAATACGACACCACCATATGTATATGGCAAAACGATTTCGATTTGGTCATTGTCGATGTAGAATAAAAATCGTGCGGTGTTTCTATCTCCAAATATTGTTATTTTTGTTTTATGAGCGTTAACTTTGAGTTTCCATTGGATAAGTATTTAACACAAGCATTTACGCAGTTTTGAAGGTCACTTTTGTCTTCAGATAATATTATGGTATCATTGGCGTACGATACACGCAGCAGCTTCAGCCAATAATTTACACTTAATGGGTCATTAATTTCATTCGCATTTCCATCACCTATGTGGGTGTGACTCTCGAGATGATTTATAAATCTTAAAAATATGATCGGAGATATATTTTCGCGTTGACGGACGCCGTTTTCTCACGGGAAGACCGGATGGGAATTATGGTCTTGAAAAACACATGATTTGGTTTTCTTGTACATATTGTAAATAACATTAAACATTTTTCCGGTTACAGAACTTGATAACAGCTTGAAACAAAGAACATTACTCCTTAATTTATCGAGAGCCTGGTTAAAATATATGAAGGTAAGTATATAATCTCTTTTTATTAATGCGCAGGTTAGTACTACGATATGTTCAAACTGATATATGGCCCATGTGTAATTATTGCAGGAATGATTTATCCTGAATTTTGATTGATTCTCGTTCAGGATTAATACGAGATTGTTAAACCTGTCATTTTAAATCGAAATGGACAGTTTGCCAAAATAGATGTTTGATATTATACGTATATTATACTTATGAGCGTTGATGTCACCTTTTCTGTAAATATCGTGAAGTCTGCCATCAAGCAACACGTTAGGCATATGACCCGTATTCAGTATATAATTATCACTATTCCAAGCTGCTTGAGAGTTCTTTAACCGTGCAAATGTTGATAAAATGTCCTTTTCGGTGATAGGCATATTCAATTCAAGTGTGTCGTGTCGTAAAGAGTATGTTTATTCGGTAAGTCTGCGAAGTGAAATTTAACATTTGCCATTTAACGCTCACTTCGATTTATGTTTTTAAAATGATTACAAATGTATACATAATCCAGAATTGGTGAATTCTTCGACTTGTTGGCACCTTTTATATGTATATATGTATATATGTATATCCTATAATAATTCAGACTTTCATTGAACTCAATGTGTGTATATTTTTCAATTTATATTCATTATTGTTATAATTCGACGTTATCTTGTATTTCTTCTTTGCCTTTAACAAGTTCAATTTGAAGGAGAGAAAGTGCCTTAATGACGCATCTTAGCATCAAAGGAATGTTTTTCAGCAGTTTTACATGTACAATTAAAAATTGCCTAGTACATATATTGTTATTTGTTGCGCGGGATGTTTACGTTTTGGCAGCAGTTATATTTAATAGAAAAGACATTTTATGATTAATTTCAAAATTGGATGACGGTGTGCAAGGGCAAGTATATTCATTATTATGTGTATTATCTTGGTATATATTAGTTATATAATTAATATATAAATATAATTTTAAAACAATCACACTCTGACTGAACAAACATAGTTCCGTATTAAAATTAAACAGTTTAGAGCTTTACACTTTATGTATAACTACAAAAGACAATATACACATGAGAACTCAAAAGATTATAACGATTTATTGAACAAAGTCACCTTTTTAAACGTAGCATCAATATAATGTAAATTTCTTAAAGACAAACACAAATAAAACAAAAATAAATAATATTGTTTCACTTTTGGATATATTTAGTAAGTACATAAAACATTATAACGTTTTTTTTAGCTGAGTCATACGTGAAAAGCGAGAAGTGTACTATTTAGAATACAACTAAGAGTTGGTCATAATAGGTACAATAAAACTTGCGTATTTCCAATGCTTTATAAATAATTATATTTGTATTAAAAAAAAAACAGTTTGCCATCTTTTGCCTGTAATCATTGGTTTAAGTAAAGGCGCAGCATTTCAATATCGCTGTTTTACTTCTTGTATTTAATTGAAATTCCTAACACTTGTTCGGGGCCATTGTGTTAGTTCACTGACCATGTTCCATACCTCTGACCTGCAATTAAGCAGAATGTTGTGCTCCTTTTTGTACATTTGTGTAAACTTTTGCTTGCAACTATTCCATATCTCGTTATCTACCACAGATATAGACACACACTTAACAAATGAGTTCAATGTATTAATGAACATTCATTATGACTAATTAAAGACTTAATGTGACCAGCATTTTGAAGATTATGCACCCCGTATGTGCTTTTAGAATTCCGGTTAAGGTGTGCGTGCAATATGAGATGTCGGTTATGGTTTTTGTGCAACAAAAGCAGATCTCGGATGGCAACTACCGTGATGCAAAAGAAAATTAAAGATATGCAATTTAGGCATCACACCTGTTTTGGGGATCAGCATGCACTATCACAAACCAAGGCTTATCTCTCTGACCTGCAATTAAGCAGAATGACTCCGTTATTTGTACTGACATGTTTTGATGAATGTTTGCCTGCAATTACTCTTATTGCTGGCATTGGGTTGCATTCGTGTTTAGTTGTGCTGTTATTGTGTGGGGATATGTTTCAGGCTGTTCTTAAAAGGGATTGCATTAGGAGCTGCTGACGACGAGGTCGCAGTTACTAAAATAGTTTGGATTGAGGTATTATGTGTTATTTGTTGTGTGTAGGCACTATGCCTGCAGACCAACGTTGTGGTTTCATTTGGGGCCTATGGGATTAAGGTATTTGTTACTCAAACTAGAAAAACAGGTGCCACTCAATAATTTGATTTTTGATCGATGTATTGAGATGAAATTTAGTTTGTATGTAGATTACATGCAGATAAAGAATGGACTTGCTTTTATTGCCAGCTCTGATCAAGGTCACAGTTACTTAAATTTAAAAAAGTTTTTTTCATTGATAACTTTAGTATGGTGGAAGGAATATTGCTGTATTTTCTCTGAAAGTAGATGCTTGCGCAGACTTTGCATGTAAAATTATTTAACTTCTGCTATATCAATTAGAAAAAACAACATAAGAAAATCTTATTTATTGACATGGTCGCATTTCTTGTGTTGATGTATACAGTTATATGATCATATTATAGTTTAAGAATAATTTATAATTATTTCAGATGTTAAGCTCCACTTACGTCTTGGTGGTCATTACATTTGGTGACTTGCCGAATCACCTACATTATAATATCAAAGGCGAATACTAGTCAAGCACGTATTCTTGGGATAGCTCTTGTTAAAAGTAATTTCGTCCAATAGTTACGATAAATCTGAGTAATCGTTATATAAACAAAGCGTTGCCAGTACACACACAGGTGCACGATCATGTGCCTTCATTAACTGCGTATACAAATGTGGATTGTCCCTACATTTGACGTCCAATCGAGACGAGGGTATTCCAATTTAAATATGCGTAAATCATGTAAAGCAATGGTGCGCATTAGGTACTATGCTAGAAATAGACAATCATAACGACCAATCGAAATTATTTCATATAAATTTCATTTCTAGCTCTCAACACACTGCCCTTTAACGCCATCGCTTACTTAAAACAACATGCCACGCCGATGACGGGAAACGTGTCTATAAACAAAGTTAAACAACCATAAGCTAATTTTTTTATTGTTACACACAGAGATTACGTTTTTTGATAATTGGAAGCTTCGTTTTGTTTAATTGCGAAACTTAAAATTGGGATCTGCGGGAAGTGAATATATCAGCTGTACTTGACACGTCTACTGAATTCACGATACCAATCGATAATTTGGATCTTGGTCTGATTATTTGATGTTTTGTTTTGTTAACTTAGTGCTCGCCAAATTAAAGATTTACAAATATCAACTGTATCAAGATTTATTTTATGTATGTGTTTCAGGGATTTCGCTATCGATCGCCATTGTCGATTGCTGAATGACTTTTTTACCAGAAGAGAAAATGAGCTTTTTAAACATAGGCACATTAGTAATACACAATGATTTATTTAAAAGTCTTTGAAACGGAACTTTAGATTTTAAGATCATGAGAAAAAAAAACATCATTATTAAAGTGACAGTTCGCGTAAAAGATCGTTGTTTTGCATATAAATCGTATAGCGAGAAATAAACTTTACATACATTCATTGAAATATATTTTTATCGAGGTTGACATCAAAAACCTGGTCAAAATCGGTTTCGAATCGATAACATAATATATAAATGATCATAAATACACGCAAGAGGCGAAAATCATTGCACAGTCAAATATAACATAACAAATTTAAAACTACCACGTACAAAATATAGTATGTGTAAGTTTAATATAATGTACAGTGATTATTGCTATCTGAAACTGCCTTACCGAACAAAACAAGAAGCGAAGTGACCGCAATGTGAACCACTGTGAATACATGCACTGTTTGATAGACTAATTAGAATATTCATAAGTATATCATGAAACTTACGAAATACGATCTCGTGTAATTTAATAACCAATAATTAAAAATACGTTTTTTAAGAATTCCTTAATAATAAAGAACTTAAGAAACGGAAGTTTTACAATTTGTAACACTTGAACATTGACTTCCTCCCGTATTCATACCGTGTGGATCAACAAATGCATTGTTGTGTTCATCACGACTGCCTTTCGGCGGCGCTATAAATATTTTAATATTCATGGAAATCAAATCCAAATGAGTAGCTATCAGTTTCTAAGAAACGCATTGTTTATTATGATTTACGAAGAATTTCTTTCGTTTATAACAATATTCGCCGATTGCCGCAGAATAGGCCCATACATCGACAGTATATTGACGTATAAATTAAACCAGGCATGTTGGGGTTACTAAATCAACAATCAAATTTTGTCTGTACCCTTCCCATGTAATTGTTTGCTCTGAACAACGAATTAAACATCAGTGAACAAAGTTCAGACAATATTTAGCTATATAAATAGTGGATGCGTAAGATTATATGTGAAAGCCCTGGCTCAACTTTCTTAATTGGTCGATGGATGTAGCAAAAGGCCTAAAAGAAACGTCGAAGTGAGGTAAAGTAAAACAATTGTTTGTTTCCACTTATCCGTTCGACGATGATTTTTACGTGTCGATCCTAAACTTTTCTTGGGAACCAATGCTGAGTTTTCGAATTATTTAAATGAATTGCAAAGATTATATCACGCTTGTGACATATTCGGTCGAATGTTTCACTCGTATTATAAATTCGATCCGTGAAAAATACGTTGTCATAAAGCTTTTTTGGTATGATTATTTGAGTAAGCAAATATTACTGAATTACACATGTAATAGTACAGATACTAAGACGCATAAATAACCAAACACCTTTCCATCTCGACTCAACAGTATCACATTAAAATATCAAATTGTAATTGTTTCTCACTTTACTCACATGCATTAAACCACCTTTTCACAGAGCGAGGCTCATATTGAGCTGCCATGATTACGCCCCCAAAAAACTGAAATTTAATGTGTAACATCACAGACCTAAAATTATCATTCTTGACATATGTGCATGCATGAATAAATTATATGATGGATTGTGAAGGATATACAGGAAATAGATTGTTCAATTAAACAATGAGGATATTTATCATACACACTGAAGATGCTTGAAGATGAATAGTTTTAAATATGTTTGAATGGCTAAAGGGTAAAAATAAAAACTTTTCTGAAGAGTAAATGATACATTGACAGCAAAGAACTAACATTGTTAAATTCTAGTAAAGTTTAACAATTATAAATCCAATCGTGTATATTTAATTTATTAAATGGCAATAATGTTTCCGCTCTTCCAGATATTGTAAGGTTTCCGTATTGTGGCGTATCGTTATGAATAGAAAATACATCTGCATTTGACCACATACTACACAAGTCGCAATAATTACAGCCATATATTAAAACAATGAATGTTTCATCTGTATAAATATATTAATTTAATAATGTGTATTTAAAATAAAAACAGTTGTATTACAATGCATTAATTGACAAAACTGTTTTTATGTATACACGTCTTAAACTGGACTCGAACTCACGACCACACAACTAGCCTACTTTAATTAGAATTTTACTAAAATGAAGCTCCGTTATCGATATAACGAATGTTATGCAGCGGTGTACATTTCATTCATAATGATTTTATTGCTACTACTTCTACTGCTGATTCACCCGAGCCCGCCAAAAATGTCCCCTGGGGCAGCTTTTGAATTTGTAAAAAATATATATTTAATGAACGTTTATTACAACAAGACAAATATATCAAGCAACCATGTTTGCAAACTTTTAAAAAGCTTTTTTTTAAGATAAAATACCGTTATTACCGTATATATGTCCGAATAATATTGTATAGTCAAAATAGATAAATTTGTTTTCAATAATGTAAAGGGAGCAATATTCAAATGTCACGCTTAAACGATCGTGAATGGTTTAACGGTAATTATTTACATAGTCAGTGAGCATTGTGGATCAGCAGACGGTTTATTGCAAGAATCTATTTTAACTGAGGATTCCTGAGATAGTCGATGTATCACGATTGAGTTATTGAGATGGTTAAGCTGATATAAAGACACTCATATAGGGCAGAAAACGCTTTTATCGAGACGTGCTACGCAAAAGAGCAGGGTTGAAAGCGGACCCATGTGAACTAAATTATTAAATAATTAAATAATAAGTCAATGAACTTTCTTAGTATTACACCTTAAATGAAGGATTTAACACACGGTTTATTGAATCGTCTTTGGATGGTTTCCAAACTTAATTAACTTGCAACAGTGTTACCATTTTATTTGTTTAAAAAAACATAGACACGTGGGCAGGGTACAGGGTGGTGGCAAAAAACGCAAAGCTGTGTTAATTTTCCGAAAAAGTCCGGAGATAAACGATTTATCACGATCGGCAAAACGTCTTTGTCAACTATGAACGATCAATATTTCACCGAAATTATGTAAAGAAAACCGATATATGACGAACGATGAGACGCTCTGCTGACGCTATTGACAATCCAAAAGAAATTGTATAGTCGGTTGTAATCGGATATCACGATAATATGCCGGGGATTGTCGACGAAGTATCATATTTCCCTAACGACTCAGACGTTATAGACCACCAAACAGATATTGAATTTGCGATTGAGCGTAGAAGGAGCAAGGACAGTAATAAAGTGTAATTGTTTTAGTTGAATATCAGTTGGTGTTAATATGTCAAATTTGGCATGATAATACGGCAAGAAAATATATGTGTCTATTATTTAAATATTTTATGTAAAATATATTGGAAGTATTTATTAAACTTACAAACAGTGATTTTCAAATCGAAAGTTGAAACTGGGTAAAACACAATTTAACAATGGCTTCTAGAAACCTTCAGGATTCAAACAGAGACAATGCAGGCTTCTTTGTTGGAGAACTTGCTGTGACACAATCATGTGCGCCCTGCATGAAATCCAACATAACAAAAACTGCAACGGTTTTTTGCAAGAACTGTGATGAATATCTGTGCGATACGTGCACAAACCCGCATACCGTGTATAAAACTGGTAAACATGACATAGTCAACTTTCAGGACAAGAAATCTGCACCGGTAATAATCGACATGAAAGAAATGGACAAGTGCCATGAGCATGGACGAGAAATAGAGTTTTTCTGTCAGGATCATTCTAAGCTTTGTTGCAGTTCATGTGTTCTAATTCATAGGAAATGTGACCAAGTTGATGAAATAGCCAAAGTATCCGGACAAAAAAGACCCGAACTGCAAGCATTAAAACAATCATTGATAAAAATGCAATCCAATGTTGACGCTATTATAGCGGATTGTAAGCAGTCGGAAACTGATCTTAATGAGTCTATTGCAAAGATTTCTTCAGATGTTGATAACATGAGAGATCGCATCATGAAGCTCTTTGAAGAAGCAAAGCAGAAATTAATAACTGAGGCAAAACAATTTAACATTGCAGAAGTCAAACGGATTGCGAATAAACGTGACGACTCGTCAAGAGTTAAGGAAGAAATAAGTAAAGTCTTGTCGATGTGTTGTGTCGTTTTAGAACGCGGAACGCCCAGTCAACAATATATTTATTCGGAACTTATGAAGGAGAAACGTAAAACAATGGAATCAAACATACATGACCAAAGAAAGATTAAAATTGCATCAACAGTGGCAGTGTCTTTTCCTAAAGAGCTGACTTCAATCCTTGAGATGGGAAGCAATTTCATCAAACTGAATTATGATGGCAACAAGACAGGTATTATATTGAACAATTAGTTTTGGTCTTATTTAAATTATGGTTTTCGTCGATGAAGTACAAGGAATATGTGGCGGTATGAGGTTACAAACTTGTTGTTATGATTTAACTAATTGATATGGTAATTTCTATTTATTTATTGTTTGTTTGTAATTGAAATGCGTTTCCATATCGTTAGATCGTGTTTAAAAATGTTTCTTATTTGAATTTTTAATTTTAATCACAAGCATTAAAATAATCTCGTATATTTTCTCCGCAAACCGCTTTATTCTAAATGCCAATCGCTTTTCCAGTAACTCTTTATTCTTAAATGCAAATGCAATACGGCAAAATTATAATTACTTACTATTGGTTGAAAGTGAGTCAGTGATTAGAAGGCTTTTGTTTGTGTTCCATTTATCTATGGTTTATATTGCCAGGATGTGTTTATTCGAAAATACGGACTCTTTGGCCATACACGATATAGTTACTTCATCCATACGTTATCATTCTATGAAAATCGTAGGTCGTACATCACTTAACAAAACAATGCCGCCATTTGACCTGGAGTGCATAAAATATTAATTTATATATATATATATTTATCTATTTAATTAAACAATTAAGTTATATCAATACGCAAACAATAATGCGCGCAATTTCGAGATAAAAGACTTAGTTGAAAAAATCTCAGCGTCGATTCGCAGAAGTTTGCTTTTTAAATAATATTATGGAAAAATGTCTTTTCGTCTAGAGCGTGAGTAACTTTCTATTTTACGTTAGTCTAATGGTAACGCTCTAGCGTCAACACTTATAAATGAGTCGCCGTTTCGATCCCCCGCTACACGTAACCTAGTTTCTCGTATTTCGCTCGTCATAAAGACATTCAAACGAGATGTATTATACTAAGTGCTTCACACCGGGCACACAATATAACTGCAAAATTGGCGTTTCTTTGTCTGGCTCTACCCTTGCAATCCAACTATTTAAGAGTCTTCTGGATTAATAGAAATATGGGAGAATCCCAGTTCATTCGATACAAATCTACACACACGTCTGTATCATGGCACAATACACATGTGCATGTTTCTATTTATATCGTTCCCAAGATTTAGTAACTCATTTCCATGACTTAATAAGTCGAGGAAACGAGATCACTAACTCGTGCGGACGAGTTAGTAGGACGTGGGCAAGTGTAAATAAGTCTTGGGAACGACTAGTAAGTCGTTATAAAGACAAGGCTAACTAATTAAAACGACTTAGTTAGTAACTCGTGGCAACAAAAAAGCCAACATATTAAAACGATTTAGTCATTCGTGGAAACGTGATAACTAACTTCAAAATTCACTAAGTTTGGAAATTATTTAAAGCTCGTATCTGTAAAAGTAATTTCGTCCAAAATTATGTTAACATCTCTAGTAATATACATTTTGAATTATGTATTAAACAACATGTAATTTGATTGGTTGTTTCTGACCTTACCACGAGTAACTTGTCTCGTTCCAACGAGTTACTAAGTCCTTCCCACGAGTTACCATTATTTTCGACTTTATTTGATTTTAATAATGCACAGATTGAGTGTATAAACATGGTTACGTCTTACCAATATACAGAATGGTTATTTTTGCAAGAGTTTTGCGGAAGCGTCTAATGCCAAAGCTGGCACAAATATGAAAATATTTCTACAGTAAAACCCATTTCACAACATGAGTTTTTTAGGTTAGTTGAAAAGCGACACCTGTGTACACAATGTTCTTGAACACGGACACGGTGCCCATACCGCGTGACTTTTTAAGATCTTTGTTGGGAGAATTAAGCGCGACCCAGATAACATTTTAAGGATTTCTTTTTAATATTTCACCATTTTAATGGGATAAATTGGAGAGCTCGCTCATTCGTGAGGGTTTTCTAAAAAAAAGACTTAAAATGTTATCTGGGTCTCGCTTAATTCTCCTAATACAGATCTTAAAAATTCACGTGGTATAGGCACGGGCTTACAGTAAGACAGTCATACATCTATTTATAGAATGGTATTTTTCAAAAACAACGTGTCTATAAAAAACAACTTGCTTTCGAATCAAATTCATACAAGTCATTGATCTATTATTCTATACCGTTCAAGGCAACTTAAAGAAAGCATATTAAAAAATTTAAAAAAGGGATCCAACAGATTAATCGCTTTACCTAATGTACGATTGGATAATCTTTTATATTTTCTGTAAAATGTGTATTTTTTTTAAATAGATTAAATGCATTTTTTCATGGAATAAATCATATGATTTTCAACTCGAACGCTCGATACATTGCCAAAAACAAAACATGTAACCCCACTAATGGTATTCAATAACGTCTCCTTTCACAAAGTAAAAAAATATAAACAAGTATTATACGATATATTTAACATGGTCCTCATTGATTTTCGCCCATCATTGGACATTGTTGGTAAAGAAATCGAGGGAAAACGAGGATGTCAATAAAACATTGCTTCCGTCAAAGCGATATATGAAAAAAGGCATAGCTTTTACCCCACACTGCGGTCTTGAAGTGAATTTATGTCGGTTTGGTTTACTGAACGACCTAAACTAAAGGTTTTTTTTTTTTTTTTTTTTTTTTTTTTTTTTGTTTGAAGGTCAAAA
>VMBQ01000244.1:0-16416 GCA_007657795.1 Dreissena rostriformis | reverse complement strand
CTACATTGGCTGCATATGGCATAAAAACCATTTTCGCACAACGCGGGTAACATGTACACTACATGTGGGTCCCATGTACACTACATGTGGTTATAGCAAAACTGTGGTATTTAAAACAAAACAAAAATCAGCAGAGAAGACAGTTTTTAGCTGAATCTTTGATGAACAATGCAAACTGTACAATGCCATAACGTCACAACAAATTTAGAAAGCTAACTAAGTCAAACAATTGAACAGTTTATTTGAATATAATTATGAATATATTTAAACAACAGATAAAATGCATACACTTAATTCACAACAGAACTGCAAACAAGTCGGCTCAATGTTGTTATTGGTGAGAAAAAAGGCAGATTAAACATCAATTATTTTATCTAATGAAATTGTATATCGAGCGGATAAGAAGAAAAGAGGGATGGTGTAGGAATATTCATATATCCGAGTTAAGTGGACACACAAAATGATAAATTCACGAAAACAATGACATCACAATATGCTGCGGAATATTAAAAATAAACAAATATGTTCAAATATTTCTAGTTCATGCTCTTTGGTCAATTAAAAATCAAAATATTAAAAGTAACATTTTAACACCATCGACATCAAAAACAACACATATAGCAATCTAAGTACTAATTGTTAACTTGTAAGATAAGTCCTCTTATTCCAAAGACTGCAAAATGTATTGTTTATAATCTGTTTAAAATGTGTGTACATGGGCTATCAGGAAGTCTTGAATTTCTTCCTCCCCTCCGCGGATGCTGGACTTTGTGAAGCCAGTCGGCGACTTGTTCTGGTCGGAGTGATTGGAAAACTGGTGGCGGGAGTTGAAGGGGTGGATGACCCATTGACCTCAGAATGACCTGATGATGTTCGGGATCGCTTAGCAACTTGCGGAGAATCATCCGGGTCAGGGGTACGTTTGGTGATCTTAGGCATGAGGGCTGTTGATGATTGCTGCGGTGTGCCCATACCTAGCCAATGAAAGAACAAGAGTTCAGTGACCTCATGCAACACAAGTGAGCCTATTCAAGCAATCATGAACAGTCAAGTTCAAGCAACCTTTGCTTCCAAGGGCTGTTGTTTTGTTTTCACATTTGGAAGTTTACTGCAGGATCAAGTCAAATCTACCTGTTTGCTGTTAAAATGTGTCGTGTTCTGAGAAAACTGGGCATAATGCATGTGCCTAAAGTGTTGTCCCAGATTTGCCTGTGCAGTTCGCACAGGCTAATCTGGGACGATACTTTCCGCCTAAACTGGATTTTCAGTAAGAAGAGACATCATTTAAACGAAAAATTCCATAAAAGCGGAAATTGTCGTACCTGATTAGCCTGTGCGGACTGCACAGGCTAATCTGGGATGACAATTTACGCACAAGCATTATGCCCAGTTTTCTCCGAACACGACAAAAATATAAAGGTTACAATATACTAAATAATCGAGTCATTAAAGGCTGTACTCTCTAAAAAAAACATCATATTTTCCTCGAAGGCATGTTTTACACTTTAGGCTGTTGTTCTGGTTTTATCGTCTGAAGATATTGCTAGAGTAAGCATAGGTGTTCACTACTAAATCCCTGAACTAGGATAAAGTTAGAAATTAAAGTAAAAATTGGCACTGAAAAAGGTTACAATCCACTAGAAAACGGCAGAAAAAAAGAAGGTGCAAAAACAGTCGATTTTGATTTGAGTCGAATTCTTTTTTGGTTTGAACATGACATCTTTTTTATTGCTTAAATCGATTCAACTAAGAATGCCCGTTAAGAAAAGGTATGGTTATGGGGGTCTCTATGTGCAAAATGTTGTATTTATTTTCGGTCAAAGTTGTCGCTTTTACATTGAAACATATAAGGAAACTATTTAGTATATTTTGACCTGGAAAGCATGATGGAGAAGTTACTGAACAACAATTTCCAACAGTATACGCTTCAGGAATCAGGAGGCTTAAATTTAAAGTCGCTTGTCAAAGTAATTGAGACAAACAAACTGCTTCTGAAAAGGGTAAATATGATGATAGCTGCATTTCAGTTTGAAAATAAGATTTGGAATAGTAATTCGATTATGGACTTTGCCGTCTATAGCTAAAGAAACTTCAGCGAACAGTTTATATATAGTATTGACAGACCTGTCGCGCCAGTCAAAAATCATAAAAAGCGACATTTAAAGTTATGGAAGCCAGAACTATGCCGTCTATGGTTATAAGAGTTTAAACAACGATTTGTTGCCTTATACAAGAATTTGAATCCTGTACTGCTCGGAACAAATTGTTTTTATGAATATATTGAACAATTGTTAAGTAAGCGAATAGTAATTTAATGTTAAAACTTAATTTTATTCTAATTATTCGGAGATCTGTAGTCTGTACGTATCATAGACATAGTTATCCCCCGCCAAAGGCCAAAGGCAGACTGGCTGAGGGATATAGAATTGATGTTGTCCATCCGTCCGTAGGGCCCTCGTTCTGCAATTTTTAGTGCCGAATATCGGTCCCTTCCCACGTCAAAAAAGTATACTTTTTTCCCCTATTTTTTGGGAAAATTCCCCCTAGAAAGAAAGAGAAAAAACTATTTAATTTATTGTTTTTATTTTTAAAAAAGTGTCTAATGATTATTATATCTCAATTTTATTTCAAGTACGTCTAGTAAAAAAACTAAATCATGAAAAAAGCAATATCGTTGACGTACGATTCCCTTATTCAGAGAGGGTCCTGATACTTATCATTTTGTTAACATCAAGAACGCGGCTCTCTTGATGACGTCACATGAATTGATCTAAGTATTTTATTTTATTAACATAAATACGCTTGAGAAATAAATACCAACACAACCGAAATGAGGAAAAACAGGAATAATTGCATTTCAAAAACTTACTTCAACTAAAATAATCCAAATTTATCCATATTTCATACATTTTAAAGGTCCTCTTCATTAAATTTCCACATATTATTGCAAGGTGAAGCAGACGACTGGTCTGCAGTACTGTTGTGGTAACACAACATTTCAAAACAAATTACTTTCACTTTCTCCTGTTTTTCAGAAAATATTGCATGAAAACAGCATGATTCTAGCATAAGAGCAATGCGCATACACCGTGTCAGGGTTATCACGCGTGTTCAGTGTGAATACCCCCGTTCCAATTGGTTGTTTTTTTATAGTAATTTTTTTTTATAGTTCAGTGAATCAAATGTGTAAGTTTAGTCGCCTAATGCCTATCGCAATTGAGCACTCTCCTTTTCCGGTGTGACGTATTGGTACAAGGTCAACATGCTCATAGTGGATGTTTGTTGCGGGTGTGTATGGAAATATCGGCTTTGCAGGGATAACACTCTGTTAATTTACAATTTTGACATGGATTTAACGGAAATTAAATTAATCTTTGAGGGTAAATCGTTTATTGGTGCATTGTTTGTATTAATTCAGAAATTCTTTTACTTGTTTCCTTAACCGCTCCATTCACGGTCCTCGGAGGATAAATATAGTGCAAATATGTACACATGTAGTTATGAGAGAGTAAGTAGAAAAAATCTCCATAAAAGGGAAACAGCGCAAAAATTCGCCCTCATGAAGGATGTGGGTAGTTTCTCTTGATGGCTAGAGAGGGCCCTGGTCTGTCATTCTGACCATCCGTCTGTTACAAAATTTTGACATTGGCGGGAGATATCAATTCAACGAATTTGCTTGTTTATTTTTAATTTAGGGTGATGAGGACAGTAATGACATAGTTGGCTACATCCACCAGTGTCTAAACAACTCCAAACAACGGTAGGTTTTACATTTGTATTTTAAATTTAAACATATTTATTTCAGCTCGTTTGAATTGAAAACCTAAGGCTTATTTGAAATGCTCTCGAGTCTGCTTCCTGGAACTAGAACCAGTACTTGGTGTCTATGGGGGTATCTTATATAAAGAACGCTCAGTGGGGATCGAAGCTGTGATCTCACGGTCACTAGGCGGATACAATATCCACTACACCACAGCAACCTTATATTTGTATTTTTGCAACCAAGCACATTTTTTTCCCCCACATTCAAAGTGGGGGAGGGGCGGGAAATAGATTTGACAGTGTATGTCTTTCTGGCTATCAGATTTTCGTGTGGTGCATAGCTTAAACGAATTGCTGCTAGAGTAATGAAACCTCGCAAATATATAACCAACACATGAACTTCCCTTCTCGAAAAAGTGCACTAAATGCGCATTTAATGCGCATTAAATGCGCTTTTAATGCGCATTAAAGCGCATGTTATTGGCACCGTATTTTTTGCTAAAAAAAAATACGGTGCCAATAACATGCGCTTTAAAGCGCATTAAAGCGCATTTAACTGTTTTTTCTGTTCAAATAATACACTTTTTGAGTGTATAAATGCACTTTTGTGTGTATTTTAAAGTGTATTTAAGTGTTTTTAAGTGAATTAATACGCTTAAGTACATTTAAGTGTATTAATTCGCTTACTTTTTTTTTGTTCCCCAAAAAGTACACTTTAAGCGTATTTTAAGCGTTTTAATTTACTTAGGAAAACATGAAAAAATACACTTTAATACGCTCTAGCGTATTTTTGTGAAAAAAATACGCTCAAGTGTATTTTTTAAAAAAAAAATACGCTCTAGTGTATTTTCTGAAGAAAAAATACGCTCTAGCGTATTTTTGGGGGAAAAAAATACGCTCAAGTGTATTTTTTGAAAAAAAATACGCTCTAGTGTATTTTTTGAAGAAAAAAAATGCTCAAGTGTATTTTTCAGTGTATAAGCGCACTTAAGTGTATCTTTGAAAATGTCTTTTAAAAAAAAAACATTCATTTGGATATGAAAAGTGGCCAGTTTAAATATGATCCGAAAGAACAACAGCAAATAAACTTTGAAATAAACACATTTATTAACATAAATCATTTTAAAATAAACAAGTAGTTAAGACCATTCTAGCTATGGGTGCTTAAAAGCTTTTCCACTTTCCTCTGCAACTGCTTCCCCCTGTCCCTATACTTTTTGGTTTACATGGTTCCATACAAAGAATGCATTGAAAAATAACATGTCAATATACATTTTTTTCAAACAATATCACAATAAATAACAATTGCAAATAAAATATGTTGAAAGACAAAGACATAGGCTTACCAAATTGTCAAATAGCAAAAAAGTTAAAAAAAAATCTTTCTCAATCCTCACATGGTTTTTAATATTGTTAAAGATTTTTTCTTGCAAAACTTGTAATGTGGCGCACAAATTATGTAAGTTTCTCGAGTTAATATAAAAAAAATAACTAAAATTACATCAAAGATAATTCGTTCTTATTATTAAATATATAAGCACTATGGACATGGAAGCACATTTGAGATCTACATAACTTTCCAAACTTGGAAATATATACAACCATTTACAACTATTTACTCACAAGTTATCTCAGTTTTAACTATAAAGGGGACATATCATCAGCTAGAACAGTATTTTATAGTCTGAAATAGATATATTTATTAAAAATAACGTAATAAATAATTTCTTAAAACAAACACTTTCAGAGGGTACGAGAGACATTTGGAGGCCGTGGGAAAATCTTAGGAGTGACACAAATTTAAATAAACTTGTAATGTGGCGCAAAAATAATGTAAGTTTCTCGAGTTTATATATACAAAAAATTACATTAAAGATAATTCATTCTAATTATTAAATTTATAAGCACTATGGACAATGAAACACACACTCGCTAGGTTTTCGCAAACAATAACCTGCTCTGTAAGTTTTTGTGGGTTGTTTGCAAGGTGGTTTTCTGTGGGTTTAAACCCTTTTTTTGTACCAAAGTATGTTAAAGTCTTTTACGATTTTGTGCTGATATGTTTCAGTAAAAAAAGTAATAGCCCCATGCAGTTTAAAAGGAAAAAAAACACAATGTGCAGGAAAATCATCTTTATAAGTCAAAAAAAGTACAACACAAAAAAATATGAACATAAGAATTGTACACTTCATTATAAAATGAGACATTTGTGGAAGATTGTATGGAAAAAACGATTAACCGCAGTGTTCCGCAGTGGGTCAATATATTTAGATCGCAGCTGCTGCAGAGAACTCGATCACAGCTGTTGGAGGTACCTGAACCGCAGTGGCCGGGGGAACCTGGACTTCAGCAGTTGGAGAGACCTTGACCGCATATGGTGGTGGGACCAGTAGTCCAGTAGAGCAGCCATTAGGGAACACAACCGCAACCGCTAGGGGGACCTGGATGGCAGCCAGTGCCTAGACCTGATCTTGGCGGGTGGAGGGACCTGGAAAGCAGCAGGAGAGACCGGGAAAGCAGGGGCTGGAGTGACATCTACCACTGATGTTGCTTGTGTCCTTCTCTTCTTGAGGATCTTGAATGAGTTTTGATCTGCAAAAGATAAACATGATATCACACACTATCAAAAGGGTGAGGCATTCTTCAAACTTGTTAATTTGTAAGGTTTTTGTTTCACTTAACTGTGAAATATTGCTGTAATGGTAATCTTGTTGGGATAATAATTAGAAATTTAAATCAATGCAAGTTTGTTTGCTTGTTGTTTTTGTTTGTTTATTTTTGCAATTTTAATCCTGTGATCACATGTGACTAAACTCTTTTCATCAAAGAAATAGTGTTTTGTAGAAAATACAGTTTGAAAATGTACCAAGATGCGTGGTCTCATTTGGCTGTCTGGACTGGCTGGAAGTGTGATGCCTTTTAAATGCAAAAACCTGTTTAGTTTTACCTCTCAACAAATCCAGCTTTTCTTGGTCAAGCACAGCCCACTCTCCTGCTACACTCTAGTTGGCCAACTCTTGAAGGGTAAAAACCTGGTGTTAAAGTCCATACATTAGTCAGTATCCCCCTGTTTCTTCCTTTTTTGGCAGGTGATAATGCACATTCTTTCCTTGGGGCAAGAGTTTTACCTTCAAAATCAAAATATAAAAGTTCTCATTAAATATGAGGGAAAGAAATCCATTCAGTAATGACCAGACTTAGCTATAAATAAAATTTAAGATGAAAATAACCATAAAACACAGCCATAGTAATTCACTGTACACAACATTAACACCTTATAATTTGTATATTTATCTATTTTTGTTTCAATTGGTGTTATTTTTCCTTAAAATTACAATGCATTTACTTATCCATATACCAGAGACAAAACATAAATATGATAATGATCATAATTAATTCAATAAACTTAATTAAAAAAGGGATACAGAAATGAAAATACAAACCTGTTACAACTGTTCTTCAGTATCCAGCCACTTTGAACCTCCTTTGATTTACTACATTGTAGTAAATACACATTGTTTTCATCACACAATACTTCGTGCTGACAGTATTTCAAGACATTTGACAAGTTACAAGTACAATTTAAAATCTTAATTTGCTCAATTATGCCTAAAATGTAGCTCATTTTCAATTGCTGACATCTGCTTGTTTAAACAAATTTATTTCCTGTTCCCTTAACCAATCAAAAGTGGCTTGTTTTCAAAACAAAAACTATTAACCAATCAAAAGTATGCAGATGATATACACCCCTCTGTTAGGCATTGCTGCATCACTGATAAGAGATTAATGTTTATTATGCATATTTGATTTAATTGGGGGAGAGCTGATCTCTTATCTGCTGTGTCAGCTTGAGATATATCTACTGATAAGGAAAATTTCATCACCAAAATATTTATGGAATAATACACATCACTGATTACAATTCTACTCTTTGTAACCTTAAATTGAATATCATTACTGAGAAATGACAATCTGTACATTGTTTATGAAATCACAAATTACAATACATGCACAAAACCCTCAGCATATTATATTTAATTGTGAATATTTCAATTTAACATACTGAATGGTGTTAGAAAATTATAATTCTATTATAAATATTATTTTAATTGCTTTTTAAAAATTTGTTTAGTAGTCAATGTGGTAGACATTAATTTTATTTGGGTAAAATATCAGTATAAGAAAGTTGAGAAAATATAATTTAAATATTCAAAATATTGAAAGTGTCAAAAATATTATGTGGGATTGTCAGAAGCCCGCATAATATTTTTGACACTTTCAATATTTTTAATTAGTGACCCACAGCCTGATTTAGTTGAACTTGTGCTTTTTAAAGCTGTTAAACTGATTCACATATTTTATGAGGAGACAAATTGCAACAATAAGACCATTCACAGTATGTGAAGATAAAAAAGGATCCAGTACAACCCTCCTATAAAACACTTTATCTCTGTCCTTAAACTGCAGTTATTTGCTATAGTGTCCTTTTTTAATCAAATGATTAAAACATACTGAATATTAGAGTTGCACTTATTTTTATGAAGATGCACTTTAAAATAGACTTGTACAGAAAGCATATTTTTTGAAAATCAGAAGATACACTTATTTGCACAAAAAATGCACTTCACCAAAAAAAGATACACTTTGTCTACAGAAGATACACTTTGTTTGAAAAAAATGCACTTTTTACATGAAAAAGTACAGAAAAATACGCTTAATGAAAAAGAAAATGCAGAAAAAATGCACTTAAGCGCACTTTCTTATAAAAAAAGTGCAGAATAAATACACTTTTTGTAAAAAATGCAGGAAAAATACACTTTTTAAAGCGTATTTTGTTTAAAAGTGCATTTTACTTCGAGAAGGGTTGGTTTTCATATTTTGGTTCATTTTTAGCTCGGCTGTTTTCGAAGAAAACCCGAGGTATTGTCATAGCCCTCTCGTCTTTCGCGTCGTCGTGGTCGTCGTTGTCCGAAAACTTTAACATTGGCCATAACTATTGCAATATTGAATATAGCAACTTGATATTTGGCATGCATGTGTATCTCATGGAGCTGCACATTTTGAGTGGTGAAAGGTCATCCTTCAAGGTCAAAGGTCAAAAAAACTGTTTTTTTTTTTGTTTGTTTTTTTTGGTTTGTCATGTGTATCTGATCGACCTGCACATTTTGAGTGGTGGAGAGGTCAAGGTCAATGATGACCTTCAAGGTCAAAGGTCAAAAAACAAAATCCAAAAATCCAAGCACCCACAGCCGAGCGTTGGCATCGGCTCAACGGTGCTCTTGTTGTGTTGTTGACATTTCCAGATTTATGGCCTTAAACAGAGAAAGAATTTGTTTAACTTAAGTCGCATGGTGATTGGACAGAAATGTTGACACTTCACCAGCATGGGAACTTGCGCACTTGAGCAATTTGATGCATTTCAATTGATCTGTTGGATATTGGTGTAGTTTTGGCACAAAAGCAGATTGTTGTCTGTATCCAACAGACACATGAGTAGTTTTCATGCGAAGAAGTATGGTGAAGATTTCCAATTCTAAATATTTTCAAGATTACAATGTAAATACTCCATTCAGGCTTTAACATAGCCAATCATTATCCTGGAGCTCGTTTATTGTTCCTAGCGAAGGTTTTACACAGCATATTCAACTGAAAGAATTATATAGTTTTACAAGTAATCAAGTATCATTATTTTCTTTAACCCTTTTAGCGCTGGAACCGAATTTTAAAGGCTTTTGCAAACAGTTTGGATCCAGATGAGACGCCACAGAACGTTGCGTCTCATCAGCATCCAAACTGTTTGCTATTCTGATAGTATTCTTTGAAAAAAATCAAAGGAAATGCTAATTTAAGAAATTCAGCAGACAACATTTTAGCAGCGACAAATTTCCCAGCATGCAAAGGGTTAAATGTCAATATGGATGATATGAACATCTATCAGTCTCAGGGGAGGCAAAATCAATTGTCTGTGTTGTCCCAAATCATAAACGGACAAGGGAAAATTTGACTTAATCTGCTATATAATTGATTTACAGACAAGTGGAAAATAATTTTTTATTAAATGGAGATTTTGCAAACCCTTTCTAAGGTAGACTAGAGTTGTCAAAAATTTACTTTTTAAACATTGATCATAAATATTAATTACAATTATAAAAATATTTTTCGGAATTAAAAAAACAATAATACTAGCTTATGCAGGCCAGTGTCTACAAAAAGCTACAAGTAGAAAATCAAAAGCACTAGCCATGGACTTTAGGCTGGCAGAGGGTTAGCTTAAAGAATATTAATGAGGCTAGATATTGCACTTATTAAAACTACTTGAACTTAATGTATAATGTGTGATTGTCTTTTACTTACTTTACAAAATGTAGAAAGATCCACGTGATCCAATTATCTGGTCATGTCATAATGTTATGTTTCTTCAGATATGAGGGTTTGATGCTGCTTGGTGTGCTTGTAAAACAGAGCTCTACAGCTGTGTTTCAGAAGAATGCAGTCACTTGGCTGAAGTTGCTTCTCAATATTTTACAGGTAAAAAAGATAGCAGTTGAACAGGATTGTAATGCAATCTATTTTACAGGGATATCAACTAACATTTTGACCTGAGTAGCCCATACTTATTCTTAATGTACTTTTTTATAATGAAGACACATGAGTTTTCTTTAAAACATCTACGAGGCTAGAACATTGTTTAGGGGCCAATTGCTTATGGGCTCATATTGGTTTATATCCTTGATTTTATCTTTAACAGACCTTAATGAACTTAAAAAAGATTGTTATTTTATTACAAAACAAATTAATAATTGGAAAAACAATAAGAACATGAGATTAAGAAATAAATATTTGTATAAATAAGTACAACGTTTCAAAAAGAAACAACAGCAACTGTTAATTGAAAAATTACCATGTATTGTATTGTCGTGTTTATTTTGGCAATCTGTGGTATTCATTATTATTGAATTTCCGCAGAAACAGTCTGATTTATGTCTATGTTTAAGAAAGTCATCAAAATTAGCAGTTTCTTAACATTCTCGAATTATAAGTTAAGAACACAAAATGTTTCCAGCCTGCAAATATTAGCCGCATAATGTAAAAATGGGTCTTATGCCAAATGCTCCAGACAAGCCTACTCATTTACGAGTTTGTTCAGGGTCTACCCTGTCCGCTATAGTCACACAGGGTTTAGTTTTCTCATAAGCAGACAGACTGCTTGCATGTCCCCCCATGGTGTAGGGCTTTGCTGGCCGCATAAAGCATAAGACCCATTTTCATATGTGCTTATTTTGACCACTGTAAAAATGCAAAGCTGAATACAGGTTGTGATGTGGTTGACATTTTCAGGGTCACTGCCCAGGGCCAGTGCGCAAAGCCTGTTGTAAGTTGCTGGCGCAGGTAATCCACCATTCAGACAGCTTCTCTGATGTCTCCATGGAGGCAACCGGCACATTCATCCCGCAGTTGTTGCCCTTGATGCTTTCCTGTGAACCAGGGGTGAGTAAAGAAGTACGCTTTTTTGAAGACAATTTGTGCATTTTGAGCTCACCTGAGTACACCATGTGGTTGATGAGCTTTTGTGATCTTTTGTTCTTTTTCCTTGGTGCATGGCTGTTGTCTGTCATCAACATTTACATTTTTAACACTCTAGAGGCCACATTAATTGCCTGATCTTCATGAAACTTGGTCAGAACATTTGTCATAATGAAATCGCGAAGTGAAGTCAAAACTGGGTCATGTATTGTAAAAAAAATATTGGTCATTGGTCTGTATTAAAGAAAGTCACAGTTTTTGCCCAATTATAATAAAACTTGCTCAGAACATTAGGTATATTGATATCTGGAGTTATATGGCTACAGTGAAACCTTGTGAAACTCAAGACATTACATTTTGTTTTGTCCAATGTGCATTAAGCATGCTCTAAACATTTGTTTTAATACTATCTTAGCCCAATTCTTACATGGTTTTCTGGACATCACAAAAGCTTCTAAAACAGTTCAGTTCCTTGGGTGTCAGGTAAGCGACCTAGGTCCTTTGTCTGTCTTATTTCATGCACTAACACTGTTAGAGGCATTTAGCATTACACTTTGTTGGTACATCCGCACATACATCCAAAAGCTTATGTTTTCAACTCCTTTTTAAAGGCTGGTTTGATCACTCAAACTTTCACAGCTGAATATCCTCAATATTAAGATTATGTTAAGAAAGCAAATTTTAGCGGAGTTTGGTCTTTTATTTCACTTTAAAGCTAGTTTTTTTCAATTCCTTTTAAATGGCAGGGTGGATCTCGCTCAAACTTTCACACCTGAATGACCCTAAGGTTAAGATTATGGTAAAGAAAGGATTTTTTGCTGCAACCAGATTTGGCTAAATTGGTTTGTTTTTCCACTATCGAATACATGTATATAGTCCCCAACATTTTGTGTACTGGACTTGTGTGAAAAATGCGTGATTAATGAGAAGATGTTCGTAAAGAAAGGAATTTTCACTGCACCATTTTTGATGATCTATGGCCCTTTGTTGTTTTTTTGTCCACTGTAAAATACAATTTTTGTAAATACATGTAGTACATTTCTAGGTAATTATTTGCATGCCAATGAACACGTTCATGTCACTTTATTCACATAGTATCTAAATGTTTAATGTTTAATTATTTAACTCTGGAAGCACTTTTATTCATATAAAACAGTATATCTTAAACAGTAGTAAATTTTATACTCCCTCTTCAACAAATAATAACATTCATAATTTAATAAAACATTGAATTAAAATAAAATTTGATAGAATTGATAAAAATTTTGATAACCGAAAATGGCCACAACTGGTATTTACTTATGTGTGTTTCTAAGATACACCTTGTTCTGGGAAAAATGGGCTAAACAATGTGTATAAAGTGTTGTCCCAGATTATCCTGTGCAGTCCACGCAGGCTAATCAGAGACGACACTTTTGCCTAAACTGGATTTTTTGTTTTGAATAGACTATTTAAACAAAAAAAAACACCTAAAATGGGAAAGTGTAGCCCCCAGACTGCACAGGCTAATCTTGGACAACACTTTACGCACATGCATTAAGCCCAGTTTTTCCATAGCGTGGCTATTATTTTCTGTAGTGTCTATCACCCGCCTTGACATGTGTGAGCACGTGTATCAGGAAGTTCCCTGGGCCAGTGAGGCCATTCAAGGCAAAGCTGCAAACGCTAGTGGAGCAAGAATTAGCCAATGGGAAAACTTTTGAGGTAGGACTCGTATACAAAAAGAGGTGCTAGTAGATGTTTCTAATATTTCACCCTTTACCACTTTTAGGCGTTTGAAGTCCTTAGAAAATCAAATTTAATTTAAGACATTTCCTATAAGATGTAAGTTTTAATGCTTCATTTCCAACCCTTAGATACTGATGAGCAGCAAACAGCATAAAACCTGAACAGACTGCGAGTTACTCCTAGGCTGTTCTGTTTTGATGCTGGTTGCATATAGCCATTTTCACTTTGCTTTTTGAAAGGGCTTAAATGTTTTACTATTAAAGACAATTTTCTCATTAGGTATGTGTTGGGCATTTAAACACTTGATTTCATAAATTGTTTGTTACTGTAAACCATTAAATTAAGTTATAGTCTTATTGTGTGGGGTCCAATTTTACAAACACACACTGGGTTTCTGACTTTGTGTTTATTTGTAGTTTTTTTTTGTCAAATTAGTGCAATACATACCAATAGAATGATATTCAATGAGTGCAAAATTTTGTTCATTTTTAAGATTAAAAAACAGTGAAAGTTTGGCACTGACTGAGAAGAGATCTTTTAATATTGAAGTGTATATTTTTCACCTAGAACACTGACAGTCAAATGTATGCTAAAAAATTGAAATACATTTTGTTCTTCCACGGTTGACGAACACAGATTCTCCAATTTTTGAAAACAAAAAACACAAATGATCTAAAAATAGCACGAGACATGTTTATTCAACAAGGTGGTATAGAAGCTAGTTTATTCCATGGGGTGTTATACCGTCAATTAATGCATGTCTGATAATGGGATAAATAGAGGATCTTTGTTAAATTCGGTGAAATATCGACTTTAATTCATGAGTGGTCATATAAAATATATATTATATATTTTTTCTATAATCACTAGTGAATTAAAATCGAAATTCAACCGAATCCAAAAAAAAATATGTTTTATTTATGCTTTTTACACCTTTTATTTACATTTTAAAAGACATAAACGACGTCATTTCACAGTAAAACAGTGAAAATAATCGATAATTTTCACTGTTATTGTTCACTGTTTGAAACAGTGAATTATCAGTTTTAATTCACTGATATTTCTCTATTAACCACAAGAATGCATAACATACTGGTCAGTATTAATTGTTTTTTTCTTCAGGAGCTCTATGAGTGTTTTGCATTTCTGGCAAGCTGTGGCTCCGGTGGTAACCTTGGTGTTAAACACACAGAGGCGTGGTCAGAACTAGCGGAGGGGGTGGTGGCATGTCTACATGAGACCCTCGGGTGCATGTACAGTGATGTGGATATCGGTAGGGCTTCATGTGGGTAGTTTACCTAAATGAGTAACACAAGTTCAAAATGCAGGTGACCGATCTACGACACCGATTTTACATTAATATTGTTTTGTATATTTTTATATTGATGGAAATTTAGTACTTCAATTTCAAGATGTAAATTGCCTACTGGAATGTTTTTGTAGAACTGCAAATTGTTTTGTCACATAATGAAAAGGTTAATTATACCTCTATTATATTCCCATGACCATAAGGTATCAAAGGAAAAAAAATCCAATTAGTCTGTCAGTCTGTGAGGTGTATGTCATGAAAATTGTCTGGTCTGTTATTTCCCGTGCATTGGAGGCTTTTGAAATGACTCAGCACAAATGTGACCCTACGTACGACTGCTTGTCATACTAATTAACCAAATGGCTTATATCTTCAAAGTCATGGTTTTAGAAAGTTAGCTCTGTAGCATGAACATGAATTAAAGGAATACTTTACAGCATTAGGCACTTGACTGTCATACTCAGAGATTTAAAGTAAAAATAAAGCATTTGAACCGCGCTCTGTGAAAAAGGGGTTTTATGCATGTGCGTAAAGTGTTGTCCCAGATCAGCTTATGTAATCCGCACAGGCTAATCAGGGACAACACTTTCCGCTTTTATGATTTTTTTCTTTTAAAGAAAGTCTTTTCTTAGCAAAAATCCAGTTTAGGCAGAAAGCGTCGCCCCTATTCAGCCTGATTGGACTGCATAGGCTCATCAGGGACGATACTTTATGCAGATGCATTAAACCACCTTTTCACAGAGTGACGCTCAGTTATTTTCTAAGCTGTACATCTATGTCAAAGCAGATTGCTGGGGTATAATCATTGTCACTCAGTAATAGCTCTAGTTTATCTTTTAACCCTTTCAACATACATGTACAGGGAAATACACTCACTGTTGGGCCATTGTTTCCAACACTATTTTGTTCAATACTTCCTGTTATGTTCTCAGAAAATCTAAGGGCCAAACACAAATTGTAGGGTCCATTGGCTGTAAGCCCCTGCTTATTTTTATCCGTGAATGTACAACACTTTTACCCTTTCCTGCTCAGAAGCAAAGTGAAAATTGCTATATGCAACCAGCATAAAACCAGAGTAACTCGCAGTCTGTTCAGGTTGTATGCTGTTTACTGCTTATTTGTATTCTAAGGGTTGGAAATGAAGCCTTTAAAACTTGAATCTAGTAAGAAAGGTCTTTAATATTATTTTTATTTTCTAAGGGACTACAAAAGCGTCAAAAATGTGTGTCTGAGTGGAAAAGGGTGAACATATGTTCTAATTTCTGATGAGTTTAAAGGCAGCTTTCATGAAACGTCTATTCTGCAGGCTCCGGAAGCAGTTGCCCTGGGAAACCACTTGCAGGATTGCCTCCCATTGATTATAGTCACGCTGACAGAGTTGTGGCACTTGTTACAAGGTGGTGCTCCCTAACCAAGTGTATGCAAGCGTTACTAAGGTACGGTTGAAGAGTTATAACGCTACATTGATATTTCATAATTAGTGCGTAAGGTGCCAAAATATCCAACATATAAAATGTGAGTTGGTCATAGTATTATCATTGGCATTTCAAGTATCCTTAATGAAAAGAGGTAAAATAATATCAAGAGTTCTTTGATATATGTGTATATTGAAAAGGAATTTTAATAAACTAAAACAACATGAATATCTTTTTTTAAAAGTGTCTTGAATTTATAACAAACTCTTAATATTCTTAAACATATTATATATATCTGCATAATTTTTTTATGAACAGAACTACTTAAGCATATACAGCCCATCGTCAAACAAAAATAAAGCAGTAATTAATACACAATACACATTTATGATAAAATATAAGTAATGAAATGTTCAAGATTGAGAAGAATGGATACAATTTGAATTTATTATTTTTATTTTCTTTAACAGAATTTAAAAAAAAAAGATTTTCATGTAAACTATGTTCATTATCCATTGAAATCAGTCCTGTCCATTGTAGGGAGGACTTCAATGCAGTTGCAAGAGTGCCAGTTGATGACATCTTGAACATCGTATTCCACTGCCTCTCTGTCAACACAAACATGCTGGTAGCTGATAAACTTGTACTACAAATATCCAAGTTTGTTGTATCTTGAAC
>VMBQ01000243.1:330501-351786 GCA_007657795.1 Dreissena rostriformis | reverse complement strand
AAACAAGAATAAAGTAAAAAAACAAAAGAAAGAAAACAAGAGAAAATAAGGTTAACCACACCAGGGCTCGAACCACTGACCCATGGAGTAAAAGCCAAGCGCCGAAACCACCAAGCCGTCCGTCTTCATGTGTGTATGTGTGTAATTCAGAGTTTATGTTCGGGTCGTCGTTGAGTCTTTACGACTACATTTTATGCGGACCTGACCATCGTTCTTCACGTAGATTGCCATTTATTTTATACTTTGTATAACTATCCACGTGTTATTACAAAATATAACGTTAACACAAGAAATCGTTATTTGAGATTGTTTCGCGTCTGAGACGTTTTATAATTTTATGAATTTCTAACGATGATTTTTCGTAAACGATCGTGTATTTTCAGTATAAGTCTGCGTCATAAGTGTTACTTCGCACACTCATGTACATTGTTCATTTATTTTTTGAATCTGTGGCAAAAAAGTTGAAAAAATTCTCATTTTGATAAATTGTGAACAAGTCCCTTTAAGATCAAAAACATATTTTCGTGTACACTTTTATGTGTTAAGAAAATTAAAATGTGAAACTTTGAAAGAGTTTAGTTTTAATTTAACCTATAATATGCGTAATTTACAAAAGAAAAGAACTGACATCAGTGACTTGAAAGTATAATCACTTTACGTGGATTGCAAAATTAACATGGACTTTAAAAAACAAAACGCACACTAAACACACGCCCAAACAACAACACTTTACGAAAAAATTAAAACGACTAGCTAAAATGGATGCATTTATCACAATAATTAGGTAAGATCATAAATATATTAAGTCATGTATTTCAGTGTAATGTTTTTGCATTTAATACATGTCTGAATGTCACAAACTATTTAGTCTGAATTCGTTATAAGAATTGAATTATAAAAGGCATAATGACCTTTTTGTAGCCATTGAATTGTTCTCTCATTTGCTTTGTCCGGTACGTGTCTCCACATTGTGTTGTCAAATCTGTCTTTTTGTGTTTAATTTCGGAACCCATAGCTTCCCAGAATAACAACATGAGTTTTAATTGTTTTTCTATTTCTTGGATGTCTTTTATAACATTTTCAATCCCGTCGGCGTTGCCACGTCTCACTGAAACATACATATTTATTATTATATCAACCATGACCACAACACATAATTAAAATAAATTTAAAAATAATGAACCAATTATGTTTCTTGTATCATGAAGTAGTTTTTATCACGTGTGTGGCTAATAAATATTATTTGTAGTTAATTATTAACAACTATGTTTTATATAGTTTGTTCTGTTGCGAAATGATTCATTTTTATTATGTTTTGTTATTTATGTTTATGTTATGTAATTTGTTAAGATTTAAATATTCTCGTGTTCAAATATGTGAAGTTATTCATGTCATGACATACTTCAATAAATATAACACTCTGTGAACAAATCCCTTTAACAGTGTGTGATTCCTTTCAGACAATAACACAAAATATTAAAAGCAAATTACTTGGATTGCCAAGCTGTTTTAGTTCCAGTTTTCGCTGGTCGATTTCCCTCTTCTTCTGTATAATTTGATCTTGCGTTTTCATTCGAGTCATTCTCTCATTTCGATCTCTAGTCTCTGAATTCTCTAATAACATGAGCTGCTGTGATGTGATGCTCTGTGAAATTAATCAAACCAATGTACTTTCAGTAAAATGCATGTAGTTTTACTTGATGTAATGATATCTGCGTTTACGCGACGAAATGCTGCTCGCAAAGACGACATTGCAAACGTTGGTGTGTCCGCCGATATTTTCATACACAATAATTTCGTGTCAACAAATACAAAGCACTCAATACTTTTCAAAAATGTCAAACTTGTGTCCAAACGATAACCAAACAATCCTATAATATAAGAATAATAAAACATTTTGAGGCAACTACTGCACAAAAATCGTCATTGTAAAATTCAAACATGTCAAAAAAAATAGCATGGTAACGAAATGAACAAGGATACTTATTTACTAATATTCGGTTTAGGGTTTTGCAAATGACTTACAGTCTGTATCGTTCGTGCGCTTGGGTAGACTAAATACCAGAGAATATTCAGGATAAACTTGACCAACTCGAATCCTGTTCGTCGACTTTCTTTACCGTTTGCATCTGTGTCAATGTCTGATTGCATATCAGGAGTTGGAGTGCTATTGGACCCTGTTCGATAAAAGATTGAGTATGAATAAACGTTGGTTCGATGTTCGTCTACGGTTTAATTGTTACATGGCCGCAAATCTCAAAATCAGTATGTTATCAATACCTGCCATAAATGAAATGGTTTGCAAAAATATGATTTATCGTTTTAAAATTACAAATCGAAAAGCTGTTCACTGTTTCTTGTCAATTAAAATAATATTATAATTAACACATTAACCAACTGTTAGAGGAATGTGAATCTGCAAAAAACAAATGGCAAAATCATATTGGCATACCTTATGTATACCGTGACCTTGATACATAAAACACATGGAATATAATGCTGCATGAATTGGTTACTAAAAGCATACATTTTAACTAAGTCATAGAGTTATATAATAATATTCAAGGCTAAAATGGTGTACACATACACACATTGTTTATGCTAAATTCGACATAACAGACATACAAGAAAACATCATTATGTTATCTATTCAATGAAACTTTTCGGAGCTGGAGAAACCAGTTTCAGGAAAAAAGTTATATTAATTGCTACCGATTAAGAAAGAAAAAAACGGCCCTTTTACAAAAAAAAAAAAAAATATATAGTTTAAGATATTGTTATACAAATAACCAACTGAACTTGTAAAGGTTCGGAAACTCGTTTGCAAACATTTCCAACTTATTTACATGTTCTTGATTTTTAGGATAGAGCAGCTTATAAAAACAGTTTCATTAGATATGAACATTCCGGTTTTACATGTATCAACAATGATTAAGTGAGAATTATGGTGTCTGTGTGGGGACTGAAATATGCACACCATGTGCAAAATTTGACATCTCCACTTATTCATAACCTATTTATGATGAGTTATATATTTGTAGTATTATATAAATTATGTCGTACGATTATGTACACACTATCATACTACGCATAAACTGAATCGTCTGACCATTGTTGTCAGCCTACCAATATCTTTTTTTTATTAGATTACACAATCTTAATTTTACTTTTTTAAGCCCTTTGACGCAATCATTATCCATTATCAAGCTTCAATCATGAAATGTAATACATTTAGTACAGATAATAACATAAAAGCACCTACCCGGAGTGTGAAGTTTTTTAACCAGAGATTGATCCACATCCATTTCGCTGTCATAGCAGGTTCCATGCACACTTTCCGAAGCTGGTTTTGGCTGTCGGAATAAAAAAAAAAACATTAATTATTTGAGTGATCCTTATACTCGTGTGTTTGTATGACAATTACAAACAAACATACAAGAACACAATACGTCGTGGTTAATCGCACGTTTAATGTACACTATGGCTGTCAGTGCAACTTACCGATTTTTCCAATTATTTACTTTGACAATTTAAAAAAAATACAATATACGATGTACATAAGATATAAACCATTTACAACTTAAAACATATAAGCCTGTATCCTCTTCAGTCAGAAATTGGCTTACGAGTTCAGATTAGTTATAATCATTATTATGTACGATCAAGCGTTTCAGATGATATTTATTTTACAAATATTTCTGGTTTTACTGACAAGTTGAAGGATTTAACAAATTTTAAAGTAATTGATCAATAGTTTACTGTACCTTTGTCTCATTATTTCACTAATATCAATGTTTAAAGGTTGCATTTATTGTTTTGACCCAATTTATTTTTAATTCACTGTTGTAGCTTGTAATTAACATAGTATTTAAAAATTTAAGCTTTGTGACTTACATAAAATATACTCTTGAAGGACTTTAAAACAGCTCTCCATGCACGCCGAACAAAACTACTGCTGGGAGTATCTTCATTTGAAGTTTTTTCGTCCAACGCTAGACAACATTTTTCTTCTGTAAGTTTATCAATTATAGAATGTTCATGCGTTTTAAACAGCGCGATTTTCTCATTTTGATCAATGATTGATGTATTCCGGTGAATGATTACAGCTTTATGTCCTTTCAACTGTAATTCAATTTCAACATACCTGCAAAAGTAAAAATCATTTGGAACCTTTTTCAACCGTTAGATCAATTCTACTACATGTTATACGTTTAAACAAAAACCTTACCTTTGTAAAATTGCCTGGAGATCATTCTTCATACATTCGGTTTGTTCAGTTACTTGATCAAAAGTCCTTACAAGCAATTCAAGATCCTGAAAAGGTGTCATCAATTTATTGTTTCTTATCCGAAAACACATTTTATCATAAACATTAACTTTACTTGACTCTAAAATTGAAGCTACTTATAGTTAAAATTTAACGAGTGTTCGTAACTTTATGTCTTACATTCTTACCAAACTCTCTATTCCTTTTAAAACAGTCGAGATCATTGTATCACTTATGTAATTGAGACAGCCTCCACATTTTGTCAACGCACCACAGGTAGAAATATGGGTTGCTTTTAAATTTTGTGCCACCGAAATCAGCTGAAATGGGAAGATAAAAAGGTCACTGGAAACGACTTTCAGATTATTGATAATAAATATATATATGAATAATAAACAAACGCGCTTTTAGACTAGACGATGATACGTTAAATTATCATAAAACTTACATTGGCCCGTATTTCTGGAAAGTCCGCTAGAGAATCGTATATTGTCCTTAGAGTCTTAGCTGCGGAGCATTGTGATTTCAAAAGTGCCGTAGTGTCGTTTTCTTCACACTCCATCAGCATCTGAACGAGTTTAAAGCAATGTACAGTTCACCTTTACTTATCTCGGACATTAGAATAGGCCATAATAATCGGTAAATAGAACAAATGTCAAATATAATTGTCAGTGGCATTGAATGAATAATACCCCAAATGCCACCCTGATATATTAAAGGTTTAAACATTAGAGCTTTGCGTTATTCTAAGATTTCAAAGAATTACATTTACCGTAAAGGTAGCCATGTACATTTGTATGCAAAAATCACCGTCTAATACTGTTCAACGTATACGATATGTGCATGACCAAATAGAAGTCATTTTGACAAGAACACACTTTCTGGAATTTTGGTTAATGCAAAAAATGATATCACGCAAGATTGTTTTTTCGATAGATATGTCATAAGTAACATGTTATTTGTTAACAAATTTCAAAAATGTTGAAGGACACTGCGTGACCGTCATTCTATAATTTCAAATTGTATCGAGACAAAATTTCAAACACTGCTCCAACGCATGTATATGAGGGGTAAAAAGTGTCGTTAAATCTTCTATAATAACCATGTGTCCGCAACATTATAGTTGAGCCAAAAAGGTAACTCAACTATACCGACTTCAAACTATGTTAGGGTGTTAATATAAATACGATTGTGAAATGAAAATAAATACATGTATGCATGCGTGTGTGTACGTACGTGCATGTGTGTGTTTATATAGTTATTTACTTATTTATATTTGTAATCTTACTGCGTACAGCTTTACTCATTTTTTTTTAATTTCCTTAAATAATAATATATTTTGGTGTAAAAGAAAGCTGGGGCCTTGGATATAAAGTTCCAATATTTAAGGGTGAAAAACCAAAAGAAGCTGAAAACTACAGAGGTATAACTTTAAATAATAGTTTAGCAAAAATATATTCGCAACTTCTTCTCAATCGTCTTTCAAAGTGGACAGGCAAACATGATACAATTATCAACTGCCTATTCGGATATAAAAAAGGTTAAAGCGCAGCATACTGCATTTTTATAATTCATTCAATAATATCAAAAGTAATTAGCTCAAGTTAAACATTGTACACAAATGTATTGAGTATCAACAATGTTATGATAACATCAATCATTTACTACTATGGAAAAAACTAATGACAGAAAATATAAGCTCCAAAATGGTGAATGCATTAAGAGCCATGTATAGTGTTGTTTTATCCAAAAAAAAGTTTAATCAAACATTATCAGACCCCATGAATATTCAGCAAGGAGTGAAACAAGGCGACGCCAGCTCATCTTTGTTGCTCATAATGTTCGTAAATGACATTGTACAGAACATTGACACGAACATAGAGGACTTATTCACCAATAAAGAGTTAAAACTCTGTCTGATATTGTACGCTGACGACCAAATTCTTTTTGCTACCTCCCAAGTAGCGCTACAAAATATGTTAACCAACATTGAAACTAAATGTACGCGTGGCAATTAAAAATCAACACAGGCAAAACAAAAGTTTTTATTTTTGAAAAAGGAACTCGGTACACTAATATTGATATTTTCATATACGGTGATAGACTCGAAGTCATCACTTCCTTCTCATATCTAGGAGTATACCTCTTAAAAAATAGTAGATTAAATAGAACACACAAATGTATAGCAGAACACGCTTTTAAGTTAATGCATGGATTATACTATATCTTCAATAAATACGAATTCAGTGAAAAAAGCAAACTGAAACTATTCGCCTTCCAAGTTGCATCAGTTTTACACTACTCATCCGAGATATTGAACACAGCGCGAACAACCGATATAGAAGCCGTGCATGCGAAATTCCTAAGGAGGATATTATGCGTTAATAAATTGAAAAATGTCAGCGATCTGTACGGTGAATTAGGACGAAGTCCGTTCAAAGAAATACAAAAAATAAATATCGTCAAGTACTGGTCTAAACTGCTATAGTCAAATGAAAGCAGCGTTATCTGACTAGCATAAATGTTAAAAAACAATGCAAACAACGGTTACACTCACGGCAATCAAAACTGGGCTTGGCACGTGATAAACAGTTTAGAAAACATTGGAATGTCTGAGGTATGGGTCAATCAAAACATTACTGAAGTACAGTTACAATGTTGTAAACAAAGGATACTGGACATTTATACACAAACATGGCATAGCGAAGTGGCAAATTCCCCACGTCTTTCATCGTATTACCTATTTAAACACCATTTTACGATTGAATCATATGTAGATCAAGTAAATTAAACCAGATATAAGATCGCACTGAGTAAGTTCCGCTTATCATCACATAATCTTGAAATAAAAAGGGGGCGGTATCATAATATCGAACGAGAAAATCGCAAATGTAAATTTTGCAACATGAACGTAATAGAAAATGAATACCATTTCCTACTAGTTTGTCCGATATATGGCAGAACACATACGAAAATAAAATTTAGCCGCATAATTGCAGATGGTCAACAATTAATAAATTTGCAAGATTAATGTCCAGCGAAAGTTAATCTGAAATGGTAAGTGCTGCGAAATGTATTTACGAAGCAAATAGCTAAAGACAGCAATTCGATTCGTAATTGTCAATATTTAACCGGTAATTAATGAGTTATTCTAAGGTTAACTGTATAAAGTTGTAAAATTAACCGTAATCATCGATTTTCAATAGTTACGAAGATACAACCCAAAGATGATCGTATACAAATTTAAGTTGTTACTATTTTTGTCTTTATTTGTTACCGATTTTTATTCTATCCTGTGTTCGCAACAATAAATGAAGCCAAATATAAGATCGCATTTATGATGTTTTAATAACATGGATGAGTGTTCATCTTGAATTACCACTTTTTGTAAATATTCATATAAAGTTGTATATATGTACGCTGTATATTCACATACATGTACGTATGAAATGATATTTCTTAGATATATTTGGTTTTATAACTGTAAAATTGATACATATGCATGTTAGGAATGTGTTTAAGTTAACTTTGTCACGCATATTTATCTATTTAGAATTTATACAAACATGTATATGAAATCTCATGTTTGTTCATCTTGAAATACTTTTATTTGTAAATATTCATATAAAGATGTATAAATGCACGCTGTATATTCACAAGCATGTATGTATGTAATGAAATAACTTAGATATATTTAGTTTTATAACTGTAAAATTGATACATTTGCATGTAAGGAATGTATTTAAGTTTACTTTGTCACGCATAGTTATCTATATAATTAATACAAACTTGTAAATGCAATCTCAAATTAAGGTTCCACTTAAATCATTTATTTTAAATCATTCATTTTAAATATTCTATGTAAATAATCTCGTTTTGAAAAATCTTACTCAATATGTTCCTCACCCTACTGTAAATTCTTATAATCGTTTGTCTTGTAAGTAAATTAGTAAATATTAGATGTGCAGTTGCAAACTTAGATGCCATTATGTATTCCCTTCATAATTTACCATGTTAACCAGTTCATAACACTATTGTCCAACTTCTATCGTCTACCATTACTATAAATTGTATAATGCATATATAATGTAGGCTATGAGCTTGTATAGGCTTTATTGGTGAAATAAATGTTGTTGTTGTTGTTGTTATTGTATCGCAAATTCTTTCTTACAAACATTACCAGCCTCTGCGAGATAACAAAGTTCAGCTATATGTTTTATAATCCACACGTGTTAGAACTGATTTTTAAAAAGGTCGTACAGATATTTCAATATGTTTGAATGTGGTGTAAGACGTTTACACAAACAACATTAATAGAACGAGATCCATAACTAAATCTGCTTCATTTAAACATCGCTTTTCGAGTTCACCTCTAAAAATAATATACCTTGCATTTGTTTGACGAAAATTAACTTGACTGGGAGTTGGAAATATGTGTTATATATTGTCTACTCATATAATATTGACAAGTTTTAATAAAATACCAATGATTAAGCAGCTTTGAAAATGAACATCATACAAATAGTTTTACCTTTGACCTTCATTTGTAAGGTTGTGTACCTTTGACATTTCGACATTATATGTGTAATAATTGCAAATTATAGCTTTACTTAATTCTTTAATATTTCGAGGCACTACGAAATATAATGCATCAGTTTGTATATTCTCTTTGAAGTAATTGTCCGATTATTGTGTGAAATATAAAATCTCATAATCTCATATATGAAAGATGCTATGTTTTTATAACATGCATGCGGACGGTTGAGCTCAAACATTCTTAATGCTGACCATTTAATGTCATTAAAGCCCAAGTCGCACTATTGCCGGTGTAGCCCCGGTTCATCCCGGTTTGATAGAACCGGTCGACCGGCGACTACCGGGATGATCGATGGTTATTATTTTTTTAGCGCGGTCACATATATTCCCGGTGCTGCCCTTGTGCTGCCCCGGTTCACATCCCGGCAGAGTCTCGGTCAGCCCCGGTAGAGCTACGGTTTATCCCTGTGACGACCCGGTGAGTTCCGGTCGTAGCCGGTAGTGCCCCGGTTGAGTCCCGGTCGTAGCCGGTAGCGTCCCGGTGGAGCCCCGGTGAAAGCCGGTGGCGTCCACGCAGAGCCCCGGTGACATAACAAGCCGGTGACGCCCCGGTCCATGCCGGAATTATTAAACGTTTTAATAGTTTGCCGGTGGAGCCCCGGTTGTTCCCGGTTGTCCCCGGTTCATTCCGGGCGTTCCCGGTGGAGCCCCGGTTAATCCCGGTAGACCCCGGATCACGCACCGGGGATCCACCGGCATCGCAAAATGTGATAGTGAGACTGGGCCTTAAAATTTCATAGGCAATACCGAAAGCAGACACTTGAAGAAAAAAATCAAAATACGAAAGCCCTATCCAAATTAACTGTACACGTATGCAATACATGTATATGGAATCAATAGTTATAAACATTTGAACTACCAACACTGAAACACTGAAAAATTATGTTTAAGAATAGATAAAATGTATACCGTTTTCATTATAAAACAAGTTAAATTTTCGGTACATCTCTTGGTCATAAAATGAACACGTACTTTACGCCGGACGCTCATATGCAACTGTTATATTACGGTGAGTTAATTTAGATAACGTTGTAGATACGTTTTTGTAATTCGGTGAAAACAAGTTTGTGTTCTTTTGGTTTGTGTGCATCGATATTACTTCTAGCAAATTACAAACGCGTACAGTATACAATTCAATATCACTAATCGTGTGTTCGTTTGTTATCCTTACTGTATGTGCTCTACGAATTAAACAAAACGAAAAAATACTATTTAAGACATACGTTTTTTAAAGATTTTTATTATACCATTTTAGCAAAAACGTATTTTTGAATTGATACTATTTTTTCATGATTGTAAACAACTCAATAGAGTTGAAATACTCAAAATTAATACTATTAAAACTAAATTACAGAAAACCCATGTTAACTTTTATTAAATTTATGGTTACGTTCAAATGTATCCATTTATAGTGAATTGTATCAACTTAATTATCCGTTGAATCAAGCGACATACATCTGACAAGCAGGACACTTCATTATATACATCAGAAAGTGACACACATATAGCCACAATGTCTTCGATTGCTTTNAACATTGCACAAGGAGTATGCTAGTGTTTGTTCTAATGAGCAAATGACTGTATTGTCATAGAAAGATGGAACAACCTATACTACAATTGAATACATAACTATATGTAGGTAAGTTTTTGAGAAGCTAAATTAATGTTTTATTGCAATTACCCAATTCAATTGTTTGTTTTGGTACAAATACCCTATTATTTTTTATATGAGCTGGTATCATTCTTTTGGATACCCAATCACTTTTTCCATTACCCAATTCATTCTAATTTTGAAGGGTATTACCCAATTACCCCAACAAGCTTATCTGTAGCTCTGCTTACCATCCCAAATTTCAAAAGAAAAACATTTATTACTGTCCTGCTCTTTAAGTATTTACAGATATTGTACAAAAATATATAAGCCTCGTTCTTGGTAACTGGGCTTAACGCATATGCGTAAAGTGTCGTCCCAGATTAGCCCGTTCAGTCTGCAATGACAATCTTTTTGCAAAAAGTTGAAAAATTATTTCACTTGAACACCCACAATCTTGCTATGTGAAAAATGAAAATTAAAGTATTTCAATGAATTCTTTCAGAATGATTATAAAACTCAAATGAATGTGTAGATTGCAGCAAAACCTAGTGATTATTATCCCTTTGAGCGCTGGAACCGGATTTTGAAGGCCTTTGCAAACAGTTTGCATCCAGATGAGACGCCACAGAACGTGGCGTCTCATCAGGATCCAAACTGTTTGCTATTCCGATAGTGGTCTTAGAAAAAAAATCGAAGAAAATGCTAATTTTACAAATTCAGCAGACGACATTTTAGCAGCCGACAAATTTCCCAGCATTCAAAGGGTTATAAGCTTGCATGTGCCCTAGAAAATGGAGAAGGGGGATGCGCTTTGACGGGTTTGTAGTCCCTTAGAAAATCAATTTAAATTTAAGACCTTTCTTACTTGATTTTTAAGGCTTATTTTAAACCCTAAGGTACTAATGAGCAGCAAAACATCATAGAAATTGAACAGCCTGCGAGTTTCTCTTAGCATGCTGTTCTGGTTTCATGGTGGTTGCATACAGCCTTTTTCAAATTGCTTCTGAGTGGGAAAGGGTTAACACCACCCTCCTACAGAAATATCAAGATGATAGATAACAGTGCACAGTGAATGAGGATACAACATGTAACATACAACACCCCAACCATCCACTTCAGTGCACAGTGAATGAGGATACAACATGTAACATACAACACCCCCACCATTGGCCACTTCAGTCCCACTTAAACCTGTCCGCAGTATCACCATCATACAGATATACAACAAAACATGTGTAAAGTGGACTATAAAAATTGATGAACATTCATATTTTCATAGTCAGTGATTTTTTCCTTCTTTATAAAGTACCGAAAAACGGCACTTTCTGAATTATTAGTATCTGGGAGCAAAAATATAATACACCAATTTCCCAATATGAGGACTTAACGTCGCCAATTTTCCCAATGTCGGGGTTTTACGTGCACATTTTTCCTATTTGGTACCGGTACTTTTCCCAATTGGGCAAAAAAAATCGCTGATGGTGAATTTAAAAAAAAAGTTGGTGAAATTGGGTATTTCAATCCCTGATGTATTGTGTTCTTTTATTTTTTGCGCCAAAAACATGGAAAATTTTCATTTCGACAATCTGCGATTATGTCCCATCCCCCGGACTTTTATAAGTACTAATGGGGGCAAAAACTGCTAAAAAACTGGTTAAATTTATAGGTCTTGGTCGTCGAATTACAGAGAGACCCGTTCTATTTCAAGGCCTGTGGTAAAAATAGAAAAATATAAATAGAATATATATAACATATTCGTATATTATAAATATAGTATATTATATTTATAGAAAATACATAAATAAATGATGGTGCACACCTTTGACTTGTACTCTCTAAGTATAATGACAGACCAAATGACATTCAATTTGGATAAAACAGATCAGCCAATGAGAAATACACTATATTTAGCACCCTATGATTCAATCTCGACACAAAGGTCAAGGAAAGGAAAACATGTCATACTTTTTGATCACCCCAATATTTTAAAGTACACTAAAATGTGCACTTAATAGTTCACTGTATAAACGCTGCAATTTGTTGAATAATCTGAATTACTTTTTCCCGACACCTCATTGCTCTCACATTCCCGCAAGGTGGGAATTGTAATCGAAAAGCGACTATTGTATGACGCGTGAATGCGTCAAGTATACGCCGATGGCTTCATCATGATTGCAAACACCATATTTGCAAAACACAAGTATTTCTGTAAGCAATCCCATAATAATATTGCCTTGACACACAAATAGACGACTAAGGTCCCTAATTATCGACATATACACAGTTGGCGCGAAGAAAAGCTTCAAAACTTCAATAACCAAATTCACACTTTCATTTATTGATATTGGTACTTTCATGTATGGGTGTGACGTAGGCATTGAATATCCTTTACAGCTTAGGTGACAAAAATATTTTACACTTTAAAATGATCTTATCTTATGCAATTGGTTTGGCCATTTAAAACTACAGATACTGCTATGTGATTACCTGTTCATTTGACACCGCAAAAATGTACACTTTCAAAGCTGCTTTTTTTTGTAAACTTACATAACTCCGTCACCTGAGACCAAAAGGAACTAGACAATTCTGAAAAAGTGCAAGCTGATTCATGAAGATTGGACCAAAAAATGACTTCTAGAGTATTAACATATTTTTTTATTTGACCTACTGGGACCTAGTTTTTGAGCTCACATGACCCAGTTTCAATCTCAGCCGTGATTTTATTGGGACAAATGTCCTGACCAAGTTTAATAAAGATCGGCTTATAAATGTGATATAGCATCAACAAGATTTCACTTTAGCCATATAACTTTTAAGGAAAACTGCCCCCNCCCCCCCCCAAAAGCCATGTTTTCAACAAACCGCAATAATTTTCATACTCGACCGAGAAGTCATTAGAACAAGTGTTCTGACTCAGTTTTATTTCTATTGCACTAAAAATGTGACTTTAAGAGTGTTAACAAGGTTTCACTATAGCCATATAAGGAAAATGCCCCGCCCCCTGGCAGCCATGATTTTCAACGAACCATAACCATTTTCAAACTCATCTGAGCTATCATTAGAACAAATATTTTAACGAAGTTTCATAAAGATTAGATCATTAATGTTACTTATAAGTATAAACAAGGTTTTACTATAGCCTTATGAGGAAAAATGCACCGCCCCAAGGCGGCCATGTTTTTCAACAGACTGGAACCATTTTCAAACTCTGACCAGATATCATTAAAACAAATGTTCTGACCAAATTGGCCTACAAATGTGACTTCTAGAGTGTTAACAAGGTTTACAATAGCAATACATGTATTAGGAAAACTGTGCGGACTGCACAGGCTAATCTGGGACAACACTTTAGGCACATGCATTAAACCACCTTTTCTCAGAGCGCGACTCATTCTGATAAAATGTTTCAGAAAGGATTATCCGACCGGAACCGTTGCCAGACGATTTGTTTCTCCTGTATTAACTCGTCAAACATGCATAAAATGCCATTATTTAAAAACACATGGCTGAATTGTTACGCAATGTGCAAATGAATTTGGAAACACAAATCTGCACTGCTGTTGTTTTGCTTACATCGGCAAAATGAACCACTATCTTATGCCAAATACCAGAAACATCGAACAAAGGCTTTAGAAAAATGCTATTACTTTGATTTTCATAATAAATCATTATACATGTAACTTAATTGTTTGACTTTCTCACATACTACATTCTGATATGCAGGAATATTTCTCATGATTTTTTGGAATATGAATCTATAACCATGACATTGGGAAGGTCAACATCAATTTACTAAAAATTGGAAAAAAAACATTTAATGTTTCATATATAAATATTGAACTTTTGGTGATGAAAGTAAAGAACTAGAGCGAAATAGCTGGGTTCTGCAGTGTCCTGCTACAGTTTTGCTCCACTCCCTTCCCCCCACTCTGCTGCCCTTCCTCCCCCTGCATACCCTTCTGGACTAATTTACTTCAACAGAACTGATATAAAATATGAATCATTATAATGCATATTTAGAGTTAGTTCAGGTAAGTTTATTATATAGGTGTGCCTGGGTTAACTCACACATGAACATACATTTGATTTATAAAGGTGAAATTTTTTCCAGGTAAGGAATTTGTATAATACTTTCCTCTATCTATTCTGTATCAAAAAGTATTGTTTATTTGTACGTTTAAGTACATTTTCGGTACCAGGGGTACATTGTAGTATACTTATGAGTACCCGGTGGTACTTTTAAGTAGTACCCGAGCCGACAATGACCAATCGAGCTTGACTTACTGCAAGACAACTGATTTACAATAAGTTATAGTGCTGCAAAACTGACTTGTTCCATCTGCCAATTGAATCAGTAAGGGTAACTGTCTCACAGTTCAAGACAACTGACCTCCCTACAGTGTGGGACAACTAACTCGACAAAGAGTCATTGCTGTTAGTCTGAAAATGGTTGGGTTGGATACTAATTCTCGGCCTATTGAATTAAGCTTTTATCTCCACTCAGTATTTTTTTTTAACTAAGAACGATCTTGTACACTTTACAGCCAATCTTTTTGCACAATATCTAGATTAAGCATAAGCTTTTAATACTTTTAAGTGAAATAAAATCATCTGTCAACATTTCTCAAAGTTTTTCATTAATAACCTAGATGTATAACAATTCAACAAATGCAAACAATATCACTTCGGAATCTCCAATTTCTTCTACAGGTTCGAGTTAATTGTTATATTTTGTGTGTATGGGATCAATGAATCTATTTGTTGTTGTTTTCATCCTTATGTAGCAGGGTATTTAATACTACATGATTGTATTCATCCATAATCCTGTAAGCCTTATACTAATAATGATGGATGAGAGATAGTCAGTGTGAAAAGGGTATGCGTGAGCGAGTCAGTGGTGAGATGTTTTAACTAATTGCATGACTTTATGTGCATAGAAATAATTTCCAAATGTATTATCTTTGTTACTTACTTTGACTGTGGCCACGAACAAAGACACATCTATAACTTTCAGTTGAAGATCTACATGTAGTATGATATTTAGGGTAAAGAAATATTTTTGCTGGTGAGTCATTATTATTATTTTGATTGTCTTTACTTGTATTACTGTTCTAATTGTAATAATTCTAGAATTTCAATTGCATTGTATTGTTTCAATTATCTGATTTATAAATTATAATTTATCAGAATTGTTAAAATACTTGATGTAATTATATTTCAGACCATCATCATTACATCATCATAATAATAAATAAACCGAGGCAAATGATATTGATATATGTGTCGTGTTCTGAGTTAACTGGGCATAATGCTTGTGCGTAAATTGTCGTCGCAGATTAGCCTGTGCAGTCCGCACAGGCTAATCAGGGATGGCAATTTTCACTTTTATGGAATTTTTCGTTTAAATGATGTCTCTTCTTAGCGAAAATCCAGTTTAGGCGGAAAATGTCGTCCCTGATTACATGTGACACATATGTGGCATGTTCTGAAAAAACTGGGCAAAATGCTTGTGCGTAAAGTGTCATCCCAGATTAGTCTGTGCAGTCCGCACAGGCTGATCCGGGACGACACTTCCCGCCTAAACTGGATTTTCGCTAAGAAGAGACATCATTTTAACAAAACATTCCATAAAAGCGGAAATTGTCGTCCCTGATTAGCATGTGCGGACTGCACAGGCTAATTTGGGATGACAATTTACGCACAAGCATTTTGCCCAGTTTTCTCAGAACGTGACACATATGTTTATGGTAATGAATATTATAAGAATCCAACGTGGGACTCTGGTGCCTGCAGTTCTCCATAAACCTGCCCGTGGATTCGTCGGGTGCAGTTATCCCTTTGCATGCTAGGAAATTTGTCGTCTGCTAAAATGTTGTCTGCTGAATTTCTAAAATTAGCATTTTCTTCAAAAAAAATTCAAAGAATACTATCAGAATAGCAAACAGTTTGGATCCTGATGAGAAGCCACGTTCTGTGGCGCCTCATCTGGATCCAAACTGTTTGCAAAGGCCATCAAAATTCGGTTCCAGCACTGAAAGAGTTATACACTGTGACTCAAATTTAAGGACGAATTCCAACTAGACAGGGGAGAATGCCACGCTACCAAACTTAAGCAGGATTGGTGATTAGATGTTTAAGCGGCCTGGTTTGCTCACTCGGTAGAACACTCGCCTTGTTAGGGGGAGGTCCCGGGCTCGAGTCTCGGACTGGCTGCACACTTTTCACCACCCGGCGACAAATACATTAACTTAAGTTTCATTACGAAACAAATTTGATTTCAGAGTCTTTTACTCGTCATAAAAATATATATCATGCAGTGACCCAGATAAGCTGCGTATCAGCATTTTTCACCCTATTAAAATGTCTATAAACGCAAAGAAATTCAATATAATGCGTATTGAAAACGCAATCAATTTGACTTTTACGCTTATTCTTTAAATTTGATGCGTACGATACAAGTCTCTTTCGAAAATTCTATGATCAATTTCGGTAATTTCTCATTGGAATAATTATCGTACGGCGGCGATGATTTTATTCATTTGAAAGTAAGCAAGTGCCTGGATGACAGAGGAGCAAAACAGTCGAAGTTATTCAAACGCTATGGCTAATGCGGACTAAATTTCATAGCAAATTAAGCGTCTGACCAAAATATTTACGACGTGCATGTATTTGTAAAGCGTCTGTACTTTCAGTTTCTATAACGGTGCGTAATAAAAAATGTCTAAGCGAGGTCGAAAAACGTCCGCTTAATATATGTTGATTGCAAACTTTTTCCAACCGAGAAGGCAAGCGCGAATATGTGCCGAATCATTCGTGTTATCGATTTGTTAGAAACTGTGTTTGCAGCAATTGAAAGTAGCGAGTTGACATCCAAAAACATGACGTAAGTCTGTGATTGAAAAAAAACCTGTCAAAAGTGGGAAAGACATATCCCTGGTTAGAAATTGTTGACGTTGATGGAACAGAAAAAAGTTGAAAAAATGTGCATACTGCACCCAGTCTGTGCAACAGACGTAAAGCAGCAATGATTTTGAGGTATAAATGTTAATCACTTATTTCACCCTATTTAAAAACTGAAATGACCCTAAATATATTTTTCAAAATTAAGGGGTGAAAACCCAATTACCAAAATAATTATCTGGGGCACTGAAAATGGTTGGGTAGAATATATATGCCAACCAGAAATCTTGATGTTAACTTCATAAATACAGATGAAATCAACACATTGTGTTTAATACTTTGTTTGTTACAAATAAAAACAACATCATATCGCTTCAAAATCATTTTGTTTCATATCAATGTCTTATTCAGACATCAAATAGTGCCAAATAAAGTGAAAATTTATAGTCATTAATTTTGTAGCAAAACCTGTATGTCTGAAAATTGAGTAACAAAAAATAATTCTTGTCGCTAAAAATGGGGTTTTCCGAAAATTTAGAGTGTCCAAAAACTTAAGAGTAATTACGGACGGTCAAAACACTTTTATTCTCAATTCCATGGTAATACTGTTTAGTAAATGTGAACAACAAAACTATAACATTTTTCAATTTAGGTCAAAACAAACAACATTTTTCCCAATCCAAAAGGCCACTTTCCTAAAATGTTGGAAAAAACATTGGTTAATGAACTTATTTCATATTAATAAATTATGAATAATAACATAAACATAACTGATTAAAAAAAAACAATCTCAAATAAACAAACAATATGTCTTCCTACAAATGTTGTTACTTTACTCAATCAATTTACAAGCTAACATGCAGACTATGGAAACAAGTGCGGCAAAGGCACCTACATTAATTCACCGTGTATCATTTAAATAAACCATACACTGAATGACCCAGTTATCTGAATTATCAATACGACATCGACGTCAGCTCTAAGATTGACCTGACCTTTCGTAGTGCCCTCGATCGTGGGCGTTGACATGTACAACTTAGAGCCTTCAGACAAATTAAAGTTTGTAAAATAACATAAATAATGACATTTGGCAACAGAGTACACGAAATGTAGCGTGATTTTTACCTGGATTTTGAAGCAGGAAGCGTTTTGAGAACTCGATTCACTATTTTGATGCACTTAAAATAATCCAGTATTTGCAAATAATTCTGATATAACACGTCAAAATAACTGTTACTTGTTATATTTCTATCGCAAATCCATTCTCTTCCGAGTGCTTTTGATTGAAAATATGCTTAGTTCCTGTTGTAAAAGTCAACACAAATCTTGTTTGTTTTCACCACCCACGCACGTCGCCATTTTGGTAATTTTGGCAGGTGCGCGCCTAATTAGCTTTTTACGTACATTCGAATTTTGCATTAAGTGCCATTAGATGATCCACTTTTTTGCCAACTTGAACAGTTTGAAGGTAGAACCAAAAGGTTTGTGTCGTTCAGCGCTTTGAGGGACAATTTTATTGGAGATTTGAGCGACAGATCTATTCATCGATTCATTTTACTCGGTTACCAGGCAATTTCCATTTACGCAATAATGACGTCATTTCTTTTATACCAAACAGAAAATCGAAACCTGCGCTCGGAAAACAACAAGTGTCATGTTGGAATGAAATAACAACGGGTCTAGATGAAATAATGCCGCTAATGTAGGCTTTTCCGCTAGAACAGCCAAATAGAACACCGACCTACAGTCAGTCGATTATATTTGCCTTTTACGGGCGGAATTACATGTATGACTTGACTTGAGCACGTAATTGACCGCACGTGCTATCGGGATCAATGTACTTTAAATGCTGGTATGCTTGTTATGAATGTCAGGCGTTGATTAATGGTGTCGTGTTATGAGAAAACTGGGCATAATGCATGTGCGTAAAGTGTCGTCCCAGATTCGCCTGTGCAGTACGCCCAGGCTTATCTAGCACGACACTTTCCGCCTAAACTGGATTTTCGCTAACCGAAAAAATCCGTAAAAGCGGAAATTGTCGTCCCTGATTAGCCTGTGCGGACTGCACAGGCTAATCTGGGATGACAATTTAGGCACAAGCATTATGCATATTTATTTTTTTCAGAACACGACACAATGGAATAAATCTGATACATGTATACGTTCATGTAGGTTACAAACTGTAATACAAACGGTGAAAGTGAACTTATGGGGCCGTCCATAAAGTACGTCACGCTCCAGTAGGGGAGAGGGGGTGTAAGAAAGTGTGACAGTTTGTGACATGGAAGGGGGGTGGTGGTCAGATCACGTGTGACGTCACATATTATTTTTTAAAAGTTTATTTCTAATTTATTATTTATTGTTTAAGTAGAATTTATTAGCTTTAGAAATAATTTTGAATGATTTTGTGGAACATTTGACTCAGTTTTATGTCAAAATAGCATTAAATAAGTATCTCCTGAATGTGTTGTTCACGATTCCTCTCCTAGCGAGAGCTAGTATGCTGTTGTGAAGCCTTGTTTTATGTATAGCCTTGCTTTCGTCATGCCGCACGTATTATTATTTCATGTTGTCCGCTGCATAAATGTGTATCTTGTGTAAAACATATTGCATAATTAAAAGATTATCTTAAACTTGACCGCACCTATTGTAAATAAAAAAGCAGCAGATAAATTATGTGTATTACATAATTGTCAAGTCTATTTTTTGCAATTTTTGTTTACAAATTCAGATCTAGATAGACTGCATCAATGAATAAATGTGACAACTGTTGACAATTAACTAGTCTACTATAAAAGACATTTTAATATTGTGATTTAAAGTTCGATTAAGTGGAAATGTTATATCAATACAGTTCAATAGTAATGTTTGTTTTAGCATACATTTTTATAAAGTGATCATTAAACAAATGGCTCAAAAGTGTCATATACTTTAGGGGGTGGTGGTCCGAGATGTGTGACAGTTTGTGACAGGGGAGGGAGGGGGTTAAAAATGGTCAAAAATAGCGTGACATACTTTATGGACGGCGCCTAACTGAATGGGGTCGGGTCACAATTTGCCAAACGGTTTAATATTGCATCCGTTGAATATTCTTGGACAATTTGTCCCGAAATTTTTACATGTACTCAAACACACACGACTCCAGAGCATTTGCGTTCATCTATCGGTAAAATGTGCACGCGTTCTTCAGAAGGAAGTCACCAGACGGATCAATAGTCGCGTACTCACAGAAATAATCAACCCGGAAGTAACGATTCAACCCCAATCCTCTGATTTTAGTGTATTTATTTACTTCATACGTTTGGGTCCTGTTCTGAGAAAACTGGGCATAATGCTTGTGCGTAAAGTGTCGTCCCAGATTTCCCTGTGCAGTCCGCACAGGCTAATCAGGGACGACACTTTCCGCCTTTATGACATTTTTCGTGTACATGAAGTCTCTTCTTAGCAAAAATCCAATTAAGGCGAAAGTGTCGTCCCTGATTAGCCTGTGCGGACTGCACATGCTAATCTGGGACGACACTTTACGCACATGCATTATGCCCAGTTTTCTCAGAACGCGACTCATTTACTTAATACATCTATTCATAAGCTAATTCTTTTTAAACAGTCTGTTTGTTAAACTAAAATAAACCCCTGAACGGAACAAGTTTTTACACGTGTGACACATTGTATATTTATAAGGTGTGGATTTGAATCAGTGTTATATATAAATGGGTATAAAGAAAGCGTTGAAATTTTTACATCTCAAACGTTAAAATCAACAATATATACCACATGATCTGTTTTTATGCCCCCTTTTTAAAAGTCTGTCTGTCTGTCTGTCTGTCTGCCTGCCTGCCTGCCTGCCTGCCTGCCTGCCTGCCTGCCTGCCTGCCTGCCTGCCTGCCTGCCTGCCTGCCTGCCTGCCTGCCTGCCTACCTACCTACCT
>VMBQ01000243.1:299824-330486 GCA_007657795.1 Dreissena rostriformis | reverse complement strand
ATTGTTTTTGGCCTGTCTGTCTGTCTGTCTGTCTGTCTGTCTGTCTGTCTGTCTGTCTGTCTGTCTGTCTGTCTGTCTGTCTGTCCCAAAACTTTAACCTTGGTTAAAGTTTTGTCATAACTTATGCAAAAATTGAAGATAGCAACTTCATATTTGGCATGCATGTGTATCTCATGGAGCTGCACATTTTGAGTGGTGAAAGCTCAAGGTCATCCTTCAAGGTCAAAGGTAAAAAAAAACACACTTTTTTCAAGGCGGCGCAGTAGGGTGCATCGTGTTTCTGACAAACACATCTCTTGTTTGTGTGAAGTGTGCAATGTTTATATGTGATGTCATGCCGTTAAAGTAACATTTTGAACTATTAAAAGTTAAAACACTATATCTTTTAAATATCATTTTAAAACCGTACGAATAATTACTATGATTTTGATAATGCACTTGTAATTATATGCTTATATGGTCTCGTATACATGCATATACAATAATATGTTATGTTATGAACGAGAAAATAAAATAATGCAAACACGAAACACAGACGATTCAACAATTTCAGTTCTATCTTTGCCGAGGTTAACACTTTACTTCTCAAATATTTCTAGATGAAAGTTCCGTTTGTGGTTTTAAGGAGAATTGTCCACGTCTGTATCTAAGCAAAATGGGTGTGTGTGCTGTGTGCGATATGAAGCGAAGGAAGCTAAACACGGGGCGCAAGCGGCATTAAATTGCAACTCCAATATTTGGTTTATAAACGTTTTCTTGAAACATCCGCATTTCTTTGCTTTACGAAATACTGATCATTATATGTATTGTCATAATTGAACATGTCTTAAGATGTATACATGTAGTGTATTCCTTTCATGTTTTCTTTTTCGATGATACCACACTTTCCAGGTAACTATCAAAACATGAAAAGAAAACCAAAGCTGTTTGTTTTTTAGCCACTTCCGTTACGCAATATTTCCAACCCCATTCAACGTTATATTCCTGATTCCGTGACTGCATGGACTGTGAACAGAACAGAGAACAGAACAGAACATAAGTTTAATTTACGACTTGTACAATAAGTACATAATCATTACATAAATACATATATTACAAACATAATATAAAGTCACAGTGGAAAAAAAGAAGCACATTCAATTAAACAATTACATAACTATAAGAGGACGAATGATTTTTAATTATAAGGTAATAGCAGTTCTTTGAGAAAGTGCTAATTTAATATAAAGAGCTAGGTTTTTCAGAACATTCTTACAAGTAGTATTTAACAATTCAATGAATTTAATAACACTCGGATTAACACAATAGTATCGTTTGATATATTGTTGTCTAATATCATTATATCTAGGACATATAAGTATTAAATGATATTCGTCTTCCAAATCATGCATATCACAATAGGAACAATAACGTTCATTTCTTTCAACTCTATTGACACCATATCTACCAGTATGAATACGCAATGGATGAGAACACATTCTTATTTTGCTAATAGAGAATCTTAGGTTACTAGGCAATATATCTAAATATGATTCATACTAAAAATTTACTTTAAGATTTACATACAAAGTTAACGCACCATTATTATCCTTGTCGACATGCCACAATTGTATGAAATTAGCAATCACTCTCTGTTTAAACACTGGTATAAATGATTTACTATTGACAACATGGATCATTCCAAACATAATTAAAATCGTACTGAAATAACAAATTTTTAACCTAAGTTAACCAATTGCTTTTACCATTATTACAATCAACTAAGCATCAACTGAAAACGAAGTCAATCTAATCAGATTCGCATTGGCGAACATGTATAATCCACGAACGTGATAGCGGAACAGCCACGGACTTCCATCTTGCCAACGTCGGTATAGCAAGAAATACTGGGATAAAATCTTTTCAAAACGTTTCATGTGAATGGTATTACCGACTCGGACGGCGCGAAGCATGTAAAAGGTTTAGTTTAAACCTATTTATTTTAGATCGATTGCATTTGAAGTACTCATTTCTTATTTGAAACGCTCTCAAATCTGTTTCCTGGGACTAGAACCAGTACTTGGTGTCTTTAAGGGAACGCTCCCACAGTGGGGCCCGTGACCTCCCGGTCGCTAGGCGGATACCTTAATCATAACACCACGTAAAACATTTGTTAAAAAAAATGGTGACAGACATATAGTAATTTAAACTTCAGCTGCATCAGAAATTGCCTTTTTGTATACCGATTTCCATAACTACACGGGAATCTTCACGTCTTATAATTGGAACAGGGGTATTGATGTGGGAAATTATTAATAATACGCAAGGGAAGTTTTACCAGCTACAAGAGCAAGACCAACGCTCTTATTGGGTCATGTATCGACTCCGAATCCTCACGAGGTTTCCAGATAGACGGCCCAATATTTACAGTCGGACACCATATTCATAAAACCACGGCGACCTGAATGCCTTAACCTACCAAATGACCCACATCATACAGTTATCTGACTGCTGTTGATCTGCCAATATACATGTGCAGATCGATGCCAGTGCTGCCGTCCTCTGTAGTGTACCTGGGGTCATTAACTGGCGCTATACAGATGTCATTCCGGCCTACCTCTCCTGGTAATAGTTGCCATGGAGATGCATTTGAGTCAAGCTCTGAGAAAACGTGGTAAAATGTATGTGCGTAAAGTGTCGTCCCAGATTAGCATGTGCAGTCCGTACAGGCTAATCAGCTACGACACTTTCCGCCTAAACTGGATTACGGTAAAAAAGAGTCTTCCTTTGAACCACAAATACAATTAAAGCGGAATAAGCTTGATAAGTCTGAGCCAGAGACGTTTATAATACGTCTCTGGCCTGAGCGGACTGCACGGGCTTATCTGGGACGACACTTGACGCATATGCATTGCATGTTCACAGAACGAGGCTCATTTACAGTATTATTTGTATGGAGCAAGGCTAAATCAATTTGTTATATGTACATGATATATATATATATACATATATATATATATATTATATGTCCAATTTATTTATATCATGTTGTTGTTTTTTTTTCTCACACAAACAAGAAAAGAATAACTCTGGTATGTGTACCCCCATTTTTAGCTTTTTTAGAATATTAAAAATATTTGACACAATGGTGAAGTTGTGTGAGTTCAGGTGAAGAAGTACGATAAGCGTGTATGTTGCTTAATTAAGTTCTAATTCGTATTGAGAAAAAGGGGCAATAACTCTCATATCCTTGGCGCGATATGGCCTATTATAAAACGTATAAACGATTTTATGGTAACGGTATAGTCAATTTTTAGTTTTCTAAACTAAAGAAAATAGTGAAACCTGTATCACTTTCACGGCTTTAATTGTCGAAGCGTAAGTAAACTCGGAAACGGCCAAGCAAGACGGTGCTTATATTAGGGGAGCTAAATCAGAGACTTATGGTGGCTGATTTCTGCCATATCTCGTTCTGGCGTACGGGCCGATTCGAAAGTACGACAAACGTCATTATATTTGTCGTTTTGGCGGGTATATTTGTCGTTTTGGCGGATATATTTGTCGTTTTGGCGGGTATATTCTTCGTTTTGGCGGGTATATTTGTCGATGGGTATATTTGTCGTTTTTGCTAGTATATTTCTCGTTTTGGCAGGTATATTTGTTCTTTTGTCGGGTATATTTGTTGTATTGTCAGGTATATTTGTTGTATTGGCGGGTATATTTGTTTTATCCTGCCTCTGTTGCAAACATTAACCAAATAAAGGGGTGGCAAATAAATTTTCCTATCTCAGGTCAACAGGAAGTAGTGTATTCATACGCACGCTGTGACACATAGTTGAGTGTAACCTTTCCAATACACTACACAAGGTCGACTCATTATTGAGACGCATCGTTAATGTTATCGTTTATATTACATATCATCCTACTTTGCATCTTCTTTAAAATATATTACAGAACCGGCTTTCCGTATTTTTATTTCCATTCACTTGATTACGCAATTTATAACGTTTCTCGTGTGACGTCATTTCTCTGACGAAACATATCTATTAACAGTAAAATATTTAATATTTTTAAAGCATTGAACGAATACAAAACGTATTTCGGATTGTGGATTTGTCATGCATATTTGTTAATTTCGATAGGAATAAAATAACTCGCTCCGACAGGATTACGATTTCGTAAACCGTGTTTTAGGTCAGAAATGACAGAATGGTAAGCATTCGATGCAAACGCCATGAAGAAATAGTGTGGTTTTAAAATACATTTCGATAAAGGGATGGACGAACAGAACATGCAAGTGCATATAGGTGTAACTTTATTTTTAGAAGAATTGGATTAAAGCTGTCATTGAGGTAAATAAAATTGAGTCTTTGTTTTGGCTGTTGCATTTTTTTTTTTTAATTTCTAATGATAAAAAATGATGAGAAATAAAAAAATCAGTTTTTGTTTTGCTGTTGCACATTTTTTTTTCAATTTCCAACATTAAAAAAATATCACATTCTCGATTCATTTTTTATATCCTAATACTTTCAATAGGAAAGTATTAAATGGACCAGTTAAATGGGGAACTATTTTTACGTGACATAATCGGTAGTAATTCGGTCGTAAGGAATGTTGTGTACATGTAGCTAGGAGCTGACCATAATAATTATTTTGTTATCATTATTTAATCATTTGTCTTTGATAAAATGTGTTAGCGGCATAATAAAAAAAAAGCAGGATAAATAGAATACATGGTTAGTGCCGAGATGGAGAAAGTTTAACCGGTTCGGCCCGAAAAAGAAAATATTTTCTTTTTCTAAGCCTCACCGGATAAACTTTCTCCATCTCGGAACTAACCATGTATTCTCTATTTATCCTGCCTCTGTTGCAAACATTGACCTAATAAAGGGGTGGCAAATAATTTGTCCTATCCGGTCAACAGGAAGTACTGTATTCCTACGCACGCTGTGGCACATAGATGAGTGTAACCTTTCCAATACACTACGCAAGGGTGTAGTATTTTACCAAATGTTATCGTTTATATAAGACCTCTACATATCATCCTATTTTGTTTCTTCTTTAAAATATATTACCGAACCAGCTTTCCGTATTTTTATTTTCATTCACTCGATTACGCAATTTATGACGTATCTCGCGTGACGTCATTTCGGTGACAACAATATGGACGTGGTGCATTTTTAACAGTAAAATATTTGTTTAAAGCATCGAACGAATCCAAACAGTATTTCGGATTGTGTGTTTGTCATGCATAACACGAAGAACAGACAATGGGCGTGTGTATCGCTGTTACTTTATTGTTCATAGCATTGGATTTAAGATGCCATTTAGGTAAGCGTGTCGTTTTAACTAAAGTTAGTTTTTTATGACTCCTGTCTAAGCTTAGATAATGTCATCAATATAATATACAGCACAATTTTATCTGCAATCAATATTTTAATTATGCAAATAATGTGCTACCTGTAATTATAATTATTTTCGATTATTGTTTTGATTTGTGGCTCAATTTAATTTATATCCGTTGACTGAGTCTTTAGATAGATAGATAGATAGATTTATTTCGGAGAAAGCATACATACACACAATGCATTAAAACAACATGTACATAAAACAATACGAAGTAAAAAACAATCATAATTGAAAAGTACATGCATTGAATGCACTATGGCATGCAAACTAACGCCAAGGATTACACAAAAAAGAGCAATATCCCTTATTTCCATTGTGGTCCTTGTTGTTGACCCTAGGAAGGGCAGGCTTTTTAATAGACTGAATGTGCACGCCATTTTGTACAATTGAATGTTCAACTAAAATTGAGTTTTTGTTTGATGATTCATATTTCTTTCAATATCTAACAATAAAAATATCACATTCTCGATTCGTGTTTAATTTCTTCTCATATTTCCAATAGGACAGTATGAAAAGGAACGGTTTAATGTGGAACTATTTTTTACGTGACACAATCGGTTGTTATTCGGTCGTTAGGCATGTTGCGTACATGTAGGAGGCACGACCAGAATAATTATTTTGTTATGTCAATTAATCATTTGTCTTTGATAAAATGTGTTAACGGTATAATTTAAAATGAAGAAGGATATCGATAAATCGAATACATGGTTGGTGCCGAGATGGAGAAAGTTTATCCTGTTCAGCCCGAAAAAGGAAAATAGGGCTCGCTAAAGCTCGCCCTGTTTTCTTTTTCTAAGCCTCACCGGATAAACATTCTCTATCTCGGCACCTATCATATATTCTCTATGTTTTGTCGGGTATATTTGTCGTTTTGGCGGGTATTTGTCGTTTTTGCGGGTATATTTGTTGTTTTTGCGATTATATTTGTCGTTTTGGCTGGTATATTTGTCGTTTTGGCGAGTATACTTGTCGTTTTGACTGGTATATGTGTCGTTTTGGCGAGTATATTTGTCGTTTCGGCGGTTGTATTTGTCGTATTTGCGGGTATCTATGTCGTTTTTGCGGGTATATTTGTTGTTTTGTCGGGTATATTTTTCGTTTTGACTGGTGTTTGTCGTTTTGGCTGGTATATTTGTCGTTTNCACCACCACCACCACCACCACCACCACCACCACCACAACCACCACCACCACCACCACCATTATCGCTATCATCATTTACTGGAAAATGGCTAAACACATGTATCATGTTTTAGATTCATATGTCATGCATACTTGCGACCAATGTCGTTAGTTATACCATATTGCACCATTGTATATGTACCATCAATCAAAACTCGAGCCTCGAACTAATTCGTATATAAGTTCAATACCTCGGGATATGAAACTCCGTGACTATATTTTATGGTGCTTTATATACGAGCCTCGCTCTGAGAAAATGGTGCTAAATGCATGTGCATATAGTGTCGTCGTATATAAGCCTGTGCAATCTCCACAGACTAGTTAGTGAAGACAATTTCCGCCTTAGGTGCATTTTTGCTTAAAAGAGAGTTCCTTTAAACAAAAAATACCGTTGTTCTGAGAGGCCTGCACAGGCTAATCTGGGGCGACACTTGAAGCACAAGCATTACGTCCTGTTTTCCCAGAGCGAGGCTCATATGTAAAGAAAAGGGTTACATTAATATCTAGACGAATTTCTCGGTTGTTAATTACCTTTAATATGGGGTAAATTTTCCCTCGAATGTAGGTAATTAAAACAAACACTGAATCAAGTTTGACAAAGAGAAATATTGACAAAACATTAATCATTGAATTTTCGTATTCATTATTGACTATTTAAATAAAACAAATACGAAAAGGAATTATATTCCTGTGGGTTATTGTTGGGTTTGTAATCACATGAAAATTTTTAAATACGCTTTAAAGACATCGTCATAATTTTTTTAAATCACTGTCCGAATTTATTTCAGTTTTTCAGTTATATGCCGTTGTTGGGTAATTTATGGACATTTTATTTTTGTGGTAGCGATGTTGGAATCGCTAATAATTATGGTCAAATGAAACTGTACACATATGCTTATAATAATACTATTTATAACATATATTATTTTTTCTTTATTCTCTTTCTCACATTAACGTAAGGTCACTTTCAGTTACGCAGAAAGACAAGAACGCTGAATAAGATGCTGATGAGATGAAATCGCCCATGTGTTGTTGATGTTTATGGTGAAAATTAGGGTTAGGGTTTTTACTTTTCATTTGTAAGACTAAACAAAATGAAATTATGGGATGGTATATGATCGATTTATTAATAATGACTTAGTTATCTCAGATTAATTTTGGGTCCGATAACCGTTGCCCAATATTTCTAGTGAGGAGAAGTCACGTAATCGATCAATGTGTTCGTCTTATGTGTTGTATTAACTGCAAACAAATTCACACGTGTCTATAAAACGTGCTGATTGTAATGAATTTTACTTTTGTTATATAACTTTGAATATTTTCAATGTTTTTATAAGTTATTCTTAAAATTAACAACTCGATACTCAAACCCTGAATTGATATTAAAAATACCCGACCTCCAGATAGTATTGTGCGGCTCGTTTAAATTGTTCCCATTTGTTTTTTATAAGTATTTGATAGTCGCGTCTCAATGTGTTAAATGATCACTTAAAACTTAAATCAAATGCAATACAGCACAAAACAATTCTGCTATCAAAGAGACAAGCGTTGATTGAACACAAAACAAATTTGCTCTCTTACTTTTATCGATGTACCTGTGTGTTGCAACATATATGTCGCGCTATTTGTACATACATACACATTTCTTAAAATATGTATCATTATCTACAGCTCAACCTAACTTTGCAGCCCATGAGTATGGCGGCGTCCTGGCGTAAGCGGTCAGATAGATTCCCTTGACGGACAGCTTATTGGATGGTTTGACGTCTTCATGCACGGAATATTGGATGTCTGCATGGATCGCCTGTTTGACGGCTTGTAAGATGGACAGTTGGAAGCCCGCGTATATTGACAGTTTCGAAGACTGTTGGAATGAACTTTTGAACGGATGGTTGGAAGGACCTCTAGATACCCAAATGAATGGCCTGTTGAACAGCTGCATGGATTGTCTGTTGAACAAAGTAATGGATGGACTGGTGGGAGGCTAGCTGGGCAGACGTTGTAACGAATGCTTAAATAGATGGATGGTCGATAACATAGGAAGCTGCATGTACGGAAAGATGGATGGTTCGGTTTATGAGGCTCATTTGGTCGTTATCGGCTCATGTAACCCGGGTACTCTTTAGTATACTACAATGTACCCCGGACACGGAAAATACACTTAAAGGTACCCGGCCATACTATCGGGGTATTTTTAAGTAGTACCTGAGCCGGCAATCACCAATCGAGCGTTACTGAGAAACAGAGATGCATATATGGGAAAAGTGATGTGATAATGTCTACATGGATGGAGTGTTGGACGGCTATACAGATGGGTTACAATCTTGCTTCATAAATGGATGGATAGATGGATGGAAGGATGGGCGTTTAGGTTACCGAGAAACAGGGGTGCGTGGCTGAAAGAGTGGCTATGTGTGAAATATATTATTATGGTACAACACTACAATCCGAAAACTCAATTCAATTAAAATATTTTATTTGGAAATAAGTACTAGTTGTGGCGATGACATGAAATAAGGATCACATAAGATATGTGTCAAATGTAAGCCTACAACAAATAGTGTTTTATGTTATAATTACAAAAAGATTCATGTAATAATTCTGTCATGACAGATCGAGTTTTGTCATGCTTATTGCTTAATCCGTGGACCAATGTGTACTTTTCGTGTCAAATAAGAACTAGATCGAATTTGTCAAGGCTTTGATTGTGTATACTTTGTGAACCGAAGACCATCAAGATATTTAAAGGGATTTGAGCTTGAACATTATCCGGGGCAAAATCGTATTTTGTGAAGATCAACAAGTATGTTTAAACATTGATCTTGATTTAACCCGACATTATTTTATTTGAAATAGTAACATGAAAGTCGTCATAAATTTGTGTGTCTCTTTGTCTTGACCTGGAATGAACTGATTAGGTAAGTAGATTATCCAACTGAAAACAAATAATAATGGTGTCGGTATGTAAGCAATGCCTGCTATAGACCTGCACCTGATTATAGAATTCAGAATGTTATACAAAATAGCGTTGGTCCATGTCATTCAAACAATCAGGTATTGGCAGTTTGAATAACTTATCTCGACGTGTCAATCTTAATATGAAGATCATGTGCAAAACTTTACAAATCCAACCACCCGCGCTCTTTTGCAAAGTTTCCTACCCACAAAGAGTATCGTTTTACGGCTAATGATAACGATTCACTATTGTGTCTATGACCGTAATCACATAACGTTTAAGTCGTCAGAATGTCCTGATTATAGCACAAACACCTGCGTAGGTCAAGGTTTGTATGTCCGTTGTATAACTTTTCGATTGTCTTGTCGGTAATTCTTTGCCACTTCAAACAAATCTGCAATCAAAGAGACATTCTTTCTTGCATGTACCTGGGTTGTTGCACGTAAAGCACGCTGCTTGAACGTACTTGGTAAAAGTCGGATTCTGGGATTTTATTATAATATTATCATTAAATGATTTCGGTCGGGAAATATGTAGTTTTATATTCGACAATTTCGAAACTTCCATAAAGAGACTTCCATGAAGAGTCTTCCATGAAGAGAATTGTAGAGAAAGAAAAAAGGTGGACGTGAAGTCAACTGCTTAGATTGATGTTTGGACTACTGGACTGCATTGATGGATAAAAACTCAAAAAGTGATTTCAGAGAGGTCTGTAGGGTGGAGAGGAAACATAAATTGATGGATAGCAGCGTAGCAGCATGGATGTATGGCTGTGATGCTGGATGGATGGATGATGGATAGATGGATGGTTTTATGATGTTTAGATGGATTGATTGATAGATCTACAAAAACTACGAACTAAAATTTATGGATGGATGTATGGATGGATAGATGGATGGATAGATGGATGGATTGATGGATGGATGGATGGATGATGGATGTATGATAGATGGGTGATGGATGGATGGATGAATGGATGGATGGATGGTGGATAGATGGATAGATGGATGATGGATAGATGGATGGTTTGATGATGCTTAGATGGATTGATGGATAGATACACAAATTACAAACTAAAATTTAGAAGTACACAACAGAGAGTGCACATACCAAACTGCAAGGATGGGGACATAACATTGCATTACTTAATACCTTTAATGTCAAACCAAACATGAATGTTAATATAATTATGGCATTAAAACATTGACCAATAGTTAAAATTACACTGACTAAGCAAAATTTACAATGAGACAATAAAGGGAAATCAATAACAAGAATGCCAAGATGTCTATTCAGAGAAACAAATGCGGTCTTTTATGTTTTAGTCAATATTTATCATGTACCCGTGGTTTAAAAAAATCTGATACTAACGCCATGAGTTGAACAAAGGCTTTAAATGGATGCTATACAATAAATACCAAAGCTTTGGTATTTGTGGTTTTAAAAAGGAAGTTACATAAATGCAAGTCATTATAAACCATTTGGAAATCCAGGCTTAGGGCATTTTTCAATAGGGGCATGATAGTTACAAACAAAGTCGAGGGCCACTAACGAATGTATCATACAAACTATAATTATACCTCTCAGCGTTGTAGTGTCAGCAGTCATAGGTGTCTGAATTGAACAACATTGAAAAGGACATATATCTGCTGTCACAAACATAACATCGAAGTTCTGGACATTATGGATTCTTGAGATTTTTTGTTTATAGTATAGTATATTCAAAACATTTCATTCTCTGGGCGAGTTTAATTTCGACCCAGTGGAATGATTTGAACAAACATTTTGAGGACCACTATTCCAACCTCTGGACCTGATTTTCTTTGAGAATTAAATTGTATACAAACATTTTGTTAACTTAATGTATATCAAACATGTAACCCCTGGATGGTTTTAACAAACTTTGTACAGGGAAACTATCTTATGTTACATTCTTAATATCAAAGCTCTGTGACTTCTGCTTTCAGAGATAATTTTGCAACATAAAAATCGTACCACACAATGTATGATATTTCTTATAATAGTGTAAATTAAACAAATTACTCGTATGGGTCGGCCAGTTTTACGCCCCATATTGTGATTCGAACAAACCATGTAGCTGACCACTATGAGTTGTTATCGGCAAATATGAAACCTCTGAGCCTTAAGGTTGCTGAGATTTTTTGAAGTTTTCATTTTTTAAATCTATGTTTTGCCCTGGTGACCTTCATATGCATTTAAACCAATTGAAAGATGGTCTTCCAAGGACCATTCCTGATACGTCTCATGAACTATTTCCCCAGCGGTTTATGAGATGTCGTTTTAATGAAACGTGTACCCACGATGGGTGACGGACAACGCACAAAGGCATCAAAAGGCTCACACTGTGCAAAACCTGCATACTTGAGGTAAACTGAGTTGATAAGAGGCAGCAGAATTAAAAAAAACACGTTTTACAACATTCCTTTGAAGTACTAGCTTTAGTTTTTCTGTTTAAATCCCCGTTGGTCACAATTATAGAGTTTCAAGTTATTTTTGGCGATACAATAACATTTGCGTCGTAAATTTCAAATACACAAGAAACATAACATTTTAATCTTGGCATGAGTATCTACAAATAGTTAAAGTGTCGTCTTGATCCTGAACTATGTCTACCTGCAAACAGTATGAGAACAATAAACCGACGGGTCTGAATTTGAAATACTAATTTCTTTTGAAATAAGTATTTAAAATCCTTTCATACATTGTTATTTATTTTCAAATGTCGAGCGTTCATTTATACTATTATGATCAAAGTAAATTATCAAAGTAAATTATCAAAGTAAATGACGTTAACACGCAATACGAGAATAGTTCTTCAAAAATTACCATTATCATGTTTGACAGCTATTTGAATTGATTTGATCTGAATAGGTATTGATTACTGAAGACCAAAGAAGGTATAACCCTCAACTAAATAAACTACTCGATCTAGGTTTCGTGAAATGCAATGCTCTTACAATTGGTATGCACCCCAAAAAAACAGATTTTTTTTTAAGTTGACAAAGTGCTTACAGCGATTCAATGTGTACAGAGCACACACTCATTTAAAAGGACAAAGTACGCAATTGCAAATGTTAATGGCCTGCATTACACATCAAATCATTGAACGAGTAAGGAATTACACCAAAGCCAAATGGACGATATGTTTTACTATATACATGTAATGGGCATAGTTATACAAACCAGGTTTACATTATCATATATCGTGTTCAATACAGAAATAAAACAAGCAAACTCATTGCATTGATATTTGCCGTCATAATAACTTTTATTTATGGATTGGTGCAGAACTTAAAAAAAATATATATACACCCATGATCATTTATGTTAAAATCTTGTATAGTTATTAAGAATAACCTTGAAACTTTTTTGAGTTTTGCAGCTTAATTCAGCAAATTCATGTTAAACATGTAAATATACTAATGGATGTTGCAGTATTTTGCCTTGACCTTTTTGAAATTTGTTTCGATAAAAGGCCAATATTCGGTGTTACTTCTTCCCTATTGTTTGTTAATATGCAGAGCTGTTTCAGGTCCGTTTACAGGAATAACAATTCACATGGTTATATTGTGTTTGCTTTTTGTGTTGTTTTTGTTAACGAAAGTAATTCATGACATTGTATAAGGGCGTCACTTCGAAAGAAAGTGAATAAAAGTAAATGTACTAAAAACTATTTTTTTTTGTAAATGTAAATTTCATTATTGTGTTGATTCTTTTCATCGACATTGTTGATACACCTACGCTTGGTTCAAACGGTGTATACTTACTAAGTCACTCGATTAACCCTTGTCATATCTCCATCTTTCGCGTGTACAGGAGCTACTGATTATGTGCAACCCATAATAGGAAAATACTCTGCAAACGTATATATAACAAGTTGAATGTTAATATGAGTCATAGTAAGGCCTTCTTTCAAGCGCTTTACATTGTGGAGTGCGTGCCGTTATTTAAATGGGACCCATCATCATCATCATCATCATCATCATCATCATCATCATCATCATCATCATCATCATCATCATCAGCAGCAGCAGCAGCAGCAGCAGCAGCAGCAGCAGCAGCAGCATCATCTTCATCATCTTCACCATCTTCACCATCTTCACCATCATCAACATGTTGTCTAACGGACCGGAATCATTTACGCAGTCGGTCGAGATATCTTTAGAACAAATCTTTGCTGACCAAGTTGACTAAAAAAGAGTTCACAAAGTTTCATTACAGTTATATAAAGGAAACTGTCCAACTCGGTCGAGATATTATTAGAGCAATCGCTCTGTTGCACTTTTATGGAGATTTGACAAAAATGTCACTTCTAGAGTGTCGCAAGGTGCGCCTAAGCCTGATAACGGCACCCTGCAGATCATGCTTCTTCAACTGACCAACACCATTTAAGAAGGACAAATAGTCTGACAAAGCTTCATAAAGATTGCTATTTATGTGGCCCCTAGAATGTTCACAGCCTTTTTGTTTTATTTAATTTGACCTAGTGACTAAGTTTTGAGCCTACGTGAGTTAATATCGATTTCGGTTGAGATCTCATTAGGACATATTTCGTGTAGATTGGTCATTAAATGTGCTGGAGTGTTCACAAGGTAAATGGCGATGACAAACGACGCACGACGGACGACGCACGACGGACGACGCTAAAAGGACGACACACAAAGGACGACGGACAAAAGTTGATCGCAGAAGCCCACAAGGAGCACACTGTGGCTATGCAGGTAAACTTAAATTAATGTTTAGATTCAAAGCTGAATCACGTTATCTTGAACTCGGTTAAGTCTTATTTCCGGTTAGGTCAAAGTGGAGAAAACACCCTGGGTATCGCTTTTCTTATTTCATATACTATAAAGACACATGTCCGAATATGCATGTTAACACTTCTGTTTGAACATTATTTATTACGCAGGTACAAAACAATTGTAATTTGTTGAACGTTAAAGTGCTCACCCGCATAAACGTTTTCATTGAAATTAGACTGTTACTGATTTCATTAATTTCAATACATTCACGCATACCAATACATATACACAATGAAAATATTTGGTGTCGATATACTATTTTCAAATTAACAGCATATATCTACCCTTAAACTAACGTTATTTAACTACTTGATTGCATGATAAGTTACGAAGTTAACAGTTTCGATCTTGCGGTATAGCTATTGATCAATGTAGTACTAGTTGATATATGTAATGCCTACGACGCATCATTGTTTTAATGCTTAGCTTTGTATGCCCCAAAGAGTGGCACACGCTAAGCATTGCAATTGTCGTCCGTACCGGTAGTAACCGGTCATTCAGAAGTGAGAGTACTCACCTCTTCTTTAGCTTATGGATGCATTCGGCTCAAAATTTCACAACTTAATAAAGTTAATGTGAATATGATCGTTATGAAAGAACTTTTGCCTGCGAACAGTTTGGCAGAACTATGGATTTTGTCTGCTTTTCCACTATATAATATATAGCTTAAAAACTAACTGTGTATTCAACTCATCTTGGCGGATATTCTCTGACTTTAACAGCTGAATTATCTTAAAGTGAAGATGATCGTTAAAAAATAATACACTATTGAAAAGTTTAACTGTGCAAACGTATGTTCAAATATGTGAAAATGATGGATAGTTCATTATCAACTCATATCGTGACAAACAATTTGTTAACATGGTACTCACACATAATAGGAAGAAATCAATCACTCACCAAAACCTTAAAATACATTTTGTATTATGTATAAGACAGAGGAATTTTGACTTGGGAAATAAATGGAATTGGATTATGTTTGTGTTAAATCTCATTTAATCTTTATATATAAACAACACTATACTATTTGGAAAAGTCGATGCAACAGAGTATGCTTTATCTCTACACCACAGAGTCGCTTGATATTTGGAGGTGAATATTAAAAAAAGTTTCTTGTTCTGATTTGTAACAAATACTTGTAATTTTGCGAACATTCACGGAGACCGTTCGGTATAACGTAACGGTACGAGATAATTCGATATTACACGAAGTTCTTTCAGGTCTGAAACCTTAAGGCGAAAAAGTAACGTGAAGCATTTTAGACGTAACGCGTTGTCAAGCTGTTATTTAGTCACTTCAACGTTCATAGATTGTGCACTACTATTAGGTTATTTTACAGCGGTGTGTACCAACACACTATTGTATACAAAGCTGTTAAATCATCATTGTATGACATGTCTATTACATTAGTTGTGTTATTAACATTATTCACGGTAAATATGCATTGCTAGGTCAATGTCAGATGCTCAAAGGAAGTCGTTGTGTAAGCGTACAATTTCATTAACTATGTAGATAAAGTATACTGGTAAGCCTCGTGGACAAACGATATTTCTTCAATACAATATGATATAACAAAAAGCCCATCGCGATCGGTTTTCAGGACCTTCAGTGTGATCTACTTACATGCCAATGCCTTCAATGTATGTTCTGCTTTTGAAGTACTAATCTTGTCATCACATTGTCCACATAATCGTGAACAAACTGATTAAATCAACACATCAATTACTTTTAAAATAGCCCACCTTATTCAAATGCGCTTCATTGAATTCATTCCAACGGCCAAAAATACGAATACAAGTTAGCACATTAATGTTACAATTAACGAAATAAAAAAGTTGGTACCGATGTGAAGATTAGTCGGAAACGACACTTTGCAAACTATTCCATCTCTCATAAAAACAATTTTGATGATATAAAAGAGAAAAACAAAATTTAAAGCCAAACACGTGTGCTAAAATGCAAACTAACTGCGAGTAGTGACAAAGCAATTTTTAATCGGCGTAAGGTTGGCGATTCATACATAATTGAAAGATTACTGATCGAATATTGATCTGAGACTGCCCGGCTATTGAAGGGTGACTTATGGGATTTCGATCCGTTTATGATCGGATATTGATTGATGATCGGTTATTAAATGTGTGACTTGCCTCACACAAAGTACAACCGGACCTCATCTGGTTTTATTCACATACAAACTTCATGTAAATAAATGAACAGATAATTATATAAATGAAAAAACATTGCAAGCAGGAACAGACATGTTTTAGTACGTAAAAAGGTACGTGCACAAGTACAAACACATGCAAGCACGCAAGCACAGACGCACTCACACTCACACAGCAACACACACACAGTCTAGTGTCTGTGGGGGTACTGCTAAAAAACAAGAGTTCATAATTGTTTACCAAACGGGTTTAATTCAAAGTATTAGCTGCAAGTTTTCCGCAACTTATTAAGTAAGCGGTTATTTAATTACTGATGTTAAATACATGAATTAGACAACACGAAAAAGCTGAAACATTAAACTAATCTGTTTAATTATATATCATACATCCATCTTTACAGTCATACTAGCATCTATATATACAGCACACTTAAATCTATATATACAGCAACACTTAAATCTATCTATACAGCAACACATAAATCTATATATACAGCAACACATAAATCTATATATACAGCAACACTTTAATCTATATATACAGCAACACTTTAATATATCTATACAGCAACACATAAATCTATATATACAGCAACACTGTAATCTATTTATACATCAACACTGTAATCTATCTATACAGCAACACTTTAATCTATATATACAGCACACTTAAATCTATATATACAGCAACACTTAAATCTATATATACAGCAACACATTAATCTATATATACAGCAACACATAAATCTATATATACAGCAACACTTTAATCTATATATACAGCAACACTTTAATCTATATATACAGCAACACTTTAATCTATATATACAGCAACACTGTAATCTATTTATACAGCAACACATAAATCTATATATACAGCAACACTTTAATCTATCTATACAGCAACACTTAACTCTATATAAACAGCAACACTTTAATCTATCTATACAGCAACACTTTAATCCATCTATACAGCAACACTTTAATATATCAATACAGCAACACTTTAATCTATCTACATGTATACAGCCACACTTTAATCTATTTATACAGCAACACTTCAATCTATCTATACAGCAACACTTCAATATATCTATACAGCAACACTTTAATCCATCTATACAGCAACACTTTAATATATCTATACAGCCACATCGCAATCCATCTACATGTACTTCCCTTTCACTACTGGAGCCAATTTCTTACCATCACGTTCCTGTCGCCTACCTTTTAACCAACATGATACCAATCTTTAGTACATTAATTCATTCAGATACCATTCTACATGTATGCACCAAGATAACACATACACGTGCATCAGTCTGTGTTATATTTAAAGAGACGTTGTTTATACCTTAAAGAAAAGTATAGATGGATGAATCTTCATCCAAATAGTTGACTGGTAAATCTCATTGTAATCGCTATATACTTATGAAGTAGTTTTGTAGGCCTGAGGTAGAGAACCATAAGTTTTGATGTATGAATAAATCAAAGTATCTATTCATTTCCTATTGTAGCGTGCAGACCGGCAGTGTGATTGTGCAAAGTAACAGATTGAGTGACATGTTAACAAATCTCCTTGATCAATGCGGGTGCAATAAATCAGAACAACATAGACAAAACATACCTTATTGTAAAGGTTAAAGCCATTGGTAAGGGTTAGTTATACCCATTTGAAAAGAACTATGCATTTGGCTGCGCTATTATGACTTGTACAGACACTTTGTTATACGGTTTGCAATAGTTAAAATCCGTAACAATACGTTACAATCTGCGTCTGTCATTTTCGAAATCAAATAATTGGCATAATTATTATCCCAAGTGCAGATAAAGGTAATTAAGAGAACAATAGACAAGTATAATGTTGTTATCAACTTACACAACTATGTAAATTGAAGTCAAAGCACAATGGGATCTCTTCGTCTGCAAAACATGTGTCCATATATCTGTACCATTTAAGTTTTGCGATGTTGACATAAAATTAAAATGCGTATTATCTATACGGTAAAAACAAACGTATCTGTAAACGTAAGTGCGGTGCTTTAAAGAACAAGACTTTTAACCAATAAAGTTAGATTTAAATTGAAAATTTCACATTTACAGTGAGGCAACAAATGGGAAGGGAAATCAAGTTTCTTCTTTTCTCATATAAGTCTATATTTACCATTTTCCCCCAGTTATGGCAACTTCTGATCCTTTATGCATCATTTGCACAAACGAATTCAGATGAATACTATCTGATATTACATAACAAATATCAACACGCTAGAACTAACGGTTGCACATAGATATTTATATTCAAGTCTTTATACACCATTTGAAAATCAATGCCTAGCCAGTTTTGATCCAAAGGGCAAGATTTCAACAAACTTAGTTGAGGACCACTCTGAATGATATTATGATAATTAGACATCTGAGCGTTGTGATATAAGAAAATATGACAGGAGCATGAACGGAGTAAACTGGTGTCTGAAATTTACAATCTTTCTGAAGGACATCTATCTGCTGTCACAATAAAAATATCCTCAACCATTTGTGCATTATGATATCTTAAGAATATTTTAAAAGTGTTTAGCTATAGAAGTGAGTCCGGTGTCGACTAACATGAACGATTTAAACAAACTCACTGTTCAGTTTTACATACCTCATATTACACCTCTAGCCATCAGTGATTTAGAGAAGAAAATGACTAGAGCGGAGAATGTTTTGAACAAACTTTGTACATGACAACTTTATGATGTTACATACCAAATATAAAAACTTTGTGACTTGTTCACTCAGAGATGATTTGCTATCTATTAAAGTCTATATTAATCATGTCACACGATGTATGATATTTCGTTAATAAAATTAAAATTAAAATATGACCCCTGGTGAGTGGTAAGATTAAGACCAGGGGTGTGTTTTAAACAAACGTTGTAGATTACCACAGGTACTTTACTACTTAATATTGTCAAATCTGTTTCAATCCTTGTTTTTCTTAATAATAGCAGATGACGTAATTATCAACAAATACTGAATTGTTGTCTCGATCCTGAAAGATTCTCACCTGCAAACGATATGAGAACATTACACGTTCGTGGCTGGATTTGAAAAACTGCTTATCTTTTTAAATAATTATAATTATTATAATTACTTTACTATCTGTTCTTTTGTGTAATTTCTTTTGTTATGTCAAGCGCTGAGTTCTGCAGCGACGGTCAAAGTAAATGATGAACGTAAACACGCAATACGAGAATAGTAGTAAAAAAATACCATTATTATTTTCGAATGGATTTGATCTGAACAGTTATTGATAATTAAAGACCAGGGAAGTTTTAACCCTCCACTCAACGAACTACTCAATTGAGATCTCCAATTTTCGCTGTGAGCGATGCTCGTTAAATATGTTTGTACAAACAAAACATTTTAATTAATCTAGGTGTTATATTTAATTAGCCAAGCGGCTACAACAATTAAAGATTTTCAAAGCTCAAACTCATTTCAAAATGATAATAGTATTACTTACTTATATTAATCGCCTGCATAACAAACTCAAACAAAAATAATAATTGAACGAGTTAACAAAAATTACAAATGGAATAGAGGTTCTAACATATGAATGCATGTCTTGTAAAACAATAAGGCTAATAATACATGTTAAAGTTAGGTTTTACAAATGTATTTCTCTCTTTCTCAAAGTTTATTATTGTCATTTATGTACAGTTATTATTAAATGAATGTATGTGTTACCTGTAACCACTGATTTACGTAAACATGATGTGTATGTGCCAAATCAGTTACTTGTATATATCAACACACAACACTCTCACGCAAACTGTATCTCCGCTATCTTACACACGCACATACACCCGCACACGCACACACAGACACACACACACACACACACACACACACACACACACACACTCACACACACACACACACACACACACACACACGCACGCACGCACACAAACACACACGCACGTACTGGTTTATATCACATAGAGAGGTCCTTTTTTTCTGTACCAACACACCGAGGTCTACCCCTATTTGATAAAATATTTGAATGATAACTGAAGACAGGCAACAGTTTTGGTAACTTAAACACATTCATCATTTGAATTTTTCAATATTTTGCATTTTAAAATATGCGTATACTACATACAAGGTGAGGTGCATACCTCAGGATGTCCCACACAGAGAACATATGTATCAGATTATCATTTAGAGGTACCATCAAACATATTGTTTTTATGACGTATTCTTCACCACACAGAGGTCTACCTTAACATATTAATCAAATTAGGCCTAAATTAAATAAAAATGTTTGGCGTATCGCAACACAGACTTTTGGAGGTGGGTCGGTCAGTCCAATTATTTTTGTTATTTTGCCTATAAGTGTAGAGCCTCAAAATTAAATCCATGAAGGCCCAAAAAAATTGGGTCGCAGCGATTTTTCGTGGGTCGGTTGCGTTACGCTAAACCAACTATTTGTTTATTTAGGCCTTCTTCAATTTGATTTAATAGTATTGTGTCTATTGTTTTAATGCGTATTATATTGTTTGTGCGAATAAACTCATAAAAATTTGTTTAAAGCTATTAATATCTAAAAATATAATCCATTAGAAACGTCGGTTTGAAACAGTTACTTTTTCCAACATATATTCTTCTAAAGAAAAAATCATCTTGTAAGCCCCAAGCATAATCAAATCACCAAGGCCAATCCCATGACATTAATTATGTTATGGTGTTAAGTTGCTTCATAGTCAATAATGCAGGTAGACTATATGATGCTTTGTTAATGAAATACTCCCAGACATTTTCATGACAAAAAGAAGTTTCAAAGTTAGTTAACACCTAGAACAAATGTCAATTTCATACAATATCATCTGGAAAAGATCAAATTATAGATGTATATTATAGAACATCAAAGACTAAATTTCTTCCAATGCATATACTATAGAAGAGTGAATATAGAAACATGAAAACATATAAGCAAGAAAACTTCATACATGTCACAATGCCTTAACCATCTAGAAAACATAATAATAACAATTTATTTATACATATATGGTCAAAAGTTTCCAAGGGATTTAGCAACTCAAAATCTATTTCAAAGTCATTAAAACAGTTATATTGAGGATTGAGAAAAAGACACCTTGTTGTACAGTGTTACTTGCTAACAACAATATGGTCAAAGAACGGATAAAGAATGTTGAACATTTTTTAAACAGGTTTATACTATATAAATATGTAATTTGAAAATAAACATATGGAAACTGCAGTATATGACGCAGGAAAACACATGGAGTTTTATGTTCAACCGAGCCAGTTCTTCACGTATGCACTGCGCTATAGTTTTATTGAAGGTGGGCCGAGTACTGTGATAGACCGTAAACACCCCAATTACAGTTTCATTGTTTATATATTTTGTTGCACACGTTTGTCCTGTTAGGAAGTCATGTTAAAATGAAAATAATAGATATTTGTTCCGTGAATTGTTACAGAATATACCACAGATCGTCATTAAGATGCGAACAATTTACCACTCAGACCTATCAAACTTCGTGGTCAATGCGGTTCCCACCTTTACTCCCAACTAAGGTATATTCTACAAGAACCCAAAGAGAAATATCTATCATGTTATAAATTTAACAAATTGCATATAATTGTTGAAACGCTGTGAGGTACCAGGCACACACACACACACACACGCAATAGAATGCTATGTACTCAACTGAACACATACAGACAGAGGTATCCATAGTCTGTCGTAAAGGTACCAAAAATATGAATGAAAGACACGGAGGAAATAATGACCAAAATGTCTTGAAGGTCTGCAAAGCCAGCTCATCAGGCCAAATTATCATGGTCTATGACCTCATTTATTATAATAATCAGACCCACCTTTGATGCTTTTGACTTTGGTGATCATTTTGGAACTAGGAGAGCTTGAAGAGTTGTTTTCAGCAATACTTGATGGCTCATTTCTAGAATCACTCCATTCTTTATCTGCCAGAGAGGATACATGCCATGTAAATGAATTTTATCTTTTATTTATTGGGTTTTGCTCCTGCAAATTTTTGTTTTTGTCTTTTTTTTAAATCAAGCAGTTCACAAAATTATCATATACAAGTCATAACTGAAGTGACCACCTTTTCAGAGACCTCTGTCTGGTTGTACGGCCTAATAAGGGTTCAAACCCAGAGCATTTAGTTATTGTAACCAAAGAGTGCGTAGAAGGCGGGTTTGTTGATTTTTAGACCCAACTGTTGCTCGATATGAAGTGAAGCATTTGTATATACGATATGAAATTAAGCATATATATATTAAATATTAACAACGTTTTGCTAACTACTCTTTTTTAAACCTAGGTCTAGCTTCGAACGCAATTGAACTTTTTTATTTTACGTACTCGTTCTTTTTAAATTGACAAATACAAGTTATTCAAGGTGCAACACTGTTAAATTATAACTCCATTAGTCATAAACCTGGTAAATTTCTTTTACTTTTAATTTACACACTTAAAATATATAAACATATTACATATTCATGTAGCTTAGTTAACAATCATTTCGCCCAAGAAGCATGCGGAAGTACTTGCGCCATGACAATATCAGTACAACAAAGCTTATTTATATATTCATACATTGACACAATACTGAAAATAGTACATGAAGTAAAATCTTATGCTTAACTGTTCCTTCGATCGATATGAACGCTATGATAAGGCTGTTCATGTACTCGGACAAACCAATCCTCTGCAAAGCCATATCTGAGTATTGTGTGTGGTTATCAACTGTTTAAATAAAATCTCCTTTACGTAGTAAATTATTCGATACGCCAGACCGATTGGATTTCGACAGCATGTCATAAATAACATTGTTGAGTGCTGAGTTAACAGTCAATACAATATATTAATGGCTCTGACATGGCAATCTTCACGTAATCGTGACATGGTGCAGTTTTCTTTGTCCTTCACTAGACTTTCAAACGAAGTATGAATCTCAAAGTGCATCCATTAATAGGATTAAATAGGTTCAAACTAAAGAGATCCGAATATTTCATTGGTTGATTTGATAGAAATCCCCCAGAACATAAGCCTGTGCATAATATTCTGTGCATAATCATGTGACATATAGGCACAATTTTTGCCTAGTTCCAATTACGCATTAAACTCCATCTCGCAGATTTTCATGGTCAGTGCTCGGTCAGTAAATCGTCAGGGGATGAACTATCGAATAACGCCTTATGATGATAACACAATACTGCTTTCAAGATATAACATAACACGAATTCTAGTGAATGAAATTAATGAAAACCTTTCGGCAAATGCAACTTATTTGCTCTGCGAGTAAAAAAAGTACCGGAAAAGTTAAGTGGTATGATAAGAGGAAATTCGTTAAATTATCTAACCACACATGTGTGACATTCTTTTCCAATAACACGAGTGCGTGGCTGATATTTTCTATTTTTAGTAAATATACACGGGGACGGCATACATAAATTTGTATTATCCAGTATCCAAGTAAAAACATCGCGCGATAAACCATAATTTATAGTAAACACTTCATCAACAGTGTATGAAATAAACTTTTAAAGTCTATAACATAACTGATTTTCGACGGATAAAAGATCAACACGTAATAAACGTTGAGCCTCATTTAGTTTTTAATTTAAACATGCAATCATATCAAATTACCTATTCGGAACTCTAATGTCTGCAATTAACGCCGAATGTCTTTTTAAAGATATTTCTTGTTTCTTTTTAAATAATTACGATTATTATAATCTTATTATTATCAAATACTGTTTTTTAGTGTTATTTTTTTTGAAATGTCAAACGTTGATTTGTGCAATGAGTATCAAAGTTAATGATCAACGTAATCACGCGATACGAGAATAGAAGTCCAGAAATTACCGTCATCATGTTCGACAGCTATTTGCATTGATTTGATCTGAATAGGCATTGATAATTGAAGACCCAGGGCCCAGTTGCTCAAAACTTTAACGGCCAGTTAAGGTAACAGTCTGTTAACTTCAGACCCAAATAAAATTAATTTTAAAAGCAATGTTGTTATCAAACATATGCAGATTATTAGAGCAAACTAATTTTTAAACAAAATAGCACATATTTTAAAGGGTTAACAATCAAGTCACATACATAATTTGATCCAAAAATTAACGTCTGTAAGCTTAATTGGCCGTTAAAGTTTTGAGCAACCGTCCCTGAGTACAAATAACTCTCAACTGAATGAACTTCTCAATTAAAATCTCCATTTTACGTTGTGTGCGATGCTCGTAAACTAAGTTTGACAAGCCGTTACAGCAATTAAAGCTTTTCAAAGCATAAACTCATTTCAAAATGATGATAGTATTAATTACTTATAGCAATCGCCTGCATAGCAAACTCAAACAAAACAAAATAATACAACGAGGCAACAAATTTTACAAATAGACGAAAGGTTCTACCATAGGAATGCATGTTTTGTGAAAAAAAGATACTTTACAGTATATCATGTTCAATTAAGCAATACAATACTGACTAATAATACATGTATAAGGCAGGTTTGACAATTTTTTTATTTTTTTTTATGATCGCGACTTTTTGCTTTTAAAAAAGCCAAAGGAACTAAAATGTTACTTTAAGTTAGTGATGCTACGATCTTAAAAACATTGTATTAAATGGATGATGTTGGTTACAATCTTCATCAATACTGAGCATATTTCATAAACGTGTGTTGAATTATTTAAGACGAAATATATATCCAGTGAATGTTCATATCAATTTTGTTTGACAAACAACATGCCTACTATAGAACTTAATATATTTAGATTTTATCAGTATTTTCAAATGCACTGCGAGTTGCTGTCAGTAGTCATCATTATTATCCTCATCATTCCCTTGACCGATCTGGCTGTTAGGGGGAAATGAGCCAGGGAGCCTCCGCCAGTTTGGTCTGTTGTAGGCTGCTGGGAGTCGCTCATCCATGGGGAGGAACGTCTACTCTTTCATATTGTCCATCCAGCTTTTCTTCTGAAGGCATCGACGGCGACCTCACTCTAGCATGCCCTGGAGCACAGTCTTGCACAGAGAGTCGTGTCTGGTGACGTGTCCAAACCAAACCAGCTTTTGTCATTTGACGGTCGCCAGGAGGGGTTATTTCGGGCCAACAAGTTATGCTGCCATTGTCCGGACGAACTCATTGGTCGTGTGCTCAATGTAGGAGATGCGGAGCAGTCTTCGAAGACACGTGTGTTCAAATGCCTGTTCCCGTGTTTGTGTCAGTGTGAAGTGTCCTAGTCTCGCAGCCGTACAGAAGCATGGAGACTACGAAGGACTTGTAGAGCCTGTACTTGGATGTGAAGCTGCTGGAGCTGCTTGTCCACAACCTGCTTAGTCTGGCCATCGCTGGGGTCGCCATGACATTTATTAAACGGACCTCAGCGATACTGGTGCCATCCTTGGACAGGGTTGCTCCCAAGTACTTGAAGCCAGTCACTTCTTCCAACTTCTTGCCGTTCATGTTGATGTCTGCAATGGTGTTGCTCGTGCTGTTCACCATGATCTTCGACTTCTCCGGGCTGACCCCCATCCCGTATGCTCCTGCTATTTCATACATTATGTTCGTGAGGTCTTGGAGTTTACTGTTTGTGCAATCCATGAGGTCGGTGTCTACCGCGAATCTCAGGTTGGATATCTGTCTTCCATCGATGAAGATGGGGGTCTCATGCATTATCTTCTCAAGGAAAATGTTGAAGAGGACGGGGGAGAGCAGTCATCCCTGACGGACGCCCACTGGTATCATGAAGAAGTCATCCATCTGTCCGTTTACATAAGTTTTGATCATTTGAGAAACATGATAAATGATCAAATTCATTATACCTGTACTCACTCTGTTGGTTGTCAGTCAGTATTTTAGGTCGGTCGGTTTGTCATCATAAAATGTTATGTTTTTTATGTGCCCTTGAACATGTATAACTGACAATGAGGTGTGGGGATAAATCTGTGACAAAGCTGTAGTATTACCGTAATAAAATGTATGTTTAAATTATAAGATGGTAGGCATAAGTGTTCCGGGTTAGCTCCCATCAGTTGCAAATAGGACTAACGCAAAGCAGCCAACATATATCTGGAATTGTTTGCTAACATATTTTGTTTACAATAAGTGAACATAAATATGGTTCGTTTCACATATTTAAAAAACAAAGCATATCATTGAAAACGGACTTCTTCAGATTGATATAGGGAGTTCCATTTCCAAAAACATCCTAAGTAACCACTTATATTTAAATTAAATGTTAAAGTCACCTGTGATCTATTTAAAAGTTATGTAATGAAATTAGAATATGGAATTGTATTTGTGGAATAAAACTAAACAAACATTCATCCTTAACTTAATGTGCATGCAATTAATAACATTCATTCATGTCTTCCTCCTCCTCCTCCTCGTCATCATCAGCGTCGTCTTCTTCTGATGTGACATCGGGATCATCAGCTTGTTCTAGACACTTCGGACATCCACAGGTAAACAAGTAGTTTTCTCTAAAATTCAGGAAGGAAACATCTGAGGACAAAAGAGATTTCGAAAGTGTTTTCTCTAATTTAACCTAACGAACTAGTTAATGATCCAGATTCAAACTTGGCCGATATATAATGGAGATTAATACCTGACCAAGTTTCATGAATATTGGACTATAAATGTTACCTCTAGAGTGCCCACAAGTTCTTTCATTTATTTGACCTAGTTTTTGAACCAATGTGACCCAGCTTCGAAATAGTTCAAGATATCATTGAGACAAATATTCTGACCAAGTTTCAGTAAGAATTAGTGATAAATGTGGCTTAAGAGTGTTGACATGCTTTTAATTAAAAAATTACCTCTTGAACTAGTCTTTTGACCCCATGTGACCCAGGTCGAACTGGGCTGAGATATCACTTGGATAAATGTGTCGTGTTCTGAGAAAACTTGGCATAATGCATGTGCGTAAATTGTCATTCCAGATTAGCCTGTGCAGTCCGCATAGGCTCATCCGGGACGACACTTTCCGCCTAAACTGGATTTTTGCGAAGAAGAGACATTATTTAAACGAAAAATTCCATAACAGCGGAAATTTTCGTCCCTGATCAGCCTGTGCAGACTGCACCGGCTAATCTGGGACGACACTTTACGCACATGCATTATGCCCAGTTTTCTCAGAACACGACACAAATGTTGTCAGTTTCATTCAGATTGGGAAAAAAATGTGGCCTCTTGATTGTCTTTGAGCTTTTTCTTTTAATTGACCTTGTGACCTAGTTTTTTACCCAAAGTAACCCAGTTACCAAATTGACCCTTATATCATTGGGACATATGTTCTGACCAAATTTCATAGAGATTGGTCAATAAAAGTGGCCTCTGTAATGTTCAAAAGCTTTTTTTTCCTTAAATTGACCTACTGTCCTAGTTTTTTTAAATCACATTACACAGTTTGGATCTTGGCCCAGATATGATCAACTTTCATTTGGATTGGGCAATACAATTAAATGTGGCCTCTAAAATGTTCATAAGCTTTTCTTTACTTTTACCTGGAGAGATAGCTTTTGCTTCCACATGACCCAGTTTCAAACTCAGCCAATATATAATTGGAACAAATGTTTTGACCAAATTTCCTGAAGACTTGACAATACATGCAGCCTCTACAGTGTTCACAAATGTTGCCAAATACGATAAACGACTGCATGATGATGGATGACGAACAAGAGTGAGCTAACAAGAGTGTCATATGATATGAGGAGACATTGCAGAATATAATTTTCTTTCACCATGAACAGAACCAGTAAAAAAAACAGATTCTGAAACACATGCACCTTTCACAAATATCACCACTTACAGAACCAGTAAAATAGCAGATACTGAAACACATGCACCTTTCACAAATACCACCACTTACAGAACCAGGAAAATAGCTGATACTGAAACACATGCACCTTTTACAAATATCACCACTTAAAGAACCAGTAAAATAGCAGATACTGAAACACATGCACCTTTCACAAATATCACCACTTACAGAACAAGGAAAATAGCAGATACTGAAACACATGCACCTTTCACAAATATCACCACTTACAGAACCAGGAAAATAGCAGATACTGAAACACATGCACCTTTCACAGATTCTGGTACCTTAACATCTTCTGTCGGCTGTGTCTACTACTTTCCTTGCCACATTCGTCTAAATAACTGATGAAGATCTCCTGCAAAAATCAATAAGCGAATGGCTTTTAAAGTTAGAAAATAATAATTTTTATGGCCTTCCTTGGCCTACTCCTGCTTCAAGAATACAGTCATCACCTAATGGTATAAGAACGATTACTTAGAACTGATAAACTATAAAGCTTTTCTTGGAAATATTTTAGCTAACTAACAAACGGCTATATAAACATAACAGAAATTTATTACGACTTGTACATAGTACATCATCAGTCTTAACCATATTATAACAGATGTATCAAAAGGTCATGTGAAAAGAAAGTGATAGTACAGCAATACGAAGCGTACATACTATGTAACATAATAGATGACAGTGATGGGAAAACAATAAATAATCGCATTCTTACTAAGTATTTATGTGTTTATTTATACAACTCAAATATAAATACAAACTTTGAAAAAAACAACAACAGCTAATACAAGTTGTACCTGCTCAGGTTCGATGTCCTCAACAGCAACAAGTGACAACACATGATTCTGATTGTTAAACTCTATTTCTGCATTGGGCCTGCAGCAATGGTTACCTGAAATACAATGATGTCTGATATAAACATGACAAAAAGGACAGAGAGGGTAATCACATGACGACCAAGACGGCGACATCTGTGCCAAAACAGGTATATTTCGCCGTTTTATACAGTCACTTTATTACTTTTGTTTCATTTTTCAATACTGTTCACTTTCCAGCCATATCAGTAAGAAAGTGATTAGCATTAATTTTATTTTGTATTAATATTCGCTTTATATCTCAACTTTATTCGCTACTAATTTTATTAGCGCGAACTTTTATTTTGTGACGTCGCCATTTTTACTTTCTTAAGATAATCACACGATTACCCCCTCTGCTTATAAATACAGCTATTGTGAGCAGAATTCTTTACAGAAAACTTAGAGGCCCTTGTCGTCCTAAAAAAATTAAAGGCATGTTTTAAACTGCAGCACTTCTAATAAAAACAATAGAAGTGCATTTCACCTTAAACTATTTCTTTGGTTAGCAATTAATACTTACAAGCACTTTGCATCCTATACAGCCCTACTCCCTCACAATTCAGAAATGTTCCTGAAACTGAAATCAAATACCTGTTAAAAACCATGCTTTCCTAAAAATGTCTATCTAATTGGTGTCATTGAAAACGTATTACTTTAATATTATATAAAAGAGTTAATATATAAAGATTATTGTAAATTTAAAATGTGTATTCAAATTACCAAACAAAAGTTTGTGTAACTTTAATTTAAAGCAATAATCTTGATCGGCCCTATAATCCTTTACATGTTATCTAATCAAAGGCCCTAAGGCGCTCACCAAAAATGAAAAGAACTTAATTGTTCTGAGTTTTTCACTTTGGATAAATAAAACAAGAAATGTGTCCACAGGACACGGATGCTCCCTACTGTAACTTTGTCACTACATAAAAGTATAACTGTGTAAATGTTTTTTGAGAAATACAGCGCCTACATTTTATTAAACTATTAGTTTGCTGCATAACAGGTGTTCAATATTTAAATTGTGTTGTTTGTAACATATGTCATCTGCTGCAGTTTGTAGATTATTCGAACTTGACCTAGACACAACTTCTGACCAAATTTGGTGGAGACCGGATGAAAACTTCTTCAATTAGAGAGCGGACACCATGCTAAATCCTTAAAATGCACTAAGTGACCCCATGACCTAGTTTTTGACCCGGCATGACCCATATTCGAACTTGACCTAGATATTGTCTGGATATAACTTCTGACCAAGTTTGGTAAAGATCGAATGAAAACTTTTAGAAATAGAGAGCGGACACGAAAAGTGTGACAGACCGACAGCCTGACGGCCTGACAGCCTGACCGCCTGACGGACAGTGCGAAAACTATATACCCCCTTTTCTTCGAAAGGGGGCATAAAAAATCATTATAACTATC
>VMBQ01000243.1:271536-298658 GCA_007657795.1 Dreissena rostriformis | reverse complement strand
ATTGATACATTCACGAAAAATTTGGTTTTAGCTATCAAGAGAATAGCAGGCAGTGTTAGGTTGTTATTAGCTTCTATTTGGCACTATAACAGCCGATCATATATTTACTAAAACTCGGTAAAACTAAAAAGAGGTGTAATAGCATTTTACGTCAAATTGGCTTAAAATAGTTATATGCTGTTGCGATGATGGTATACATAACAATGTAGAATACGAAAAAGCATTTTATGCAAGTGACTCGACGAGTTTGGATGTTAATTGGCCGAAACTTTACGAAACTTGGTCATAAGTTGTATCTAGACAATATCTAGGTCAAGTTCGAATATGGGCCATGCCGGGTTAACAACTAGGTCAAGGGGTCACTTAGTGCGTTTTAAATATTGAGCATGTTGTCCGCTCTCTAATTCAAATAGTTTTCATCCGATCTTTACGAAACTTGGTCAGAAGTTGTATCTAGACAATATCTAGGCCAAGTTCGAATATGGGTCATGCCGGGTTAAAAACTAGGTCACGGGGTCGAAAAACATATTGATTTTGAAACAAGGGGGTAATTGTGATGAACAATCAGTAGCAATGCACAATTTGAGTTGCAGTTGTCTCCCTTTATCAGACTTTTTTTTTATTGAAAACCTGGTTTTGTGACAATTTTGTCCCTTGTTCATAATTAAAAATAGATAAGCTAGACTAGAAAAAAGTATTGATTCGATGATCTGTCAAATTCATCAAACGAAAGAAAAAGTGGTACCAAAAGATAAGTAAATAGCTAGTCTTGTAGGGCAGATAATTTCCTTTCAGAGTGTGATTGTAAATAAAGTAAGGTGATAACAATACATATATACAATTGCATAAATACCAGAGCTAGTTGGAAAGCTCCCGTTATTGTAACGTTGCAAGCTATTTCCAAACTTACATTCTGGAAAGAAAATACTAGGCAGTTTAACAACAGTGGAAATGATTTCAAACAAAATCAGATGTTTTTGTTTAATATATTTGCTGATGCAAGTAGCACAAGTTATGGAGGTTTTATAGAAAGTTGTAGCTTTAATGTAGATAGGCGAAATGACAGTCAAGTTAACGATTTTCATAAAAATAAAGAAGCTTATTTATTTTGAATTTGTTTAATTCCATTGACGAAGAGAGTAAAGGTATGTACTCGTGGTCTTTGAGACCCGAAAATGAGAATATTGTAATGCAAATGATCTTAAGGAAAAGAGCAACCTGTTCCCGAAGATGAACAGATTATTGGCGAAAAGAGATAAGGTATTCCCGGAAGTGAATACTATATTACACAGTAAAAATCACGGAGGTACACTGCCAGTGTTCCAATAAACAAAACAGGTGATGCAGATTGTGATTTAACATTAAGTTAATACATTAAGCCACCGGAAGTTAGTTTTCAAGAGAAACCGGATAAGTATTCCGTCGTTCAACATGACGTAAGTAAGATTTCTTATGATCAAGAAAATGCCTTGCATACGGCTAGAAAAGGTATGTTATGGCTCCCGGAAGTGAGCAGAAAGAGTTTGCTATGGTCCCCGGAAGTGGAAATAGAGCCCAGAAGATTGCTCCCGGAAGTAGCAGAAATTGTATGCTATGGTCCCCGGAAGTGGACATAGAGCCCTGTAGATTGCTCCCGGAATTGAGCAGAGATGCTCCATGAAGTTAGCAGAGAGTATGCTATGGTCCCCGGAAGTTATATGTTATATGAAATGTAATAAATGCTTTGCAAAATTCGTAAATAAAAGTGTATTCAGACAATACAATGTAAAATCTATATTACTGAATGGTAGTCAAAAAAAGTATATTCATGAACTAGCTTTAGATTAAAATATGTTTTGAGACAAAAATAATATAACGTTCTATCCAGAATAGATTCCACAACCATTGGCGGATAAAATCATGCTATGGTATAGCATTAGATACCCATATGTAAATCATTCAGTTGATAGATTCGCATCGCATGTAAACAATAAATGCAGAAGTTTTAATTCGCGATACTGGGTTCAATGAACAGATGCAGTGGGTGCCTTTGTTCAATATGGGGAAACAATGTAAACTGGTTAGTCCCGAACCTATGTTGGTATCGATCTGCATCAATAAGATGATATCGGAGAAAGCAAAATGCATCCTTGTTGTCCCAAAATGTGGCAGTTTGCCTCATTGGCTAATGTTGATTTGTCATACCGACATTTTAGAGATATTGTAAAATATTGCAAAAGGTTTGGTAGAGACTGTATGATTCCAGGTTGTTTTGGTAAAAAAAGATTATCATTTAATAAGATAGCGTTAAGATGCATATCACAATACAGTTATTGGTGTATAGTACATATGTTTGACAGGACATGTTTTGAGAGGTACTCTGAAGGAGCGATTAGAGGGCGCGTGCTTGCATGGGCTTCGCAGAGACGAGATGGCGGACAGAATGGATAAGTACTTTGAACAATCAAGAGCAGACAAGACGATGAAGCAAAGAATTCTTCATTTGAACATTTCAAATACTGCGAGGAAAATGCAGTCGCCATGCCAGCCTTATACATATCAGTAGCTATGTACATGGCTCAATTGATGGATCGAGGAAAATCTAATATCGTTTTTATATCTGTGTTTTACAGTATTAAATGGATTCATTCTATTAATAGTGTACATGATCCAACGGAAGATTTAGCAACCAATTATAAGAAGCTTCAAAGCGTGTGTGTTTCAAACAAGCTCACAAGAAAGATGTATCATGTACATGTTTTTTTCATTAGAGATGATACAAACATTGTGTTTGATATATAGAGATTCCACTGTTTTCATTGATTGATCAAATTTGGGTTTGCAGGTACATGTATCATGCATATTAACAAATTAAAAGAGTTTCGTTGTAATGACCTACACTTGAAATCTGATCATTGGGTTATTAATGAACGCCATAACAATACTGGCATGTATACGAATGGTTCGGATATTATTATTGCAAAATGTACAAATACAGCTTCCCATATGGCGTTTTATTAACAAATATGTAATTAGAAAATTGGTCAAATGAGTTTTTGTTCAAACCAGTTATTGGTTATATATATGTATTAGACCAGCTAACGCAGAGGGCGTGTCTGAGAGATGTTTGAAGCGACAATTATATCAAAAATATCACTAGACAATTCAAATTATAATTGATTTGCGGTTCGAATTTAGAGAGGTAATAATAATTTACAACCTTACTATGCTTTGTTTTTGTTGTATCGCAAGTCTTGCCCAATGCAAAACGAGTTGTGTTTTGAGCTTAATTGTGTGAAGACTTCAGTTCTGTGCGTTACGGAGTATAACACAGAACGTATGTCTAAACATAACGCACCGCACAAAACAGGTATACGTGCGGTTCGTTCATGCGTTATGTTTGTCACGTGAGTGATGGTCACTCAGGCGGACATAGGCGGGAATGTGCACGGGTTTTCATTCTTTGGTCAGTTCTACGCTAGACTTCGATCTGTAAACTTTAACTTTTTGAAATTTGAACCGCATTAATAAATTGGTTAAAATGACCAGTTATGTTTTAGTTACACAATGTCCACAGTTACATGTTTATATTGGTTGTTTTAGGGTACAGTTTTCCAGAGTTATTTTACATTGGGTGAAGTTTTATCTCTGTTTTTTTACTCTGGCCTTGAAAACACCGTTTAAGGATAAAGAATAGAAGTGATGTATACAAATCATAGTTGTACTGTGTTATAAAATGTATAGATCAAAGTTGTACTGTCATGTTAATCTACGATTATACTTGATGGTTATATATTACGAAATGTAATATTCGTTTATGCTTGTTGTCAATAAACAGATCGCAAGTCTTGCCCAATGCAAAACGAGTTGTGTTTTGAGCTTAGTTGTGTGAAGACCTACCAATTAACTTCATTTGTGTAGTTATTTGTTTAGAGGGCGACATTGGTTAGCACACTGCAAAAAAAGTTGCCATTACCGTTTTCCTATTACACCGTTCCCCTGTAATAGTTTCTCGTCCAACTACCGGTAACTATTTTCCATGAAAATGACCGTTCCTAACCGTGTCTGTCGTTCAGCTTTACTTACAGCCGAATAGAATACTACATGACAATATATCTTTCGATATTAACAGTTTACTGTTGAAACGAGCGTTTACACTCACCCGTTCTCATTCCTCGTATGAATTCCTTTAAGTGATCGATCCTAGCCTGGTCGTAAAGGGTCCCGCAGTCAGCATAGCCCTGGTCGAACACGTACATGTCCGGGATTTGGTAGGTGACCTTGAGCAGCTTGAGAAAGGCGTGTATGTCCGCTTGTGATGGGCTGTACAAAGTGTTGTATTTATTTCGTATGTACGTAAAAGAGGTGAATTTCGTTGATGACGATGTTAATCGCAGTCACTGTATATTAGACTATTATTAGTTATTGTTAATATTATGTATTATACTTAATAATGCTAACAAGTAAAGAGTGTACTGATAATGCTAATGATGTCAATGATATTAATGCCGACGATAATTATGATGAAGACGAAGACGATGATACTGCTGTTATTCGTCTACCTGGAGCGTGCCCCGAACTCTGCCCCGCGATCCCCAGGGTAGCCAGTTGCCAAGGCAGCTTGAGGCTTCCTCACTGTCACCGCTTCGCCTATCGCCACGCCCAAAAAGTCCAGGGTACCTGGGTCAACCATGGATACAGTGGAAAATACGTTTTAACATGCTGTCTACATTTTCACACTCAATAAATGTATTTGTTGTACTACAATTGTTTACGACATAAAGACGTATTCTTTATCCAGAATTCACAGAGTTTTTTACTTCGTCGAATCCGTTTTAAAATGGTTTTATTTACTCTGACAGTCAATTCGAACTTTATTTTATTAAGGTTCGACGATGTTTACATTGATGTTTGAGTGTACTCATACAACCTAATTTAAAATATGAATGTTATATATTTGGATTACGTACCACGATTTTGAGTTATTTCTTCTGCGGTAAACTGAGGCAGACGACTTCCGGCACTCTGCTTCATAACGCCCGGATAATCCCCGGAACCTAGCAATGGCTCGGCAAACCAGCCAACCGTGAAGTCACGTGCTCGCCCCACGGCTTCCACATCCGGTCTTGACTGAGTTGCAGCCGAGAACACGTCGGAGCCAAGAACAATGCCGACGCTGCCTGGTGAAATTTGGGGTAGATGTTGGGACATATAATGTTGTGTAGTTAATTGTGTATCATTCTTCGATTGAATATCTCACACAATGGGTACAGTTTTCAGACCGAATGTACGTTGTTTCAAACGTTCGAACTGGACCACTAAGCATTTTATCAACAATGATGCTTTTTCGTTATGAGGTTGATTAAAAAAAAACATTGAACGTTTGAATTGCTAGATCCCCATAGGTATAAACACCTTTTACAAACCATGTACCAGATTTAACTGTCTAATTATATTATTTCATCTATCAGACACAAAACTGGAGTTACTAACTGGGTGTCACTCACGGCTAAAACGTAGAACGACCCTGACAAACCTTTTTGAGCGGGTTTGTAGTCAGCGTTGTACATCGCATAGACACGTGCATGGGCCCTGATTAGGTTCTTGGCAACCGCATAGTCTGAGTCATTATGCCCCGGGGCGTATGAGCCATTACCGTAACCAACATAGGCAACGCTGTAAGGGTCGTACATTGTCACCCAGTACTTCACCTATAGAGCATATGCATAGAACTTGTAGACTATTTGTGTCGTGTTCTGAGAAAACTGGGGAAAAATGCTTGTGCGTAAATTGTCATCCCAGATTAGCCGATGCAGTCCGCACAGGCTAATCAGGGACGACAATTTCCGCTTTTATGGAATTTTTCGTTTAAATGATGTCTCTTCTTAGCAAAAATCCAATATAAGCGGAAAGTGTCGTCCCTGATAAGCCTGTGCGGACTGCACAGGCTAATCTGGGACGACACTTTACGCAAATGCATTTTGCCCAGTTTTCTCATAACACGACACATTTAACAATGGGTATGTTGATTGAGTTAACAAAATGACCGTTCATTAATTTCGCAAAAGCATACACACAAAGTGTGGTTAGACTGGAAATAAAGGAATAGTGTTACGGATTTTATAAAATAAAATTGTCAAAGTGTATGATGTGCATAACCCCGTAAATAATGTAAACAAAGTTGTGTGGGTCGCTGTCCTTATTTGGATTTTATATTCGTAAAAAAGGCATTTCATGATCTCCCAAATACATTCAAAACTGGTAACGTGCTTATGAATCATAGATCTGCATGCAATTATGTAGATACATACACATTGAAGCAAAACTTCATAACGGCACATTTACCTTATCCCCGAGACTCTCGAACATGGTTCTAGCATAGTCTACAAAGGCGTCCGCAGTTGCCGTGTTCTTCCAGCCCCCATCATTCTTCTCTAGGTCTTGAGGCAGGTCGAAATGGTAGAGGGTCGCCACTGGCTTGATACCATGCTCTACGAGCTTCCGGGCCAGATCCTGGTAGTGCTGGATTCCGTCTTGGTTCTTGCTGGACGCGCGTCCGGTCGGGAAGATCCGCGCCCATGAGATTGAGAATGAGTAGTGTGTGACCTGCAGACCAGAGGCGGCGCATGTATGACATGCAAAACACAACAACAACAACAACAAAACATACCGTCTTAATTATATTGATAATCAGTTTGCGCGAAATGATTTTTCCTGCACCTTTCTAAACGTTTCTTATCAATTACAGTAAACTAGCGAATAAGATTTCTTTCTAAATCAATAACATATGTTTGAATACAAAATGTATTTTAAATTAAAACCTTGCCCTGATGTTGACAATAGCGGCATTTTTGTCGGACACTTATGTTTACTGTTTAGAAACCTTTTATCAAGATTGACAAATTGACAATTGTGTCTCAGAGTCATTAATAAAACGTTGTGTAAAACGCAATAAAACAGACAAAGAATATAAAAAATGTGAATGAGTTTTCATTAGTTAAGAGTGAAAAAACACTCGTTTTTGTAGAAAAAACACTCGTTTTTGTAGGTCGAGGCTTTTATTATTAACGGTAATAATTATTTGGAATATTTATGTTGCTTTCGTAGAAAATTTCGACCTAAACTGCGTCAACATACAAACATAGTTGGTTGGTAAAAAAGAATTGAACGTTCGATCAGGATGTCTTAATTTCAAACAAAGATGGGAGACTAACAAAAATGATACATTCTATAAACTGGTTCAATTAAAAACGGCATCAAGATGACGTCACAATTACCCCCAGTCCTTTTAGTCTGTCGATGTCCTCGTCCACGCGGTAGTACGTGTCGCACGTGTTTTCCCCCGTGTCACCGTGACGATCGAAGGCAAACTTGTCCCAAACACTCCAACCCTTTCCTGCACACGTGAAAAAAAACGTATAGCGAATTATACGAAAAGCCGTTCATTAGATGTTTGATAATTTGTTGTAAACTTGATGACAATATCGTGTAAACGTAAATTTATGTAGATCTACATTTAAATACTTTTTATATAATTAATGCATAGTTATGCGTAATTTAATCGTTGGTCGTTTACGCTAAATTCTAATACACTTCCATAAAAACATCAGACCAGTGACAACAAAAAATGATTACTAATACTCCTACCTTTTACGTTCCATGCCCCTTCCGTTTGGAAAGCGGAAGTGGCGACACCCCAAGCAAACGCGTCGCCAAATGGACCTGCCGCCAAGGACGTCGGAACACTCAAAACCACCAAAGTCACAAGCAACGAACACGCGCTCATGTCAACCGAAATGAACCGACACCGGACAGAGGTCTGAACAGGCAAAGCAATCAATATAGAACTATATTTCACAATGCCCGTTTACATGCTTATATAAACAGTTGCGTCCAAACAAGTTATCGTTCGGCTTTCGATCGGAGTACTATAAAAGTATAATCCTGTGCGATCAGTTATTGTAGAAGTGCTGAACGTGGCTACGAGTTTCTTGGAGACATTGGATTGCCAGTACATGCTTGGCCGAGCTAATCAAGCCTGTCAGGCGACCTTGACACCGATTATCGCTGGGTGTATTGGTTCTGGTATTATAGTATGATATTTTGACATTGCTGCATAAACGTTATACAAAAAGTGTACACTCACTCGTCGTCTACGAATGATAGTGCCCTGAGACACGACCCAATATCATCAGGGATCAGTGTGTTAAAACGAAACAGACACGTTGGTTGGGCCCTATCTGATGGGTAACCCATGCGATTATAGCAATACATGCACATATAGACATAAAGCGGTATGAAATGCAGAATGCAGCATCAAACAAAAATTGGAACACATAAATGTATGTTTTTATTTAATTTAGCATATTTTTTTTTTAATCCACCACATCTGACATTATGTTTGTACTATTGGTACTGAAATTTAAAATAAGGACATGTATCACATTTTCCGTTCAGACGATCAAAATGTTGATTGTTTAGGTATCCTTATAATGCAAATCAAAGTAAGGCATTTTTGCAATAAATGTTAAATAACACACTAATATTCTTACCTTGCAATACCAATTCTTATCAGCGGCAATTTAAGCCGGATATCTGTCAAATAAAATTATTGCATATCACATGATTAGACTCCCTCCAAGCTATCTAGGTCATTAGCGCCGCGGCCCAGTCCCGGGTAGAGCTGCGTGCTTATAAATCCAAGTATTTATCTCGCGATCATAGTGACACCGGAATGAGATGACCTGTTTTTCCAACACGATTGTCGTGAGTGAGTTCCTATTGCAAGCGTTATCACTGAGATTACGTATACATTTATTTATCAAAATACTCGTGAATCGATCGAACCTTTCACCGCGATTTATTAAATAAGATCTCCGTCACCGATCTCTGTGCAGGTTGTTGGAGACATTGTCACACAATGTTCATGGTGAGATGTCTTCTCGGTATCGGTGTCGGGCTTGTGATGCTTTCCGGTCCGAGCTGCGCGGTCCAGGAGGATTTCCTGTACGGACAGTTTCCGTCTGACTTCCAATGGGGCGTCAGCGTCACCGACACGTACGAACGTCAGTCAGGTAGGTTACGTTTTTTGTGTGCATCACGTATACGCTATTTAGCTATGTCGCTTATGTGCTTTGCATGTGTATGAAAACGCGATCACGGGTGGTAGGGACTTTTTTGTAATACTACACAAAACGAGCTCAAGAAAAATCTTCGGACAAAAAAATATTGAGCTGCTTTTATCGGGGAAATAGGACTGCAAGTTCAGCTCTAAATATAAATGGTATACTAAATTTATTTTGTATGGCTAACTAATAAGTCTAGCTCGTTAACAAGCAATATGGAAACGAGTTGTGCATTGTCCTGAAGTACAATTTGCTGTACTTGTATGATATTGTCCGTCTGATTCTAATAATAGATTAAATAACCTTGAGTCCTTTAATTATCATTTTCTAAAATCCATATAGATATAAACGGTCATATAATTTTAGGGCAATTCCCTAAAATTGCGATGCTCGCGTATTCGTTAAGACCGCAAACTCGTTAACATAATAAAATATAATTATAATGATTGATATGATTGAACTTAAACCACGAAACGAAGTAAATCTACGTAAATCGTATCAACGTCAACATCAATGATGAATGGTTTGAACGCATGGATTAACGGTGGTTCGCTAGTCAACGTTGTGCCGTTGTAAATATTTATGTCTGTATACGTCAATACATTAGCAAAGTACTCCAGATATGTCTCTTCATTGGGAATATTGTGTTGTTTGTTTTTCAAACTCAGCTCCATTCTATTGTGTCTTTGTTTTTTTTAATTGCGTATACTCTGAAAGCCTTTTTTATTGCCTATTCTTGTTATTTCCATGTATATTCACACATATAATGTATTATCCATGTGTAAGGCTGTTTTGTCCAAGGTAGTGTTTCATATACATAACAATGTTTCACGCTGGGTCTGTGAAAATGTGGCAAATTACTCGAGCAAATGAAACACAACCATTCATGTTTATATAATAACTAACATAATTATACACGTTTAGTGCTAACTAAAAGTATATACCTTGTAATTTCTACTTACCATGTTCAATATCTGCAGTACCTGGACATACCGAAGCTGATATTGCATCTATGAAGGAATTAGGGGTAAGACTGTCTCATTGTCTTTCAGTACAAACAATTCACAGTTCTGATATAACGTTCGTGCAAACCATTATAACAACTGCATTTACGATACATATGAACCAGTAACTGTTTATTGGTTTAAACGTTTGAGGCCCATACATTAATGTGGTATCCACCACCTTAAACAACATTTCATAACATTGTAATATCATAAGAAAAGGTCGGAGTTTGTTAGATTTTAGTTAAAACAAAATACTTTTCTGCATTCTGACATTGTTTGCTCTTCAAGGCGAACATGTTTGCGTTCTCTCTGGACTGGTCAGCTCTGGTCAAGAACGACTCCATTCAGGAAGCCGCTGTCCGGTTTTATCGCAACATGACCACTGCGTTGAATGGGCGTGGCATACGGCCAGTTGTCACCGTTTTTGACTCACCTACATTTGAGGTAATCGTCATTTTCTTATCAAAAAAAGGTCACACGGAGGTGATGATATGTTAGCGGCGCCATGATATTTGTAAAACATGGCGTTAAACGGTTTTTAATGATTGAGCACTGCCCTCTCGAGTAATTTATGCTAAAGGACATGCTTAAGAAAAACCGAACACTTGCCACGACGATTTGTCTGGTACAATCGACATACAATACTATCATACTACTATATTTAAGAAATTATGAGCGTAATTCACGGGAGGTTACTTGCTTGATCGTAAGGAAACAAATAATGCAACAGAGAGCATTTTTATTTTTTATAGAAATGCAATATCACCCCACATTAAACATACTTTTTTTTTCATTTCAGCTTTTGGACTGGTCGATAGATACAACGTGTGCCAAGGCTAAGGAGGTCATCACGAAAATATCACCACAGGTAAAACCCGATAGGGTTTTATATCTCATGAAATTAAAATGGAAATTCAGACCGTATTCCTCGTGGAAAGATACCGTTCGATAGATTTCCGATGCATACTAGTAATTTAGATTCAAAGCCCGTGTTATTGTTAACCATCCCCGCGTTACGGAATCTCGTTATGCTATCGCCAATGCATGAATTGATTTTAAAGTCGATACTCTACAGTACGATAATGATAACGCGAAATAAGACAGTACAATGACGATAATGGGACAGAACTATGACGAAGAATTTCGCATTTTCATCGTGGAACTGTCGTGTTATCATCACCGTACTGTCGTGTTATCGTCACTGTACTGTCGTGTTATCTATATAATATATCACCTTCCAGTGCTCATCCGTTTTTTTTCTCACCCACCCCTGCAACCTCCGCGCAGAAGTTTGGCTGGAAACCAGCATAGCTCGGTCAAATCCCTGTCTTAAAAACCAATCACGTGGTACAATAATTTTCCCGTTGTTATTTTTACTTTTTTAATTTTGGTAATATTTTTTTTTTATTATGAACCAAAACGTGTACACATATTTTCAAAATATATTAGAAAATGATTCTACTTTTCATAATATAATATTTAGACAAAAATAAAATTAAAATGGTATGGTGAATGGATGCTTCAGATCTATGTATGCGACTTTATGAGAAAAGCGGGTAATTCAAATATATGGCATTCTATGACCAAAACACATCTTTATTAATAGCAAGCGCGAATCAATTATTTTGTAAATAAATTTCTGTAAGTCCACAAGTTCGTTTTCACTTACTATTTGAAGCATGACCAATGTGCTCAATACATTTAGTCTGTTGTTTTTTTTCTAATCGGAAAACTCAATGAACTCTCCGAATTCAACAACTTGAACAGTTTCAACTGCATTTTTACCATCGTAGTATCGTGTCTAAACCATCGGTCTGTCGCGTTATTGTCATCATTCTTTCGTGATCTCGCGTATGAACATCGTCAAGACTTAAAAAGGAATCCATTGGTGTATGCCCATTAGTGCAGGTTATCCATTAGTTAAGTCAACATGCATTACTTAAGTTTATTTGTTCAGTGTTGTCAGATGATAAATTTATGCTTGAAATGTCTGGTCCAATATAAACAGAAAAGATAATAATTTTTTTTTACACAGTTTTCTTGGACAAAACTCATTAAATGATCTCGTCCATGTTTTGCAACTATGCAAGAATTCATATAAAAGCGGCCTATAGATTGTAATGCCTCCGACTTCATACAAAACAATTTAACGCTCGTCATACTCCACTTACTGATATGAACAAAGCGGATTTAGTTTTCTTCAATTTAAAGTTTAATCTCAATTTAACATTCGTTTAACTTGTACAGCTACATGTCTATATACTCATCTGTGATTTAAAGTGCACGAATACGCACGTCATTCTCCTATGAGATATGTGTGCATTTATATGACCGCAATCCGATCAAATAATGCAGCTCGGACACTACAATTGATTGACCACACTTTTACATTAAACTATGGCAGTGACTTAAGATCTACGTCTTAATTAACAAACAAACGTAAATAGTTAATAATGGGATAAATATCCCACACTGGTCTCTTCTTGTTGTGTTACAGACGGTTACCTGGGTAACGCTCTCCGACCCACGGAGTATGGCCTTGACCAGGAACGGGGAGGGGACGACTGGGTACTACCAGACGATTCATGACCTTCTATTGCTACACGCCTGTCTCTACAAACATGTCAAGGACACCAATGGTAGATCGCTATTCGTCTGATTGAGCGTAGTTGACGTTTAACGTGCGTTACCTTTCGCAATCAAATAAATATTATATTAGTGCTAATAGACGTTAAGTAATGTGTGAACAGAGATGAAGAGAACACTGTTTTTTATTTTTCATAATCTTAACATAATTGTTTTATTTATTTAACACATCTATTATAAAAGGTTACGTTCCATTGTTGAACAACTAGCATCCGCAGGTTATTTATTCATTGCATAAGGCACTGCTNCGTGTTAAAGGGACTGTCCACTAGATTTTGGCATGTATTGAAGCTTGTCATTAAATGCTTTAAATGCTTTATATTGATAAATTTAAACATTTGATCTAAAAATCTCCAGTAAAAAAAACAAGAATACAATTTAAAAAAGGAAAAAAAGTAACCCTCAACAGGGCTCGAACCACTGACCCCCGGATTCCTGGAGTCCTAGAGTAAAAAGCTACCTGTTTAGACCACTCGACTACGGACGCTCATGTTTAAGGCGGATGTATTTTTTAGCTATATAAGCAATCCTCGTAGGTTCCCAAAATATCGTTTCGCGTCGCGCGACGCTTTATCTAGTGGACAGTCCCTTTAAAACGAAACAGACACGTTGGTTGGGCCCTATCTGATGGTTAACCCATGCGATTATAGCAATACATGCAAATATAGACATAAAGCGGTATGAAATGCAGAATGCAACATCAAACAAAAATTTGAACACATAAATGTATGTTTTTATTTAATTTAGCATATATTTTTTTTTAATCCATCACATTAGCCATTATGTTTGTACTATTGGTACTGAAATTTAAAATAAGTACATGTATCACATTTTCCGTTCAGACGATCAAAATGTTGATTGTTTAGGTATCCTTATAATGCAAATCAAAGTAAGGCATTTTTGCAATAAATGTTAAATAACACACTAATATTCTTACCTTGCAATACCAATTCTTATCAGCGGCAATTTAAGCCGGATATCTGTCAAATAAAATTATTGCATATCACATGATTAGACTCCCTCCAAGCTATCTAGGTCATTAGCGCCGCGGCCCAGTCCCGGGTAGAGCTGCGTGCTTATAAATCCAAGTATTTATCTCGCGATCATAGTGACACCGGAATGAGATGACCTGTTTTTCCAACAAGATTGTCGTGAGTGAGTTCCTATTGCAAGCGTTATCACTGAGATTACGTATACATTTATTTATCAAAATACTCGTGAATCGATCGAACCTTTCACCGCGATTTATTAAATAAGATCTCCGTCACCGATCTCTGTGCAGGTTGTTGGAGACATTGTCACACAATGTTCATGGTGAGATGTCTTCTCGGTATCGGTGTCGGGCTTGTGATGCTTTCCGGTCCGAGCTGCGCGGTCCAGGAGGATTTCCTGTACGGACAGTTTCCGTCTGACTTCCAATGGGGCGTCAGCGTCACCGACACGTACGAACGTCAGTCAGGTAGGTTACGTTTTTTGTGTGCATCACGTATACGCTATTTAGCTATGTCGCTTATGTGCTTTGCATATGTATGAAAACGCTATCACGGGTGGTAGGATTTTTTTTTAATACTAAACAAAACAAGCTGAAGAAAAATCATCGAACAAAAAAATATTGAGCTGCTTTTATCAGGGAAAAAAGGACTGCAAGTTCAGCTCTTAATATAAATTGAATACTAAATTTATGTTGCATGGCTAATTAATAAGTCTAGCTCGTTAACAAGCATTATGGAAACGAGTTTTGCATTGTCCTAAAGTACAATGTGCTGTACTTGTATGATTGAGTCCGTCTGATTCCAACTCTGTTGGTGCAAGCAAACATCACTAAGTGGATTTTATCAGATATCAATCATGCTGGAAATACTTTCGAGGCTATTTGTTAGTAAATCAATGTATCTACTTTTTGTAATGAAATGCTATGTTATCAACATTAGGAAAGTACTCCAGATATGTCTCTTCATTGAGTTTCTCAGCTCCATTCTATGGTGACTTCATTTTTTTAAATTGCGTATACTCGGATGGCCTTTCTAATTGCTTATTTAGTTTTTGTTATTTCCAAGTAGATTCCCACATATAATGTATTATCCATGTGTAAGGCTGTTTTGTCCAAGGTAGTGTTTCATATACATAACAATGTTTCACGCTGGGTCTGTGAAAATGTGGCAAATTACTCGAGCAAATGAAACACAACCATTCATGTTTATATAATAACTAACATAATTATACACGTTTAGTGCTATCTACAAGTATATACCTTGTTATTTCTACTAACCATGTTTAATATCTCCAGGACCTGCACATACAGAAGCTGATATTGCATCTATGAAGGAATTAGGGGTAAGACTGCCTTATTGTCCTTCAGTACAAACGATTTTCACTTCTGATATAACGTTCGTGTAAACCATCAGAACAAGTGCATTAATAGTCCATCTGAAGCAGTACTTCTTTTATCGGTAAAAACGTTTGGACCTATACATCAATTTGTCATCCACCCACATTGAACAACATTTCATGACATTGTAATAGCATTAGAAAAGGTCGGAATTTGTTAGGTTTTAGTAAAGACAAACACTGTCCTGCATTCTGACATTTTTTCCTCTTCAAGGTGAACATGTTTGCGTTCTCTCTGGACTGGTCAGTTCTGGTCAAGAACGACTCCATTCAGGAAGCCGCTATCCAGTTCTATCGCAACATGACCACCGAGTTGAATGGGCGTGGCATACGGCCAGTTGTCACCGTTTTTGACTCAGTTACTATGTTTGAGGTAATCTTCCTAGTCTTATCAATAAAAAGGTGACACGAAGGTGATGATATGTTTAGCGACTCCATGATATTTGTAAAACATGGCGTTAAACTGCATATAATGATAAAGCACTGTCCTCTGACTGGCTCAAGAACTAAACACTTGCCACGACTGGTTTTGTCTGGTACAATGTACAAACAATACTTTTTTACCTCTATATGCAATCATTTATTGACAAAGTCACCGAAGATTACTTACGTGATCGTTAGCATATCAGTAAGGCAAGCAGTTTGTTTTTGTAGAAATGCAATGTCATCCCACCATAAACATATTTTTTAATTTCAGATATGGTCTAGAGGTATAGCATGTGCCAAGGCTAAGGAGGTCATCACGAAAATATCACCACAGGTAAAACATGAAAATGTTTTATATATCATGAAACTAATTTGTAAATTCAGACAGTATTCCTCTTGGAAAATTACCCTTAAATAGATTTCCAACGAATACTAGTAATATAGATGGTCAGGTGCTTCAAAGCCCGTGCTTTTGTTGACCCTCTCCGCGTTAAGGAAATCATGCTAGGGTCGTCGCCTATGCATGGATTGATTTTAAAGTCGATACGCTACAGAGCGATAATGAGAACGCGAAATCAAGCCAGTACACTTACGAGGATGCGAAAAAACTATGACGAAGACTGTCGCATTGTGATCATGTAACTCTCGCGTTATCGTCACCGTACTGTCGCATAATATTCATAATATATCGCTTTCCCGTGACAATCAGCATATAGTTTTTTTCTCACTCACCATTGCGGTAGTTTTACTCGTCATCAATGAACACGGCCATGCTAATATAAAGTTCAATGTAAGAAATGTGAACTGTTTGTGAATATTTTTACATCTTTATGTACGCATGTGAATTTCATTATGTGCGCACGTGTACGCCTTTAAACGCACACTTGAATACAATATCAATAGCACGTGAGCGGATCAAATGACGCACGGGGACGTCTTTACCTGTGCATTTGTGCACGTTACGTCTGCAATGTATTGCCTTTACGCACGCACGTACACATAATTATGTGCGCATCGGCTTGGCCAAGATAAACTCGCGCAAGTTGTTGCACGATGGTCAAACTTTCAACTATTTAGTGTATAACAACTTACATGCTTTGTCCATCCTAATAAGAGATGTTAAAAACAAACAAACACACAAACAAGCAAACAACAAAATCGGTTGACATTTTTCAGCACATGAATCAAAATACTTGCTCAAATCACATGCGGTTAAAGGCATGATCGACTGGTTTGATTTCCGCATTGAATTGACCATAGATCTGCATACCATGTATATCATACCGACAATAAATAAATATTGATTTGATTTGATACCAATCATATTAAACCATACTTTGTCAAAACATGATATTATTTTTGTGCAACAGCATAACGAGCAAAAAAGCCAAATGTTCTCCCATGTGTAGCCTGCCATACGGAATATATGCCATGGTAGATATGTAAAACTATACATTGTCTGAAAAGTCATCGAATTTTAATTTCAGTGATATTATTGTTGTCATGATTCTTTTCTCAGGGGGCTAAACTCTCTGTATAACCTTTTTTAAGGGACAGTTTATCTTTGCCAAGCCGATATATCAACAAGTGCAAGTACAATTATGTAAGCGAGCGTTCGATCGGTTTTTTTATGACCGTCTTCACGTTCCCACTTAAACATTTCTACGCTTGAGTTTCTTTATGTGCTCCCGAAGCGTCGTTTGTTGCGGATTTCAGAATGTGAGCGTCGGTACTTGAGTGTTTTTATTTGAGAAGTTATGCATATTTAATCGCACTATTGTTTGTCTGTACTTATCTTAGAACACTAGACGATTTCAGCAGCGTTATTACTTTCGCGTGATTGTAATTGTTTGTCGTCAGAGACAGTACGACGACGATAAAGCGACAGTACGATGGTACGCCATTATCTCGCAATATCAGTATCGTACTATCATAGTATCGTGTCTTCGAAATCGTTGTATTGTGTTTGCCATTTGTCTGTCGTGATATTGTCATCGCTCTTTCTTTCGTTCGTTATCTCGCGTTATCAATATATTGCTGTCAGGACTTTAAAAGCAATCCATGCAAATGCTTTGGCAATTACCTGTTTCTTGTTGTATGCCAATTAGTGCAGGTTAACCATAATTTCAATACATCATCAAATGCTGTGCGATGATATAAAGGTTTGTTTTAGTTCATAGTGTATGGTCTCAACAACACCAAGGCAATTGTTGTCCCTTTAAAAAGCCTTGAATTATTCTCTCGGTCATATAGATAAAAACAATATGGCAAACGTAGAATGCATATTCTTGTGCACGTCACATTTTTTCTCTACTCGGGGAGTGCGTCCTTACGTACTAAGTGTTTAATGGAGAGGTAAACATGCATTACTTAAGTTTATTTGTTTTAGTGTTGTCAGATGATACATTTATGCTTGACATGTCTGGTCCAATAACCAGAACAGAGGTTATCTTTAGTGTACCTTAAGTTTTGGACAAAACTAATTAAATGGCCTCGTGTATTTAATGCAACTATGCAAAACTTGTTATAAAAGCGACCTGTAAATTGTAAATGCCTTCGTCTTCATACAAATCGATTTAACTCTCGTTATAATCAAAACCACTTACTGATATAAACAAAGCGGAATTAACGTTTTTTTTTTCATTTTTTTTATCTCCATTTAACATTGTTTTAACTTGTACGTCTCTGTACACACCTGTGATTTAAAGTGCACGAATACGCACGTCAATATCCTCTAAAATATGTATGCATTTATCTCTAACCGCCATCCGATCGAATAACGCAACTCGGAAACCACAATTGATTTACCACACTTTTAAAATAAACTGCTTCAGTGTACCAAACAAACAAAATGTATGTAATTAATCCCATTTAATGATGGTTTAAATCTCCCACACTGGTCTCTTCTTGTTGTGTTGCAGACGGTTACCTGGGTAACATTCTCCGACCCACGGGGCATTGTCTTGACAAGATTCAGGGAAGGGACGACTGGGTACTACGTTACGATTCATGAATTTCTGTTGCTACACGCCTGTCTGTACAAACATGTTAAGGACAACAATGGTAAATCACTATGCGTGTGACTGAATGTATTTGATGCTTAGTGCATTACCTTTCGTATTCAAAATAAATAGTATATATATAGTGCTAATAGACGTAAAATAATGTGTGAAAAAGAGATAAAGAGAACACTGTTTTCAAATTTACATAATCTTAACATAACTGTTTTATTTATTTAAAACGTCTATTATAAAAAAAAAGTTACGTTCCATTGTTAAATAACTAGCATCCGCAGGTTATTTATTCATTGCATAAGGCACTGCTGGGCTAGAAGTAAAGGCTCGGAATTTCAAAGCCCGGAACACAGCGAATTCTGGAGAGTCCGATGCCGTTGAGAGAGCCCGGATGTTCGACACAGGTTTGGTGGTGGCAACCATACTCGGGTCTGGAGATTACCCGCAGGAAGTAATACAACGCGTTGTGACGTTACTGAACTTCACAGAAAATGAGAAACTTAACCTTAATCGTAAGTAGTTCACTTTAACCGTGAGCGTTCTTTGTACGCCACGGTCACATATCATGTGACAAATATCATATACATGTATAATGTTTAAGTAGTATTCTCAGCAAAGATATGTTGCAAATGCTTTGAAAGATTACAAGGCTCGATCTGTAAAAGGGAAGTCAATTGGATTAGAATGAGGGCGAAATATTCTTGAAATAGGATCGTTTGGCTTTTTGCAATTTTATTGATCAACACCCAGAGATCAGAGTCGTTATTATTCTACATATGCCATGGTGGTGTTTACTGGTATTTTGTACTCGTTATCGTTTACACATAACTGCTCATATCAAATTTATCTTTAACGCAGAGAATGGTCTGTTCAGAGAGAGTATTATACGATCATCATTATAATCAATTTGATAACAGGTGTAATTGTGTGAAAATTTTGCCAGAGTCAGCTGATTTTGTTGCCATACGATACGATGGCACATACATGGTAGAAGTGGACACGGCCCCTGGTAATGATGCCGGGTTCTTGTTGACACAGGATATGTCTTCACAGAGGTTGGTGGAGTCATGTTGTGGACCATGTTATCCATAAGTCGATAAGACATTGTTGGATGGTATTTGTTTGTGTACAGGAACTGTTAAATATTGTCTAAGGTTTTCTCACGTTAGAAATCGTTCATACAAATATCGGACCATTAGTAAGATATACTTATATGAGAATTTAACGAAATGTTAATGAATCGGGTTTATTCTGCATAATTATTTAAAGCAGAAGGAACACATCCAGTCGGTGTATAAATGTTGTTGAACATGTATGCATTCTCGCATGGAAGAGATGAATGTTTGGCTGTTTAAAACATTTGATGGACAGTTTACATTAAACTTACATCGAAATATTGAAACCTGTAATGCGCGTAGCACCAACGATGTATCACTGTCCGTTTTAGAAACATGACCATGTTTGAGCCGGAGGGGTTGAGGCAACTTCTAGTCAGTTTTACGTCGAAATACCCTAGCACACAGCTTTACGTTAGCGACGGAGGCGTTACCACGGAGACCGATGACGTCAGAGACCCGTTTAGGGTAGAATGGTTGCGGGAGCACTCAAACCAAGTATTGAAAGGTGCAAGAATAAATGATAATATATCATAAATTATCTCCTATATCCTGCGTATGGCAGCAACATTTGATACAAAGATGAAATATAAGCTCTTGTTGCTGTTTGTTTTATTGTTTGTTTGTTTTTTGTATTGAGGGGGGGGGNTGGGTGACATAAAAATTATAAAAATTAAATTTCTTAAAATTTAACTTGTGTTCTCCATTTTTTTGGTAGTTTGTGGTTTAATTAAATGGTATATGATATATATTAGCTTATATAATATCAATATGTTGCCAATTTCATAGGTTATTAATCATTTTTATGCAATTAGAGATTTTTCAGTTTTAATGAAAAAGTACATGTTATATAATGGTGAATAAAATCAAAACAAGGCCGGTGACCCTATGTTTTTATTTCATTTTTCATATAGTATTTGTATGTAGTACTTGAATATAAATTTTGAGCAAAAGTTATGAGATGGAAAAAAATCAGCAAAACTGCAGCAACACTCCTTAATAGTATCAATTGTGTTTATGTTTTCCACCCAATTGCTGTGATAGCCATCAAAATGGACAATATAACCACCATAAAAGGCTACTATGTCCGAGAGTTGACATCTCCCAGACTCGGTGTTTATCATAACAACAACAACCAGCGTCTCAAGAAGTCGTCTGCTGTTTGGTATAAGCAGGTATCGTCTAGTTTACTATGTGTTTTAGAATATTGCAAACATTTCGTTCACATTCCAGTTGCGTAATTTTTAATTGCGTCGCTATAAATGCACAAAAAATTCAACGATTTGCGTGTTATGTTCATATTTGCCATAGGTTTGTGCATGGCAAAATAAATGATTAAGCAAAATTTATGTTTGTATTCAAAGGCGTTCGATATTATTTATATGAGCGATTGCTCACTGTTTAATTTTATTTTAAAATGATTTTTCCAAAAGTTACAATTGTTGTTTCTTAAGTAATTTTACTTTGTGCAGGTAATAGCTGATAACGGGTTCGAGCGCGGCTATTGTGGGCCCGGTGGATTTCCGAGTGGCCGCATTCTACACGAGAACGGAATCTACTACGATGATTTCCCGAAAGACTTCGCCTGGAGCTCGGCAACTTCCGCCTACCAGGTCGAGGGCGGATGGAACGAAGACGGTAAAACGTGTTAGAATTGTGTTTTCGAGTAAAACGTTAAGGACGTTCAGTTAAAAAGTTTCGCCGAATCATAACTGGCAGTGAAATTAATAAAAACTGCAGTGCCACGCGTAAAATCATCCGAATTACTTAAGCATGCACGACTTACTGTTCGGACGCATGTCCAATCTGATTGTTGAAAGTATAAGTGTTACTGCTGTTTAATAAAATAATACATAGACACTCATTTGCATCAGGAATTATTAAAGACATGCATGGTTACTGCTATTTCCCCCGTGCAGGTAAGGGCAAAAGTATCTGGGACACGCACGCCAATATCCCAGGCCGGGTGTTTAACAATGACAACGGAAATGTGGCCTGTGACAGCTACCACAAGTACATGGATGATGTAAAGATCATATCCGATCTAGGCGTAAGCGGCTGAGCAATATTTGATAATATAATTTGATAATGTTTGCGTTTTGTTGTTATTTACTAATTTATATACGGCTTAGTGGTGGGCAAATAGAACTCGTAACTTGTTTATCAACTTGTTATGGACAAGAGTAGTAGATTATTCTTTTAAAGTCTGTTTGCCAAACTAAAATAAAGCTTATCCAAGGAAATCTCGATGTGTAAATATGTTTCCATTACCTCATTAACTTCATAATACAATACATTTACTTGTGTTATGGATTACTATTAATTTATAACTTTTTTGTACTGATCTTTGTTTCCCGGCTTTGCAGACGAAGTACTATCGCTTCTCCGTCGCCTGGACCCGGCTCATGCCAGACGGTACAAACCGCACCATCAACGAGGCGGGAATCGATTATTACAATCAGCTGATCGATGCTCTCCTTGACAAAGGTTTGTTTAACTCATCTTCAATTTGACCAAGACCACCAATTGATGATCTGTTTCACCTTATAACATATACAGAGAAAACTTGTATTATACCATTGCAAATCTCATGGCAATGCGTAATTCAGGTGCACTTTCTTCCATGTAATGATCTTGTAATGTTCCGGTCAATATGTGTCTCTAATTCATGACATTATGCTATACTACGCCTCGTAAAAGAGTTACACATGAAATCGACATTCTTTGAGCCTCGCCATGCATAACGCCTTATTCGGCTAGCGGGGCTTCAGATGAGCATGCACATTGGTGCAGTCTGGCCAGGAATTAACATGTCAGCTACAAATGTTTTGAAGATCACTCACTCAAGCTTTTTTGGTTTTATCAGCGGACAGATTCGCACAGTCCGTTTTGGGGCTACCCTGGCCACAAATGAGACCCATTTTCGCATAAAGCGACTCAAATATTCGATTATATACATCCAATTTACCAATGTATTCAGCCTAATAAATTTGTTAGAACTACTAAATGCTCATATTCTGATTTTGAGCATTTCCTTTCTTCTGAAGGATGCCCAAACTTAAAGAACTTAGAATCTACAGCTTTATATTGCAAAATTTCGATAGGTTTAAAGATCATCTGGTTTCAATGCAGAGTTTTATAAAATGTTTTGGCGAAAAATAGGTACCTTCATAATTCGAGGACTTTACCCTGCTTTCGGAACCGTTTCTTTTTCTGTTATTCAAACTAAAAGAATTATCAAATATTTTCTCTTAAGGGTGACAAATCGCGCATATATCTTAAAAATTGGCGCTCTTTCTTAAACACCATTTATAATATAGAAAGTGGCGTTATAGCTAAAAGATAAAATAGGGTCTAAGTAAGCTTTTAAGTAATTCTCAAACAGGTTTTTTTTAAAAGCCAGATATATTGGAGAAAATGCAACGTTATGATAGTATGCATTTAACTGAATAAAACAAAATGTATGGCTTCTTACCTCTAATACACTTTGAGAAAGCATTTGATTGATTGATTGATTGATTGATTGACTGATTGATTGATTGATTGATTGATTGATTGATTGATTTCAATATACAATGTCAGTTTACATGGCATTTCAAGTATAACACACACAGGAACTTAAGTAAGAAAGAAACATGCATGCATTAACAAATGCATACGTGGAGCCATGACACCAATCATTATATATCAAGGATGACACAAAAAAGCGTTTGAAAACACTTATTTGCATTGTAGTATTTGATTCTCTTTCTTATACTATTTTGCACACAAAAACAACAACATTTTTTTTTTAACTTTGGAAATGGTATCCAAACTTGGTTTGCTAGATTTTTACAAATTCCGCTATAATTCAAAATTTATATCTTTCTGAATTCAACGCGGTTGCAGACAAGGCGTTCCTGTGTACTGGGTGAGAACGTGATGTCGGTCATACTTAAAAAATAATCAATAAATAAATATTATTTCAATATACTTATAAGATACTTTTATACACAAAATTCATTTGAAAAATAAAGGGCACGTGTAATAAAAAAATGTATAAGGTATTAAATAAAATGTATTATATACCTTAACTGTGTAGTTAATACCCGTATAAAGTCATTTGGTACATTATAAAAACAGACATATAAGATATAATTGATACAACTGCTATTTGTATTATGTAATATATATATATATATATATATTAAATGAAAAAGGTCTGCTGCAGGAATCCAGCCTATGATCACTCTGTACCACTGGGACCTGCCACAGAACCTCCAGGACACGTACGGGGGATGGCTTAACGAGAGCGTCACCGACCACTTCCAGAATTATGCCAAGCTCTGCTTTGACCGCTTCGGAGACCGAGTAAGATTGCAAACAGTAAAACATTCACTGGTTTATGCTGACCAACACAGAACATTTAATATCACGTTAAAATATTGTTAGGGTTTTAGTTTTGAACTTCGTAGGGCTCTGCTCAATGAAAGCGCTTGTCATCAAATTCATTTGGTGTTAAACCCAATATAATTGTATAATAATTGCAACATATATCTAAAGCGACCATTTCATTTACACTAGCATCAATGATGACACAACAAAGAGAAGGCCCAATTTCCATTGTAATAGCTTTTGTTTCCACTGTATCGGTAGTCCTGTTTAGTCCAGGTCTGTCCACTCTACCTCTAGGTGAAGTTCTGGATCACGTTCAACGAGCCGTGGATCGTGGCGTACATGGGGTACGGGGTGGCCTCCTTCCCTCCCGGGCACTACTCCCCGGGGGTCGACGTCTACATCGCCACCCACAACCTTATCAAGGCACACGCCAAGGCTTACCACGTGTACCCGAGGGAACAAAAAGGTGTGGGTCCTTTTTTGAATGAATTAATAATGTTTTTGTGTGTGCGCAAATAACTTTATAAATATAAAAGTACATGAAATATATATGGTACGTATTTAACTAGAAACCGAGCTGAACCGACATCCCACATAAAAGCAGCCGGTCTACTTCACATGTTGCTCATTACCCACAACAAAATCGACAAAACAACGATGCACGGAATTAACATTTTTAATCCCAATTGTAAAATTCACACAAATTTTCATGAACAAGCTTTTACAATGTTTTGTTAAAAAACACGAAATCATACCTGACGAAAACGATGAACAAAAGCCCATCTGAATCATGTAAATGCGTATACAAGTAAATAGCTGACAGAGGAACGCGTTGATGTTTTTAAGAGAGTACTAGGTTACGTGTATTTTGCTTCCCTTCCACAGGTAAAGTGGGTATCACCCTGAACGTGGGTTGGTCTGAGCCCTACGACATGTACAACCCCGATGACCTGGAGGCCTCGGACCGAGACATCAACTTTAACCTGGGATGGTTCGCACACCCCATCTTCGTGAATGGCGACTACCCCGAGGTGATGAAGACGAACATTGCCGAGAAGAGCCGAGCACAGGGAAACCCGAAATCGAGGCTGCCGGAGTTTACGCAACAGGAAAAGTCATTCATTAACGGTAACGGTTATAATTTTTATTACGATCTGTTTGAAAACATTAAAAAACATTGAGTGGCTCATAATAGAAAAATACTAATATATAACTTATTCATATGTATTATCCATATATACCAGCTGTAAATGTTTGTTGTAGTGTCGTTTCTTTTTTGTTTCAATCAAAGATCGATAGTTTAAATTATCTTAACGTAAAATGTATAATTTGATTGGCAAATGAAAAATTAAAATATAAAAAATAAGTTTAAACATTTATATAGTCATACTAAATCAACATTTTTGAAGTGTGTCTTAAAATTAGTTAAAATGAACATAATGCTCTTGAAATTATTTGTAACAGGAACATTTGACTTTCTCGGACTGAATTTCTACACTTCGAGTGTGATAACTTCCGACAAGAAGACTGACCGGGAGGGCGGTTACGATGGCGACAAAGACATTAAAGGCGCCGGCACACAGGACTGGATTGGGTAGCTACATGTTCGCATTCGTCGGTGAAGAAATAACAATCCTATTGTGTTAGCTCAGTCGACTTCGTTTCTTGTGTGTTCATTCATGTAAAACTTAAAGTGCGAAACTTCACAGGAAGGTACCGTGATGATCAAATATAGAAAGTTCACCATATAAAATACATAATATAATTCACGTTGGGGTCGGTTTGCTATTTGTAACCATTAGAACTGCGCTCTTTAAGCCTTACAACAAAAATGGTTCGGTTTGCGTCGGTAACATGTATCATCATATATATTTTTTTAATAATTCCAGATCTGGTTCGGGTTGGCTCCGGGTCACTCCGTTCGGTCTACGTAAGATGCTCAACTGGCTGAAGAAGGAGTACAACAACGTGCCCGTTTACGTCACGGAGAACGGAGTGTCAGACCGGAACGGGACGCTGAGGGACTATCACCGCATACACTACTATAGGACTTACATCAACGAAATGCTTAAAGGTCTGTGGAGATTCAGTCCCCATGATGCTGAAACATGTTAACGTATTTCAATCGAATATATGAGAAACCGGGCGTAATGCATGTGCATAAAGTATCGTCCTACTACACCCATGCAGTCCGCAGGACGACACTTTCCACTTTGAAGATTTTTTTTTAACGGAAGTCTTCTCTTAACGGAAATCCAGTCTACGCACACCTCTCTGATTACCGGTAGCCTTACTGGACTGAATCGACACTTTACGCACATTAATTTAGCCCGGTTTTCACGGAGCGCGGCTCATTTGTAGTGTGTTGTTGAATTCAATATATTACGTAAAGTAAATTTGTTTTTTGATGTACATGTAAATATGTTGTTTAATTAGCAGTTGTAACAATTATATTGAGTACATAAAACAGTACATTTTATTCAATAAATTTGAATGTTGTCGATTCAAGCTGTACGACTCGATGGCTGTAACGTAAAAGGCTATACGGCGTGGTCACTGATGGACAATTTTGAATGGGGGACCGGGTATTCGGAGAGGTTCGGGCTCCACTACATTAATTTCAGCGACCCCACCAGAACTCGTGTTCCCAAGGGGTCAGCTTACTGGTACACACAGGTATGTGAATATGGACGTTGACGCAAGTGAATCATTTGACGAATTATCTGCAATTGTATGCGATAAATGTACATTATCAGATAGATGTCACGATTTTAGGATTAAGCCTGTGTAAAGCTTGTGATATGTGAGTTATATCTGATAAATATTGATTGATCATAGCACAACTTCTTGGGAAAATGTTTTTTTCGAGATATATTGTGCTGTAACCAGTATCTCATTTGTATTTTAGACACTTTAATTACTCTTTTGTGTAAAAAGTCTACGCAAATATTTCAGAGAAAAATGCCGTGTCATAACGCTTTGAAAATGTGACATTCGTTAATAAGCGACGCATTCATGGACGGAAGCATTTATACCTTACTGGAA
>VMBQ01000243.1:187618-255635 GCA_007657795.1 Dreissena rostriformis | reverse complement strand
AAGACTCCAGTCATTTATTTCTAAGAACACGTGTATTTAAGGTAAGTTGTGACATAATAAACGTTTATTTTTGATAAAATGTTATTTGTCGGATACAATGCGCTTATAAACTCATAACAATTAAAAACAATTACGTCAAAATAACATGAATATGTTTGAAAATCTGGAAAAAGTAAATGAAATTGTCGAAAGTTTTAGGCCAAAAACAAGTATAATCGAATGTTTTTAATGTTTTAATGCTTGGACTTATGTATTAACCTTTCATATATGTATGTACAAAATTTGATTGGCGTAAATGCTCGAAAACGCAATATATTCGTATTTGTTTGGGACAAGAATATACAAATTGGATAATGACCTAACTAGTGTATGGATAATTCCAGACTATTTTGAGTTTGGTTATTATCCACAGACATGTTCATATCAGTTTGGATTTATCCATAAACATTTATACCCGTCCTGCAAACAGATGATTTTAACACAGAAACACACTAGGTGTTAAAAGCAAAATTTTAATGGACATTCATGATATAATTTGGCATATCTCTGTTACAGTTTCGTTCGCTCTTTTGTCAATTAACGTGTAAATAATTCAACACATAGGTCGCATTTAATAAAAATTAGCATTTTTCCGAAGACAAATTTATCGTTTTTTACTAGAAAACTATTAAATCGTTGCAAAACTCAAAACGCATGTGTGCGTCAGACATTCATTATCACATGTGTAGAACAACTACGTCTTTATAGTTACTAAATAATCAAAAATGAAAAAATAATCAACTACCTTTCAGTTTCAGTCTCAGTTTCGGCCAACATTTTTTTCTTCAGTTTGAATTATCCAACTCAGTTTGGATTATCTACGTACAGGGGGTGTATATGTCGCCTTACACAATTCAGCTGCAATTATTAGTTTAAAAACCGGGGACACTACTTTATTGTAATTGCTTGTAAAAGTTTTCTGCCAAAAAGGCAACATTCGTACTTAATTCAAGTCTGTAGTAAGCATTGTCATTTTTTCTGCAGCAATCCAATTGGACGGATGTAACGTGAAGGGATACGCCGTATGGGCGCTGATGGACAACTTTGAATGGAATTCCGGTTACATGGAAAAGTTCGGCCTATTCCATGTGAACTTCTCCGACCCGGCTAGAAAACGAACACCCAAAGAATCTGCCTTTTGGTACAGGTAGGGAACAGTTAGAAGAAATCCTCTTGAGTTTGTTGCGATTTGTAAACAAGTTTCATTTAGTTTTGGGCACACACTCTGAAGTTACAAGAAATTTCAATTTTATATCATTGCTGAGAGCATACTTTAATGGAAGGATGTAATCAAACATGCGGAGAAGTATTGTATGACCATATGTTTTGCAACGCACGTCAGGCTTTTATTGTAACATCATATTAATAAATGCATTCCAATGATAAGGAATGATGAGATGCAATGTGTTCGACCGTTCTACTTCTTGGCACAACTATGATATAACGATCGAACGCTGTTGGGTTTTTGGCCGTTTTTGTGTTTATTTTTGTTCCATAGTTTATTTATTAATACATATTCTTAATAAACATTTAAATTGGCGACTGTAGTATTTTTTTATTTTTTTTTCAGAAACCTGATCGAGAACAACGGGTTTGTCCGATCATCCCCCTCCCCTCAGAGCGACGACTTCCTGTACGGCCGGTTCCCGAACGACTTTATTTGGTCTGCGGCCACAGCAGCATACCAGGTGGAGGGAGCTTGGAACCAGGGAGGTAAAGATGACTTCTACTCACCTTCATCTCATCTGATGTGCGACAATATCATTGTTACCTCTCGATTTATATTACTTATACATGAACATGTTATTTAGCAATTTGGGTACTATTTCGTTTTGTTTGTAAAATCGCTATTCAAAGTGAAAACAATTACAGGGCGTGGTCCAAGTATCTGGGACAATTTCACGCACATACACGGCAAGATCGTGAACGACGACACGGGAGACGTGGCCACGGACAGCTACCACCTCTATCCCGAGGATATCAACCTGCTACGAGCAATCAAGGTGAGTGAAATAACTCTCGCTGCAGAAATACCATTGTTTGCCCTTTTTGTTTACTTCTGTTTAATGTGCTTCGATCACAGACGGTTGCCACCTTTACCCAGAGGACATCAACCTTGAACGATAACTCAATGTATAGCTGATAACTCTCGCCGCAATATTAATGGGCTTGTTGCATGTTGTTGACTTTTGCACACATGGTTTAGCCACATGCAGTTACTATCTCTATCCAGAGAACTTCAATATGATACGATACTCGCGGTAGGGAAGATACCTTTTGCCGCAGTATTTACAGGGTTGTTGCCCTTTGTTGTTAAATTTTGTAATCGTGGCTCGCAGCAGACAGTTACCGCCTTTTCCGCCTCTACTCAGTGGACATAAACCTGTTGCGAGCACTCAAGGTAGGAGCATTACTGGTTTGTTGTTTGCTTTTTCCTAGTTCGAATTGCACAGAAAAGGCTGTAAGGCCAAAAAAAAAGGTCCGTTTCCGGTCTCCTTGGGAAAAAAAACAGGGTCGGTAGGTAGGGATTTTTTATGTTTTTTTTTGTCTTTCGGGTACTAGAATGGAAGGCTAATAAAAGCTTATAATACGAAATACATGTATATATATGCTTTGTTTGCTTGATATTACATCTTATATTGAGAAATCATACACGCCATACGTCTCGGATTGTCCGGGATTGTCCCGGAAATGAAGAACGTGTCCCGAAGTCCCGAAAATCTGTCAAATGTCCCGGATTTTACAAAATCCCTATATACATGTACCTTTTTTATCTTAGGCGTATTCCCACTTACCCGCAGCGTCTCCATGGCAATGCCTAGCGAATAGGTGACTACGCTACGTGTCAAAATCGATCAATTAACAGGGGTCCTGTAGTGCGTTCAGTTACAGCGAACGTTCGCGATAGTTCGCGAAAGTTCGCGAACGTTCGCTACTGAACGCTCGGTTCGCCGCGAACGTTCGCGAACCGAAGCGCACCGTCTCGGGAGGTAGGTCGCTATAGTTCGCTAGCGAAACAAAGATGGCGGACAAGTAAGCTGTTGTTGTTCAACTTGTTGTTCAGTGTAACTTCGATATTTTTTCATTATTTTTGTGTAGTACATAAAAGAAATTGAATTATAAACATGTTGTGTTGTGTTGGGTAAGTACTTTCTGCGTTATTAGCGATTTATACAAACGATCATTGGCGAACGTTCGCGGTAACTGAACGCACTACAGTAGTGCGTTCAGTTACAGCGAACGTTCGCCTATGATCGTTCGTTTCCGATTCGGTCTTATTGAACGATAAGTTCGGCGCGAACCTTTCAAGATGGCGGCTCCCAGAGAATTGATTACGATTTTGATGGAGGAAATCGCTAATAACACAGAAAATAATTAACCAACACAATACACTATGTTCATAATTCAATTCATTTTATATAAAGGCAATTTGGTGCTCTTTTCTAACACGAAAAACACGTGGCTTGTATCTAGTAACGGAAGTAGTAATGTTTAATTTGACGTTAATAGATCTAGTGTATTTCGGATAGGCTTTCGAACTAAGCAATTTACGATGTGCAAAAAATTCGTACCAAAAATGCCTATATGTCTATATATATCGCTATAAATATACATGTCCCGGAAAATCGGCAAATGTCCCGGAAAATTGAGCTCAATAAAAATGTATGGCGTGTATGGAGAAATGAACCTAAATAAACGAAAATGAACACCTTTTTTTTTTGCGACCCCAATAAAAAGTTGAGGGTCGGCGCCGATTCTGGAGACACGGTCGGGCGACCGAAAACGGACCTATTTTTTTATTTGGCCCAAGTAAAATTCGCTTTTGTCGGTTACGTGTATGCAATCTTTAATGATAAGTATTGGTAATCAAAATAAACTGAATTGACATATACACGTAGTAGTATAGTTTTGTTATTGCAAAATTCTACTTCCAATGCTTTTATTGTCCGCAATATATATTTTTTTAACGTATTTGCATTTCTGAAAAAAAATGCAGAACCTAAAACTTCCCCTGTTATTATAAATCAAGAGACAAAAAAGTATTTCAACACCGCACGCCGGGTATGCGGATACTTTGATGACGGATAGCACTTCAATGACAGAGAACAACAAAAGTCACGAGCGAGAATTGAGTTCTTCAGGTTTTTTGCATGTATGTTCTGTTCATTTGGTTTTCAGACACGGAACATTGTTTGGGTGATTAATGGTATAGCACTTCGTAGTGCGAAAAAAGAAATTCGCGGAAAAACGGTGAATTATATAACAAAAACGATAAAATTCCATCGATATTCAGCATGCATGGGATGATTAGTACATATTTTAACAAAATAAACATACTTGGAAATAAATCAAGAACGTGCTTACTATTCCAAATAAAAGATCAATATGTCCATTAATGTTACAACAAGTTACANATAGCACTTCGTAGTGCGAAGAAAGAAATTCGCGGAAAAACGGTGAATTATATAACAAAAACGATAAAATTCCATCGATAATCAGCATGCATTGGATGATTAGTACATATTTTAACAAAATAAACATACTTGGAAATAAATCAAGAACGTGCTTACTATTCCAAATAAAAGATCAATATGTCCATTAATGTTACAACAAGTTACATTTAAGTTAACTAACGTATTTGAGAAAATTCAAATGTTTTAAGAGTCGCATGCACATTTTTCATGGGCACTTCGTTTACCGATCATCTCAATGACAATGACACTTGAATTCCCGATTACTGGACACTTTTTTCCAGATATAACACACTCTTTTTAGTGAATCATAAATGCAGAATTCGCTGTGGAATAATGTTATAGTAAGCAGACAATACATAAAAATGTATGTACTTACGTAAATTAAAAACGAATTACCGAAGCATTTTCTTATCCCTTTGGAATATGATTATGATTTTGTATAAATGTGAAAGATAAGATTGTATTGTTTTGGCTTTTTTAATTTTGTATTTATCTCCAAAACAAGATGTGACAATCATGAAGACACACGTGTACCGCATTCTTAACTCTCAATCGCTTTTCTCATCAGTGTTATATACTTGTTAGTCTACTTTATTAATGAATGCGCAGTTTTTATGCAAGTAGCGACAGTTTTGTATTTGCATCTTTCTCACCAAGTCTAATTTTACTTTAAGAAGAAAAAGAACACGAGACAAAAAATAAGTATTCGTTATGAACAAATATTCTGTAGCAGTATTATCTTCATATTTTTTCTGCAGATACTTAAAGATAGGCGATTGATTTGCGAAAATTGTTCAATGCAGCTATAACATAATCGTTTGAGTTAAAGTTCTTGTTTTAATGTAAAATAAGTCTGTGCAAATCATACAGGTACATACCACATTTCAATTTATCGTATGTTTTTCACGCTCTATACGTAAACAACATTTCTATGAGACTTGAATTTATTTATTATATGGAATATACGCACACATTCCTTGTTTGAATTTTAAAATTTAATATCAGATTACCGTAACCACATGTTGATTATGATTTTTACCTATATACCATATACGTATATTCAAACTTTAAAGTTCAGTCTTGGGTTATTAAATGTTGTTTACCTTTTATTTTACAGACTATATTGTGATTTATTTGTTAAATGTTCAGTAGACGATGATCATGGGGCATATTATTTCATAATTGTTTGTTACTATTTGTAATCAACATTCACTGATTGGTGTTAGCTGGTTCGTTTTTAAAGTTGCTCATACAGCACTTGCTGTTTATATTTCCAAGGAAGAGAGTAATCGAGGGTCATTGAATGTCGTCAATTTATAATTGTTATCCGTTAAAAGTGTTCATTGTTAAATGAAAGCAAAAATCACTGTTACATTTATTTTTATTTCTTATCATCAGATGTGTAACATACTTATAATCACTTACAGAATTATACATATTGCGTTTAGGCACAGAATAGTTTTAAAATGACCAGACATTTGCGTTATTTTCTTTAATATATGTATAATTTAGTTTGATAAACTAAAGGTTAATTGCTCATCATTAGCATGTTCTCACACTTTCATAATGTTCTCTCAAATTCTGTTTCAAATGCAAAATGTTGTTTTAGGCATAAAGATTTATAATAATGTTAAAAAAGAACAACACTCTCAAATCATAATTGGGCCATTCCATGCTAAAACAGGGAATATTGACATCTGCCTAAAGTACCGTCCGGGGCAGTGCAATTATATACTCCGGATGTTTCTTAATATAAACTATGACAACCTCAATCATACAAGACTTTCATCACTAGTCTGCAAAATGTTTTTACAGTAGGGGACTCACTAAATGATTACATTGCGATTACATTAAGTTATATATAGTATATAAAGTACACTTAAATAGTCTTTTTTTTACAGCCAGGCATCGTCTGTCTAGCAATTTCGTGTTTCGGTGCTAGGCTAGAGATTGGCTGGTGATATATTTAACTTAACATAATGATCATGATAACACGATACTCCTGGCTGCCTGACTAGAATTTCACTTTTGCCTCCTAGATGAGACGACTTGGAGACTCTTCTACGTAACAAAACATATTTATTACTAAATAATAATGTTTATAAAGTTCACTTTTTTGCTGATGTTGATGTTAACATCTATATATATCGTTTATGTTTGTATTTACCTGAACCATTGTTTATATATATAGTTATATTGTGTTTTGATCTTCGTATCTTGTATATGGAGGAATAAAAGTATATATATCTGTGCATTCCGCACAGGCTAATCGGAATGCCACTTTCCACTTCCAATGCAGTTTTGTTAAGAACATACATTCTTGAAACGGCAAATACCATTAAGACGGAATGTTGCACCCCGGCTAAGCCTGTTCTCTCCGTTGTATTTTCATCTCTCTGAACCTCAAGTTGCAACTGAAAAACAAGTTCATTATGTATACAATTATTTCCGGTCGTCACTTGAAATCTATTTCTTTAGAAATAAGAATTTTAATTAATTAAAAATGCAATTATAATAGTTATAGAATATATTAATAGTAATTAGATTTTTGAAAAGGAAATAACGCCATTGGTTATATTTCACATGTGTTTGTAATTCAATTTTGCATAGATTCCCAATGCGTCGCTCTTGACTATGCAAATTGATTCGTTCTTCAAACTATTTGGTAAGAATAGCCATAATTGACATAAATGCATTTCAGGTAGAAGATAAAACTCGGTTATCAGAGTGCCAAATTTGTTGAAATTCTCCGTAATCCGAAGTGCACGTTATCGGTTATCAATGTGCCTGCAACTTTATGTATACCACCTATTAAAACATGCTCTATCTTTGTTTATCATTGAATACATGTACTTTCAAAATTTCAGTATTTGAAGCACAGTGATTACTCTTCATGCTGAAATAGTAAACAATTTCTTTCAATATTTCTAAGTAGTTTTATTTTGTTCAAATGTTTACTGGTCATCCAGTTTAGGCTGTTTTCCGACCGAATTTTCTATTTTTGGGCAAACATGTACCATTCTTCCGTGAAATTGTGTCTGTCCAATACAAAAGGATTAACCATTTATCAACTGGACCATGTGTCTTGCCTTTAAACCTAAACTTTATGTCACAGGGTATAAATTCTTATTTAGTTATTTGTTATTAGTGTCGAGTAGTTTTAGGTAGCTCTGATATAAAACCTAGACTTTAGTCTTAGTTGTTTTATAGTTAACATATAGTTGACTATAACCTATTCTGAACACGTGCATGTAACAACCAATCATTCACTTTCCCTCCGATATTCAGTAGCCTGTTGAAAGTTGTTTGAAACAGCCATTGCATTTATTGAATTGAAACATTATATTATTTGTGTGGTATATTTTGTATTCCTGTAGGTAACTACTTTAAATCTTTTATTTTTTGTTCTCTGTCAATTGTTTGTATTATTATTTAAGACATCTGACGGTTACGGTTGTGTTTATTAGTTATTTATTGAAATAACGTATTGCAAGTCATATTCACGCCGCCATGCAATGCTAGTCATCATTAATGTGTATTCCACTTGAATGCATACATATATTATCTTGATTATATATCTAATTGCATGTATTAATTGTTTTTATTTCAGATACCTTTATCGATCTATTAAAATTTTAAATCATCGATTGAATCGATAGTTTGTCGTCGAACCCCAAGTACGCAAATTGCACGTAGCTAGGCCGGCAACATTTTGGATATAACGTTTAACAAAACTGAGGAACGTATCTCTCGCGCGTGGCGTTTGTTGTTCTCTGTTATAGGAGTGCCATCCGTCATGAAAGTATCCGCATACCCGGCGTGATCTGTGAACTGAAAATCGTGTTTGAAAACGCGCACTTACAGCAGTCGGATTTAACCAATAAATCTTACCGTCAACGCTAAACTGTTATCGGTCTGCTGCAGGTGACCCATTACCGGTTCTCCATCTCCTGGTCAAGACTCCTGCCAAACGGCCACGACACGTATCTGAACCCCGAGGGTGTCCAGTACTACAATGGCCTGATCAACATGTTGCTAAAGGCGAACATTGTTCCCATGATAACGCTATTTCACTGGGACCTGCCGCAAGCGATCCAAGTGGAGAACGGAGGGTGGCCGAACAAAACCACCGCCTTCCTGTTCGAAGATTACGCTAATATTTGCTTCAGGGAATTTGGTGATCGGGTAAGAGGAAGGAGTCAGCATGTTAATATATGTTATGTCATATATCAGGTAAAGATGGCTATAAATGTATTGGTAGTCACCAATTTTGCATACTTGTTTTGTAATAAATGCTTGAAAATAATTACAAAATAGCCATTTTAGTATGCATCCTAACTTGAACAAATTGCAGTATGGATTTGTTATTTTAGTGATTTTTGCAGTTATTGTTTAAAAGAACCGTAAATCTTTGTTTCTTCAGGTGAAATTCTGGATCACTATCAACGAGCCTTGGGTTGTTGCCTTCTTAGGATATGGAAATGGCCAGAATGCACCAGGTATACAATATGTATTATCAATATTGTATTTGTTAATTGTGTGTTACGGCCAAAACTTTAAGGTCAAAATATGGAACTTTAAGGTCAAAATCTGGAACTTTAAGTCAAAATATGGAAATTTTATTTCAAAGCGGTGCAGTAGGGGGTATTGTGTTTCTTACAAACAAATCTCTTGTTTTGTCTTTGTAAAGATTTGATTCACCATTATGTCAGTTTTTGATGATGTTTGGAAAACATGAAAAACCGCTAGATGTCAAAATAACAGGTAATGTTTAAGATTTGATCAAGGCATGCTTTTAATAACAATTAAAATGTATAACGACTACTATATAAAATGATTTTTTGCCAGAAATGCGTATGTGAACTTTGTTCTTTTCTCGCAGGTATAAGCAAGAGCGGCACACTGGACTACCAGGCCGCCCACACGCTGATTCTAGCTCACGCCAGGGCCTACAGGCTGTACGAACGCAAATACAAAGCTACGCAGAAAGGTAATCAGGGGCGTAGCGGTTCCTATGGATATGTATCGGCATAAATAATGAAGATATACATAAATGAGACTGAAACAAACGCGCGTGATGGTCAAGTGAACAAGGCATTTTATTTTTATATGTTCAAGTGGTTTATAGGGATATATCACTAGCTTCAAATGGAAAATACTCTGCATCAAATAGCGAATAAATTGCAGTGGAAATTACCGGTAATTTTTGCTGTTGTGACAGAACAATATTTTCCTTATCCTCGAATAAATACAAAAATGAAACGGGCCGTCAACGATCCGGACTCGAGATAACAGACATTTTTTTCTCTCGTCGCTATGTCACTCGTAAAATGCTTTTTTTTCTGATTATACGTGAATTCAACTTTCAAATCAATATTTTGTGACCCGTGTATGCGAAATTGGGTACTTTATCATTGGCGACCAGCGTAGCTAAAGACCAGTCTGCGCATCCGAACAGTCTTGTCAGGAGCTACCATTTCCGCTAATGAGACCACGACACCTTGCGTGACTTTAAAGCGGACAGCTTAGCTCCTGACCAGACGGCGCGGCGCTACTTTGCAGGCTAGTTTTGAGCTTCGCTGGCCGCATATGACATAAAATCCATTTTCGCATGTCGCGGATCATATCGAGATAAACGGAACTCCTTTATATTTACAACGTATGACTCATTAATTATTTGTATTAGCACCAGTCGTTAATATTAATGTCTTCCTACATTACAGGTCAGGTGAGTATAACACTGAATTGCGATTTCGCAGTACCCAAGGATCCAACCAACATCCTTGATCTGGAGGCCGTGGACAGACGCCTGGAGTTCCATCTGGGATGGTATGGAAACATAAATATGCTTAACGCTTACACTTTAAACTGTGGGTTTAGCTCTACTACCAAATGTGTATGCGTGTCTCAAGACGGCGGTTGTATTAATTGTATAGCTTATGTAAAGTACTCGCTGTTGAACCTTAGTATTTCACGTATTCTAGTTTACTTACGCAAAAGCGTTGCGCAGCAATACGCGCCCATAGTCTTCACTTTGCACACGGGCTCGACGTTATGTGCTGGCTTTAGGTTTGCCCACCCGATCTACGTGGACGGGGACTACCCGCCGGTGATGAAGTTCCAGATTGAACACAAGAGCAAGGAACAGGGGCTGAACCAGTCGCGACTTCCGGTGTTTACAGACGACGAGAAGAGGCTTGTCAAAGGTATGTTAAGGGGTGGGTTCGGGAGGTATACCAACGAAGTTGTTGGTTTAATAGCTGTGACACAGATGGCCGTACCGTAGTTGAAGACTCACGGTCTTAGCATTACAACCTTAAGAACGACACTATTGATAATATCGTTTCATTAATATATTATATACTTTTTAATTCCTTGAATCAATAACACTACTTAAACACACTACTTTAACTATTTGTACATTTGTACCTTACACAATGCTTTCGTTTACGCCTTTAAAAAAAGAAGAAATACATATTATTGTATCTAAAATTAACTATTCGCTGATGTTTCCATCGTCACAACTAAAAAGGTATTGTTAACATTCCCTTAATACAATACTTCAAGCAGATGCGAACATAAGCAAAACATAATTAAATATAGTTCTTGTTCTAGTTTCGAAAATTTTGTCATATCATGCAAGAAGCGAACTATTTCTTCCTAATTCTGTTTTTATGACATTAAAAAACTCTTTGTCGTTCAGATTATCGGCTTTTAAACAACGCCTCATGCGCATCATAACACAATACCGTAGTTAATTGGCACATAAAAATTGATAAATCGTATTTGTTTATACTATAAAACCCTGTGTTTTGCAGGCTCCTACGATTTCTTCGGCCTCAACCAGTACACGTGCACACGCGTAGCGGACACCACTGCGCCTGCAGACGGCACGTATTACAACGACATGGACATCGACGCTGGCCCCGACCCCAGCTGGCAAGGGTATGTACGTGATCGTTAACGATTGAACAAAGAGAGTTAATGGGAGTTAATGTGTGTACACACATTTTAAATTAAACTTGAGAGAAGCACATTCAGATCACACGATGCAATCTCAAGTGCAGATATGTTGTTTTGTTTTACCGACATTCGTAAACTAGTAACACATAATTATTTGTATTGTTTTACTATAAGTGCGTCTTAATTGGTTGTATATTCGCCAATGAAGTTTATAGCGCACAAATTGGCGCATCCAATGCATTTATAATTATGTTGCTCATAACAAACAGGCATATCCGACCCATCAAACCACAACACTTACCGTATTTTGCCAACTCAATAACAAAATTTATCATTTAAATGTTAACCAACTTTCATGCAGTGTTGTTTTATTGTAAAGATTTAGAATAACATCAAGTTAAAAATGATTGTATTTGCGGACCCGGATCGCTATCTCAACACAACTCCTTCAGTTCGGGCTCGAGCTGGCTGTTTGTGACGCCGTTCGCTCACCGCGGCATGGTGAACTGGATCCGGCGCCAGTACGGGGACGTGCCCATCTACATCACGGAAAATGGCGTGTCCGACACCTCTGGCACCTTGGAGGACGACCATCGCGTGAACTTCTACAGGGGCTACATTAATGAACTCATGAAAGGTATGTACGCGTGAGATATATATTTAATACTTTTGAGGTATGCGTTACGAAGATATTTCAGTTTAAAAGATTTTCCTTAAACTATTTTCCCCATTACGAACACAATGCCCTTAATACACGTAGTATCGACACATTGTCGTACTATCGTCACATTGTCGTGCGATCGGTCACGACCGTCATGCCATTTACACCTGATAACGCTATTCAGTGACTATTTATGTTTATTAAGACATAAAGGGATGATTAACCGAGATAGTTGAAAATAACTAAATGCATCATTCGTTTGTTATTTTTTTTTAGAGCTACGATTATTCGCATTTTCCTAATTCACATTACGAGTAAGTATACTAGTCACGCTTATCTTCTACGCAGCAATCAACGTGGACCACGTGAACGTAAAAGGCTACACCGCCTGGTCGCTGCTTGATAACTTCGAATGGGCACGTGGCTACACGGAGCGGTTCGGCATGCACTATGTGAACTTCAGTGATCCTATAGAACGGCCCCGGACGCCGAAGAAGTCCGCGGCATTCTACCGAGAAACGGTTCTCCGAAACGGCTTCCCTCGAGATCCGGTCCCAAAGCCGAGCACGCCGTTCGAGAATGAGTTCCTGTACGGGACGTTCCCGGAGAAGTTTGCGTGGAGCGTGGCGACCGCCTCCTACCAGGTGGAGGGAGCATGGAACGAAGATGGTACGTTTATGATATATCCATACTTGTGTATTATGTGTATATGATGTAATCCGAATCCAGATGGCATCCAGATATCCGAAGAATGATCATGTGTTCGAATGCGATTATGTTTTACAAACTTACCTTTATATAAACAATGTATGTCATACATTTATAACGATAGTTCATGACATTTCACATACCATTTAATCATTTCTAGGCTACATATTACTAATACGCATGCTGTTCCTCGTTATCCATCTGTTATGGGCTGGATGAGTTAGTTAGCGGTGAAGTCATGTGACAGGATTCATCTGTAATGATTTTAGAATGATAATTATTCATTTCACGTGTATACTTAAACAGCGCATTTTAAGAAGTACACAGACGATCAAATTCTTAATGCATTTTAGGTAGAGGAGAAAGCATCTGGGACAAGTTTTCACACACCAACAAAATTGTAAATGGTGATACTGGCGATATCGCGTGTGACACATACCACAAATATCTCGAAGACATACAACTTTTAAAGAATTTAAAGGTAAATTGACGAAACAAACGTGTTGTGTCGCATTATTATGTATCCGTTAAATACTAATACAAGGTGTTGACTTTGTATTATTCGTTTAATCACATATGAATAAAAAGCTTTAATAATGATTGACTGATTTATTATGTTTTTACAATGTGTAAAACAAGGCTATAGTGTACTCGGTAGGTGATGTTACATGAATTCACTAACACTGTCATGGAACTCGGTAACAGTTTTTATCATCAGACAGGTCATTGCCGTCTTTTCCAGGTTACCCATTACAGGTTTTCAATAGCCTGGCCTAGGATATTTCCAGATGGGACGAGACGATCCTTAAATGAGAGAGGTACATGATTTCACAACAGTATTTATATATAACATAAATCTTAGCATATGTTTTACTTGTATATTTTAGATGTAGCATGTATGTATATGTGTGATCTTTAACTCTTTAAAACAAATGTTGATACATAATTTAAAACAAATATTAGTAAATTACATACTAACTTGTGATAATTTTGGAAGTTCCTACACATGCAATCAGTGGCTGCAAATAAAACGCCTTGTGAATGTCCGTCTGTTAAATACTATTATGAAAATCTTCTACAGGTATTGCTTATTACAACGACCTCATAAACGCACTCTTGGACGCCGACATTGTTCCCATGGTGACCATGTACCACTGGGACCTGCCGCAAGTCCTGGAGGACGTAGGGGGATGGACAGACAACTCCACTGTGGACCATTTCACTGACTACGCCGATGTTCTCTTTGAGAATTTTGGTGACCGCGTAAGTTGCTTTTATATGTTTTGTTTTAAATATCAGATGCAAATGTTTCGATGTCAAAACATGTGGAAAAAAGACAAGGTTGGCATTTAATGAATATCGATATAATTTGTATTTTCATTGCTATGTTTGTTAAGTAAGTAATATTTTCTTCGTTGTATTTATTTTATAATATAATTTCCGATGAAATTAAAAAAAAAAACAACCAACACACACAAAACAAAATGTACAATTTTAAGATAATTCATACTAAATAAACGCTCAGGTGAAGTTCTGGGTGACGCACAACGAGCCGTGGGTGGCGGCTCACCATGGTTACGATAGCGGGGAGCACGCCCCGGGACGCCTGAACCTTGGTTACTTGGCCGGCCACAACTTGCTTAGGTCCCATGCTAGAGCGAGTAGACTCTACAAAGAGAAATATAGACAGACGCAGCAAGGTACAATGGGTTGCAGTTTAGCACAAGGATTACTTTGTTTAAGGTTCTGACATTAGTACAAGGGATAAACACTTTAGTACAAGAACTAAGTTCATATGCGGTTTTGGCAATATTATGTTTAACTAACAGAAAACATTTTATAACAAAATTACAGAAGTTAAAAGGAATGTTGAATCAGGCAAGATGTTGAAACCCACGGCTTATTGTGCGAATCGCTTTTTTGTCATGGCTCTGGTTTAAACACTTTGAATTTATGTTATTCAATATGTGTCTGAAAGGTTTCCTTTGAAATCAACCGATTGGTTTTGAGTAGTTTGAATTTCAAGGTTGAGTTTTGGATCACTCACAATGAGCCGTGGGCGGTGAGCGTCAACATATACGGATCAGACCCGTATGGAGGCGGTATAAACGTCTATCGAGCCGCCCACAACCTCCTAAGGTCACACGCTAGGGTGTCGCACTTGTACAGAACTAAATACCGGCACAATAAAGGTACATGTACTTTTAATGAGTTCCAACAGGTCTTATAAACGCAGTCGCAATGTAAATGTAGTATGTTTTGCCAGCCTGTGCAGGAAGTGCTCAAGGTGAGTTATTGTGCTCACCCAATGTTCGGCGCCCGTCGTCTTGTGGTGTGTCGGATGCGATGTGCGGTGTGCGGTGTGCATCGTCCACTTTTAGCTCGTTATCACTCTAGAGACTACATTATTTATTCAATCTTGATGAAACATTTTAAGAATGTTCATACTAATTTTATCCAGGCCGAGTTTGAACGTTCAAAACTAAATCAACAGTTTTATCCTTAGAAAACCCTTGTTGCCACTCTAGAGGCAACATTTATGACTCAATCTTGATGCAAATGGTCAAGATATTTATCTTGAATATTTCTAGGCCGACCTGGGTCGTGTGTGTTCAATAATATGTCACCAGGTCACATCTTAGAAAAGCCTTGCTACCCCTATATTGGCCACGTTTATGAATAAACCCTGATATGACTTAGTCAGAATGGTTATCTTGTCAATGCCAAGGTTAAATTTGGGTCACATGTGTTCAAAAATCAGGTCACCAGGTCAAATCATAGAAAAAAACATTTTACCACTCAAGAAACCACATTAATGACTCGCTGAAACTTGGTCAGATTGTTTATATTACATCATTACCACGTTTGGATCCTAGTCAAGTGAGGTAAAAACGATGTCACCAGGTCAAGTCTTCGACAACTGTTGTACCTTGAACGTTTTAGGGACATCATGGCATTCTTGTATCTTCAATCGGACGATGGTGTAATTTACTTCAAACGATGTTGCTTAACAACAATTACAGACCGGTCTGATTCACTTAAATGCATATATGCTCGGGTTTATATATACTTTATAGTATTGGTCAAAACAAAAAAGTACCTAAAAGTTTTGAATAAACAAAAGTGATCGACGTGTTTGCACGATTTATTTAATTTTATTTTATCCCACTTTTACAGCGAATTCGGTTGATTAAAGCCCCGCTGATTTAATTTCTGCTATAATACACGGCACGAAATGACGTCATTTTTCGACAAAATGACGTCATACATCCATGAACTTATCCAGTTAAACTCATTTTGTTTAAATAAAAAGGTTTACCGAATAAAAAGTCGGATAAATAGAATAATATGTTAGTGTTGATTATATATCAGGTTTATCATGCTCGGCACGAAAACGAAAAAGCACTCGCCAAGGCTCGTGCTTTTTGTTTTGTAAGCCTCGCATGATAAACCTGATCTATAATCAACACTAACCTATTATTCTCTATAAAGTATTGGTAAACATTTTAATATATTAAATATCGTTGTTTTGTTTTGATTTTTTTTATAATTGACACATTGAACGTATAAAATACGGCATGGCGTTATTTTTTAAACAGTCATATTTATAAGTTTAATTAAGTATTGAAAACAGTATATATTACTCGCTTTTTAACCGTTGTTACCCATAAAGCCTGTTTCACAATTGTGACATATACCTGTTAGAAAGCACCATGAATATGTCGTCTTGAAATAATGAAATGTTTTGCAAATGAACTAACATTAAGATACCCTATTACTATCACCGCATGAGGACTATGTACACACTTCAAATGTGTACTGGCTCATTGACCTTAAGATAGAAACATAACAGTTGAGCACTACAAGTCGTCTTGATATGATGATAATCTCTGAAAATGTGTTTCAAAATTCCGCAATGTACGACTTATGGGCCCAATGGGAACGCATACTAAAATTTAAACATATTTGAAATCTGCGAAAACTCAATAAGTCCGCTGTGACCTTGAGGTTTAAGCCAGCGTGAAGGTTTTGCACGCGACTTGTTGTCTTGATATGATAGTCATTTGTGCATTTTTATTTCGAAATTATATATTGCACAGTAAAGTAATGGACCAGACACGTTATCCCTGAATGTGTTACACTTCTGAGGACTGCAATATGACGACCTTCTTTTTCATAATTTATACACATCTGTTCAGTCCATACATTAAGTGGGCATCATAACATGACATCGACATTAGGATCCTTCTTAGGATATTTTGTACATTCATATTTAAAGCGGGACTGTACGATTTTGTCAAATATTTATGATTTTTTTTTAAATGTGTTAAAAATTAGTATACATNAAACTCAATAAGTCCGCTGTGACCTTGAGGTTTAAGCCAGCGTGAAGGTTTTGCACGCGACTTGTTGTCTTGATATGATGGTCATTTGTGCATTTTTATTTCGAAATTATATATTGCACAGCAAAGTAATGGACAAGACACGTTATCCCTGAATGTGGTACACTTCTGAGGACTGCAATATGACGACCTTCTTTTTCATAATTTATACAATCTGTTCAGTCCATACATTAAGTGGGCATCATAACATGACATCGACATTAGGATCCTCGTAAGGATATTTTGTACATTCATATTTAAAACGCGTGTTGATGACATTTTTTTAACCCTTTTTTAAAACAGGGTTTAATGAAGCAGAAACATGCGCCTTTTCGGAATTATTCGAAACCGGTGAAAGTATGTGACTAAACTTGAATTCCATGATGTCATTTTGATTGACGCGGAGGTCGAGGCTGAAAATATGTTGTATTTTCGTTTTGTTTCTTTAAAATCGATATTAAACATTCAAACTTGAAGTTTCTTAAATCGTCATATCCATCTTTGAGAAGGATTAATTTTGGGTATTCAATGGAAATAATTACTATCGGAAAGCAAGTATGTAAATTACAAATCGAAAGTTCTGTGATTTTTGTTGTTGAGCTCGGTATTTTACTTAGACGAATACAATAATGAGACTTGATTTACACTGCAAACGACAATGTATTGACATGATCACTCAGTATCAACAAGTTTTTAGTGAAACTGAGAATCCTTAAATCTGTTTTGGGCAATTAAAGTTCAATTTTTCCTCAAGCAGTAACGAGTTTCATATAGAATAACATTGTGAACTGTCTAATAAGCACATTGGTTTGTACACGAGCATCTCATCTCGGTGACCCGGGTTCAATTCCAACTTTCGACGCATCTGAGCTTGTGTATGTATACAATCAAACATGTTAGGTGAGGTTTCTTCCGGGTACTAATCCCTCAGCGCACAAGACCACACCAAATTTGATATCTAGTAACCGTAAATAACCTCGACCTTTTGGACAATCAATATTTAATATTATTCTAGTTTGAACAGCACAAATGCGGAGACGTAAAATAGAGCATGTGTATGTTTTCCTTTGTAATACTGGATTCTTTTTTCGAAGAAAATAGGTAGAAGACACATATTCTTACGAGCGCTTGCGCAAACTCAACTTTATAAATATGAAATCGGCGTATTTTTTTGCAGCAATTACGTAGGGACGCATTTGCAATATCTATAATAGCGTACATTTCTCATGTTTATGGTGGAGTTTTCGAACGAAATACGAAGAATATTTTAGAAATTGTTCAACTTAAAGATGATTCAACTTAAAACTTAAAAGATAGGTAGATCTGAGCAGATGTTTTTTTAACAAGAACTGTAAATCTTGCTTCAATATTGACAATGATATCACTATTTTTGTGTAGAAAGTTTTCCAAGATCATATCTTGAAAACTATAATAGGATGAACTTAGAATTTAATAGTTAAACATTTAACACGCACGCACACGCACACGCACGCGCGGGCTTACCCTATGCGCCCTTCATCCATGACCATGGGAGGGAGGCGTAACAAACATAGGTTCATTCACTATACATAAGTTTTATTGCTTTTATTAAAATAATGAACATCAACATGATACACAGTATTTGACCGTTACAGGTAAACTGGGCATCGTTCTCAGCCACATGAATGGTGAGCCCATGGACAGGGACAGCCTGGCAGACATCGAGGCCGCCGAGAGGTTCAACCAGTTCAACCTGGGTTGGTTCGCTAATCCAATCTTCGGCAACGGAGACTACCCGGACGTGCTGAAATGGCAGGTCGGCAATAAGAGTCTGGAGCAGAGATTGCCGCAATCCAGGCTTCCTGCATTCACCGATGAGGAGAAGAACATGCTACGAGGTATGAATGGCGCAACATGTTCATTTAAAACCCCATTAACACTCAAGATAAACGATTGTTTATGTGTAAACTTTATTTTACGAAATATTTTACCAAATATTCGTTGATTTTGAGTGCTAATGGGCCTTTAACACATGTTAATTGTATATAAAAACATACTTATTATGTGGATAAATATATAATTAATTCGAATAATTATTATTTTGATAATAATACATTGGTTGTAAATAGGTCTTTTAAGGTAGTTTTGAAGTCTTAATTGTCGGTGTGCTTTTTGAGATATTTGCACTAAAATGGTGAATACAAATTGTTCAAACACCACCCACATTGCATTACCAGGCAGCGCAGATTTCCTCGGCTACAACATGTACACGTCCACCCGGGTGAAGGCCAGCGTCCGGCCCCTGAGCATGCGCAACCACGCCGGAGACGCCGACCTCATTGATATGCAGGATCCCAGCTGGGAGGGGTATACATGTCTACTCTCTATGACGATACTGTCTCGCAACAACTTTCTAAGTAGTAAATAAATCTCTTCCAATATAAAAATTTCTAAAAGCTGTTTTTTTTTCGAGCTCTCACGCCTTTTCGATGCCATTAAAACCATTTGTGGGAAACTGGTCTGCTTTAGAAGACTTAACGGTTCCCATTTCGGTACAGTAGTATTAACCAATTTTAATAAACCGAAATTGGCAAAAAAAATAGTTTGGTATTATAGCAATTATAATGCGGGTGATTCCCCTTTCAGTTTCAGAGGCATCACTAATCGAACAAACATTGATAATTATTATTTTAGTAGTTGTGTCCAGTCCGCAAATGTCTGTATTTTTTCGCAGATGATCATAGTCAGTTATAGCGCAAGTTGGTATTCGTGTCATAAGACTTGAATTGTTCACAACATTCCGAATAGGCAGTTACTTGGGAGCGAATTCGCATGAAGTGCTTTGTAAGACATTTTCACTAAATCATATTCTATGTATATGAGTTTGTTATTATCATCAACTTTTATGAGTTTATGCATTTGCGGCTTGACAGTGATTGCCGTACGAATTCTTCAAGCATCCTACAAATACGCACCGCTTATTACACGACTTATAAAATGTAATTATCAGTTGGTGGCATATTTGGTGGGAGACAAGAACATGTTTGTTTTGGTTCCATGAATGTCAACATTCAGCGATAAAAACGTAGGCTTCAATATAAATATTTTGTAAAAAGTAAATAATTTCCCCAATGGAAATGAAGGTTTGCTGTTCTTATTATTTTGTTTGTGATTAATACGATATTACATTATAATTGTCAATCACTGTAGCTAATCCTCTGATTTTCTTTTACAGTTCTGGTTCTTCGTGGCTCAAAGTGACGCCATGGGGCATGCGCGCCGGCCTCAACTGGATACGGACCCACTACAACAACGTGCCTGTCTACGTCACAGAGAACGGCGTGTCCGACAACACCGGACAGACGGACGACCCAAGGAGGAAAGACTACTACAAGATGTATATAAATGAAGTACTTAAAGGTACCGTCTTTTTCAATGATTATATTGCATACCGGGGGTAATATCAGAAAGCAAAAAGCATTGTATTGTTATTTTGCAACTAGCACGGATGTTAAAAGTCGAATCGCAAATAGTGGAAATTCACCAATAGCGAAACAAAATAATAGTTCATTATTAATATTTTTCTTACCGCTTTCTTCTTTAAAAAAGTGAATATGTCATTTTGTCAATCTGTTACCGAGCTTTAAAAAAGAATAAACGGGTCTTAACGTAACTGTCGCATAAACAATGCACAGCGTTATGAAGGGAGTGTTGTTATAAATCTGACGTTCATGTTCATTATGGATTGTAGAAGAGACATAATTATGAACTTGATTCTCGCTTGACAATTTGCAGGGTTTTCAAATAAGGTAATTAGATAAACACGTCAATATGTGTTGTTAATATGGATTTCTATATATGATAAGTATGATTTTAATCATTTTATACATGGAACGCATTTTGGTATTTTTTTCTGCTGCCTCTTTTGTACGATTTCTGACCATATCAAATTTAATATTACCATCAATATAATTACCATCACCACCATTTTCAACATTATTATCACCATCCTTATAATCGTCATCTTCATCACCATCCTCACCATATTCATCATCACCACCACGATTAGCATGATCAGATTATCATTCTCTTATCATTATTATTTCAAAATCAGTATGGAGTCGTCTTCAACAACATGACTATAACAATATCTGGTATCCCCAGTTCTCAATCTTATCATAATCAACACCATCACCTGTATTTTTTATACATGATGGTGATAACCCTGCTTGTGGATGTACGTGTGTTCGAATTATTGTTCAGACAAGACCTTTGTCCTGCAATTAATAATTATTGAACAAACATGTAAAGCACAGTTACTGAAAGTTCATTCGGTGCAAGTTCAAGATCAACCTTTAAGGTGAAGCGTTACATATAAGAGTTTAAACCTTATGAAATTGCTTAATTATTAATTATTAATAAAGTGGCCAATCATGACGATGTACCTACTGCACCATCCTTGGGAGTTGAGTTATACTTTCTAACACAAAACATCGAACGAATGTTGATGTCCATTACCAAAGATGGTATTGAACACCTAATGCGTTGCACACTTTGGTGTTTGGTTAAATACTTTCTTTAAGATTACAAAGCAGTTTTAAATATAATTGCAGATGTGTTTTTGCAGAGTTGTTTTCGAACCACTGACTCTATCCATTACTTTAACCAATGTATATATTGTTCAAGCAATACGACTTGACGGCTGTGATGTGCAGCCACTAACCAATGTATATATTGTTTAAGCTATACGACTTGACGGCTGTGATGTGCGCGGGTACACAGCCTGGTCCTTCCTGGACAACTTCGAATGGATGATGGGATACTCCGAACACTTCGGCCTTCACGCGGTCAACTTCTCCGATCCGAGCCGTCCGCGCACGCCCAAAGCATCGGCGGCCTATTATACGTCTATTATTGAGAACAACGGCTTCGTGAAGCCCGGAAATGACGTCAGAACCTCGACCACTTCCGGGCCTGAGTCCACTGGTACACCAGATGTTGTGGTATTTAATGGTCCGCAAGCAAAAACTAGCGCTGCTGCTTCAAATACTTGGGACATATTTGATTTTCTCATTGTTTTGAATGTTTGTATGATTTTGCGTGATTTACTTTAAAATGTGTGCTTTGCCTGTATAGCTCTTTAAGCGATATTATATTGCTTACTTGTACATAACATGAACGTATAATGTATATGCCAGATGATTGAGGATTGAGATGTACTAGTTTTCTTTACGCGCGTACTATTTTGCAGATAATAATGTCCAGTTAACCTGATATGTTGTAAATTACAACATTTTCACACATATATCAGGAAACAAAATTGCATGTGGCACGAGCCGTTTTAGCCGGAAATGCCATGTATATAACATTACGTAAGAACTGAATATTAAGGCTGACGCCATTTGATCGTTGATATGACTCCATTTGTATCGAATTGATATACACCATTGTAATTAATTATTGTCATGTATACAACTGTTAATTATGTTATAAGAGAAAGTAATAAAAGGAATATCCTCCAAACATAACACCAGTGTTAGTATACGACCTTTCAACACATAAATCAAGGTAGGCAATATCACTTTGACGCAAATGTTCTACTAGTGTTCCTGTTGTTCTTCATTTTACCACGATATTAATTAGGTGAACGCTTCATGTGATTCTATTAACATCGCCAAACAATACGTAGGTAGGTGAGCTAAACTTTTGTTCGTTAACCTTTTTGACGGTTTCCAATTAAATAAGAAAATGCAATGACATGCAGAAATCTTCCAAATTTTTATTTGACATCCTTTCTTTTAGTTAATTTTATTTAATTAAAAAACTAATTTAACGAATATGATATAGCGCAGAGAAAATGACCACACACGCCTGGTTATTTTGGGGAATTTAGCAAAAATGATCTAACACTCTACCTGGAAAACAAAAACAGTTTAAGGTCGCCTAAATTTTAACGCCCAAATATGCCATCGGGGTTTTTATTATAACGAAACTGTAATCGACACAAATGCATTCCAATCTGTTTGAAATTGTATTGTGTTTATACATTCACATAGTAAACGTGCTAGTCGAATCAGTATAACACAAACGTTTCAACTATAAAGATCTCATCAGAATATTTAGTCGTTGACGGGAAGCACAATATCACTAACAACATTTGATATTCTTGTCTTTCGAGTGACGTGTTTCTACATAATTATGTATTTGGTTTTAAGCAGACTATCTGCTGAATCTGTTCTGTCGATTTGCGTTCAAAACATTATAATTGTCGAGTAAAAGTTACAATAAAAAATCACTTTTTCTAAACTCATCTGAGCGTTAAGTGCTCAAGGTGAGCTATTGTGATTACAATTTGTCGAGGGACGTCGCCGTGCAATGTGCGATGTCCGGTGTGCGTCGTCAACGTTCATCTCTTTAACACTATAACACTGTCATCTTGATGAAACTTGGTAAAAAAAAATCTCTAGACAATATGTAGACCATGTTTGAATCTGGGCCACGTGCGTTCAAAGCTATATCAGCAGGTCAAATCTTAGAAAATCGTGTCACCACATTAGATTCCACAGTAATGACTCAATATTGATGAACATTTGCCAAAATTATAATCTGGACAATATCTAAGCCAAGTTTGAATCAAGGTGACCTAAAAAGCAAGGTGACCTAAAAAGCAAGTTTGAATCAAGGTGACCTAAAAAGCAAGGTCTTAGGCCAAACCTTAGAACCTTGTTTCCACTCATTAGACATATTGGCATCTGAACAATATTTAGCCCGAGTTTGAATCTGGATTACGTTCATGTATGTATGCGTATCTATGATTGCTTTATTGTTTTTGACGATGAGCTGTTTATGCTTAAGTAGCAAAACAACTCTCTGTTCTGTTCTGTTCATCCAAAACCTAGGTCATCAAGGTTAATATTAGAAAAACCTTGTTTCCACTATAGAGGCCATAGTTATGACTCGAGCTTAATAAAACTTGGTCAGAGCGTCCATTCCATAATATAATGGCCGAATTTAAATTTAAGTCACGTGCGTTCAAAAAAAAAGAAACCACATTTATGACTCAATCTTGATTAAACTTGGGCAAAATATTTATCCCTACAGTATCTAGGCCGAGTTCTCAATCTTGGTCATGTTCGTCTAGAAAATAGGCCCGCAGGTGAAATCTTAATAAAAACCTTGTTACAAATCTAGAGACCATATTTATAACTTAATATCGCTGAGACTTTATCAGAATGTTTATCTTGAAAATATGAGGCCATGTTTGAATCTGGGTCAAGTGGGGGCCAAAACTAGATACCCAGACCATGTCTTTAACATTTTCCTGTCCGTGTGCTCAGGTGAGCGAATTACGGGCCATGATTGACCTCTTATTTCTATTTGGTTATCGATACTTTCGTTTTATGCAGCAGTCTGTTACGGCCTTAAAAGAAAAGGTTAATATTCTAGATATAATCTTGGCGACTTTATAATACGCAGTAATACATTAAAAATATTCGCGACATTATTTTTAATAATCGGTATGCGGCGTTTAATAAACGTCGAACTGGATGTGTTCAACCACAATATTAACCATGTGGGTGGAGTTGTGACGCTGAAACACGGGAACGATCAGGACAATGTTTGTCGAATAGTGCAGTTTAATGTTATCAAACCTCTGCGAACGTTAACAGAATATAGGCAAAAATAAGCTGCACATCTAATTTTAAATTTGATATGCATATTTCATAAAACTAATAATTTAAACTATTTTCGTTTGCGATTTACATATATCCAAATGTAAGCCTATTTTCCGAGCAAATAATTGTGTAAACAAAGACGAACAGACAAAAACTTTGTCAAGGAACCCGAGCAAAATTATCATACAACGTGTTATTTACTTGTCAATTCGGGTAAATCTTTTTTTGGTTCAAGATTATCCAACGGCAGCGATTTACATGCTGTGGAACAGCATATTCTTGTCGTTTAAGTGAGACCGAATCGATGTTCTTTATGTTTGTTTTGCTATAGTTGCTATTACACAACTTATTTGAAATTGTCTATATGAAATAACTCAATTATATTGAAGAAAGTTTCTTTATAATGTATTTCACTAAAAATAGTTCTATCCAGATTATGAATTTACTGAAAACATATTATAAATTTAACCGATTGAATGTTAACCTAAACACTTGACAAATGCATCATATCACTTGTAAGTAAACTGTGCACTAGATGATTTCCGTTTTATCGAAGTACTCATGCGCACGCGTATTCTATATTATGCCACCATCAATAACTTTAAAGTTACAAAGCCAATATTTTTAGTTTATTATACCACTGACAAAAACTCCGCCCACTTTATTTGATATAATGTCACTGACGGATGACACCTTTGGGATTATCAAGCGTCTCTGCAATATTTTAGTCATGTGCACTTTTAACTATATATTTTGTATGAATGTCTTCAAAATGTAAACACAATAATCGATATGTGTCTGAGGTTGAACAAGTTCAAAGAGAATGATGATTACAACATTTTTATGTGGAAACAAGCGAATAGTAAATCAATTAACATACGTGAAGGTTTATTCGTATTTGTTCAATTACATTGTGAGATAATGCAGTTGTATTGTAACAGTAGATACATTGTGAGAATAAACACAGTCATATAGATCGATATTGTATGTAAGTTTTGCCATTAACAGATAATATCATTACTATTGTTTGTGTTCTTCATCGTTTTAATTTGCATTATTTTTAAGATGGCGACATATTTATCAAAAAAGGCTTACCAAAATGTCTTGACAGACGATGACCTAATGTAAGAGCCATGCTACATTAAGATAATAGGGCGTACACTATACTTAATGTTGGTCGGATTTGCAAATGTTATGCAATCTCCGACCTTAGGTATGCATGTCTTCACCGACGGCAAGACACCTTGCTGTTAAAGCTGCGAACGGAAATTAAACAAACTGTCGCATAGTCGGTAGAACAATGACGGACACAAGTCCACAAAGTGTTCATTGATGTTCATTTTTTGCTGTTAAATCTTCGACACAAACACTTTCCAAGTCAGTAAACATATAAATAAGATATATGCGAGATCCTAAACGGGCCTCGCCCGCGACAACAAGGAAATTGTGAAAAAACGATGCACGGTTGTCAAACGTATACTGACTTCCTGATTTAATACAAACAGTGACTAATTAAACACCCATATACACTAGACGGCAGTATGTTATAACAGGAAAAATTCAGTTAATTAACGAAGGAGTGTTATTAATAAATTGCATTTTGGCATATCAGATTGACAGTACATGAGGAAGTCGTCTGGGTAAATTAATTAATAACTTGTAATAAGACCACACCATACAATCCTTGTTATGTACGCATAAGGCCACACCTATAATTATTTTCTTTTGTAAATAAATGATTTCCTCAAATGTAAAAAGATTAGGTTATTACATCACACAACTAATTAAACACGTCTCATTACTTTGTTAATTAAATTGGCGAATTTTTGTTTCCGCATGACCGTTTTAAAATGATTAGTTCTTATTTATTTACGTGCTTGATTAACGTCAGATTTTCAGTAAATATTGGTTCTAAACCGTGTTATATATGAATTAAAATATATATTTGCCTGTATTTCATATATATATAATTAAATGTACATTTAGTGGAAATATACTATTTAGAGTAGTGATTTTCACACCAATACAGATTAACTGAAACGATCACTATCCGAAATACTACCAGAACATATTGTTCTAATAGTTTAGTATGAACAAATGCATGTATATTATTTACATTATCATGACCAACATTTACACCTTAAATTCACATAAGCAAAGAAAATACAACACTGGCAATTGTTGCCTTACAAATACAGAAAACTCGTTTATTTCCATCTAGTGGGTTATTACTTTTATTGAGTGCAGGTATATATTTACTAGTATCTGAATCAAATCCCTTAGTATATTTTTGCAATGTTTATACGTGGGTGATTATTTCGGCGTAGATAAGCTAAAATTTGACATAGCTTTATTGCGATAATTTGTTCAGAGGGGGATATTTAACTTCAATTTAATATAGCAAATTTTCAAAAATTGGGAAATGTAAACTTACTTCAATTGTTAAACATAAACCAATGTCTATAAACACTATTTTCAATTCTTATGCGCGTATTTTATAACATAACATACATATGGGGTCCGTGCATGTACGTAACCGATCATCTTGATCTGTGTGTATTTTATTCAGAGCATACCATCTAAATATTAGTTTTAAAGGCGATTGATTTTAAAGACATTTTTAATTTACTCTTTTTTAGCTTCGATTTATTTGTAGTGTGACCAGTTTGACCGAGTAGGAAATGTTCAAATATGACACACATTTTAGACAATTGTCAGTAAATATCAGAGGTAAAAACATGCATTCTATGGAAGGGAATGTCGGAAGGAAATGTCCGCCAGTCCATTCATGGTGCTAAATGACAATTGCATTTTGCTTATTGACAATTTATATTGCTTAAATAACAACTCCATGTTGACATATCACAATTGCATGTTGGTATATGACACATGTCTTTTTTTTGCATATTGCCATTCAAACTTGACAACATACTTCAACTTCCGCGCGCCTTTGTTCTTCTTTAAATCATTTGGTGGCACATACAAGTAACTTAATTGCACTATCGTTACTTTGTAAGTGTAAATCACTTAGTCTCTTGTGTATAAATGAAAATGCACCCATGTGGTTCCAACTGTATTCAAGTTCTTGTCGCTTTATCGTTAGTAAATTACAACTCTACACTCGTAATTACATAAGCGATGACACAAGTTACCAACATGCAAGCACTAAGCATGATGCAACGCATGACACAACATTGAGCTAATCAAATGCGTCATGAAAATTTTATAATGTGTTATTCATATTAAGCGGAGATCCAGAACAATCGGAATTATTAAACTCTAAGTTATGTGTTGACAATTAAACCACTTGCTATTTTTGTCGAAAAAGCCCTCTCTCGTCGAGTCAATAAAACGCCAGAAGCAGGCAAATGTTGTCAGCAAAAGCAAATCGATGCACGTTTAATTGTTTTTCTGTCAGTACTTTCGTACGTCCGTCTTTGCTTATCAGTCACAAAGCACTGAAATGAAAATGCCGTGTTGACTGCATCAGTTATGACGGTGTGCGCACTTACTGTACAGACTCACTGGCTAGTGGCTACCAACCTTCAATCCCCGCACGTTTAAATATCAAGTGGACCGCAGCTGTAACAAGGAATCATTAGATGGAAGTAAGTCTATTGTTGGTGAATTACTTTTCACGATAAACGCAAATGTTACCGAAAAAAGTAAGCAGATAACCTAAATTGGTACCAACAATGATATGAACATGTTTTAGGCTCCGCTTAACAATTTCACTGAAGCATTTGCTGCTTTATCCGTATATCCTGTCTGTTTGGTTGGTAATCGCCATACCAAAAAAGGTGGGGTTTTTTCCGAAGTACTCTGGTACTCAGCGCATGACTGCATAAACAAAATATATTCTAGTAAAAAATAAATAACTATAATTCATATTCGTCACATCTGTCGTGAGTCTAGTTAGCTAATAAGATGGTACTGGGAGACAATTTGGATCCTCACATAAAGCCGCCTCAGGCGCTGAAGTACCTCATAAACAAGGAAATACACACAAGTACGCCCGCTTTTTGATCTGGTGCTTTTCTCATCAGCAACTGTCCATAATGCAATCAATCTTCATGATGAACGCATATATACAAAAAATACACCGCGCACCTTCGCACATACATATAAACGCACACGTACATGCACACATGCGCACTAGCGAGTATTGCGCAATAACCACGCGATCGCCAAGTGTCCATATGTTTTGCAAGCTGCAAATAAATCATATTATTTATATATTAACTATTCTGCACGAATACAAAGAGGATATTTGTTGGATTCGGTCGAATCTCGATTTTATTTCACGAGTGATCATAGAAAATAATATTTTCACGAGTGGCAGAGCCACGAGTAAAAATATACTTTTTCTATGATCACGAGTGAATTAAAATTGATATTCCACCTAATCCAACAATTTTTTTTATTATATGATTTTTCACCGTTAAATTACATTTTCAGAGAGTTTAACTGGTGAATTTCGCTGTAATAATAATGTCATTTCGTCAAAAAAAATGACGTCATTTCACAGTAAACAATGAAAAATTTCGATATTTTTCATTGTTATTTTTTACTGCTTGAAACAGTGAAATACCAATTTCATTTCACTGATATTTCTCTATTTACCACCGGAAAGCATATAATAAATTTCTTTACGGATGGTAATATCAGCAAAACTAGCTTCAAAAATATTGTTAAATATTATTGTTTCTACAAAAGTAGTCTACACCATGGACATTATCCTACACAATTGTCTCCCTGTATACTTATTGGCGCTATAACGCCAAAGTCTTATTGGTTCCCTGTTATATAATAAGTATAGATTATTATATGGAGAATGTGTGCCTTAAGTGTTTACTGGCACACTTGGTGAGTTATTTGCACGAGGGCTTTAGCCCGAGTGCAAATAAACACCAATTGTGCCAATAACCACTAAAGGCACACTTTCTTCATATAATGACCTGTTTATTGCATATGTCCATCATGTGGATACATATGTCGTCAGTGTGGCCATACCACGTCGTTCGTGACGTCATTTTGGCTAGCACGTCAAGTAAAAAAATGTAAACTTTGCCTCCGCTTAGAAACTTCAAATCCACGTAAGTATCTTATTATTTACTTTTTTTGACGAAATAAAGCGCAGGCTTAGGGTAAAGTTGAGCACTACTCTCGGTTATATAAATATCTTACACCAGATGAGTAGTTTTGTCTATCATTCGAGGCAAATTCCTANTCTGTCGTGAGTCTAGTTAGCTAATAAGATGGTACTGGGAGACAATTCGGATCCTCACATAATGACGCCTCAGGCGCTGAAGTACCTCATAAACAAGGAAATACTCACAAGTACGGTGCTTGGAAACTTCGAGAGGAATGAAAGACATCACTACGAGCAATCATTCGATGATTCGATTTCGTAAAACGTTTCAAAAAGTGAAGTTTGAAATAAATAAAGATAATGCATTAATGGGGTGGAAAAACTGAAAATGGAAGTGCATTTCGTTGTAATTGTATTATTATAAGCATTGGATTAAAGATGTCATTGAGGTAAGATTGTCGTTTAATAAATTTTGATGTGGGATGACTCCTGTTAAACTAAAAGCTCAAATAGTGTCATCAATCTCATCTTTTGCCTAGTTCTCATCATTTTATGCCTTCTCATTGGATTCGTGCTCAATTAAATACGTCATTTTCGCTGTGACCAAATACTGCACGTAAAATTAAATTTCAATTAACACGTTCGCATTGTTTATAGAATCTTTATTTTGTTTACAATTCCCAATACAATGTTACCGTGGTTATTGTTACATTACAGATTGAAATATTCCTTCATTAATTGTTGACATTTTTAATTTTTTAAACATTCACGAATAAACAAAACATCGAAATTTTAGCTGGTCGAAAACATAAATTCGTTTATTCGTCGTCTAGTTTAATACAAATTAATGTTTTCAGTCGAATTCTACCAAATTACCGGATAATAAATACCGTAGATACAGCCCAGAATCCATAAAAAATGCATATGCTGCGGTAAAAGAGAAAGGGATACCCGTAAAGAGGGCCGCGTTGATGTATAATGTGCCAATTCAGACATTAAGAGATCGTGTGAAAGGGAAAGTAGATCCGTTCAATATTGGTCTGGGATCTGATATGATCTTTACAAAAGAAGAGGAGACAAGTTTGGTAGAACATCTGGAATGTATGTCCCAGCTCGAGATGGTTACACCAATGTGCAGGTCCAGCACCTGGCTGGGGAATTGGCCGAACACTTAGGAAAACGATCTACCAACAAGCCACTGAGTATTAACTGGTTGTACGGCTTTCTGAAAAGATGGAAAGACAGGCTCTCCTCCATAAAACCACGGGCCCTGGATAGTGGCAGTGCGAAAAACTCAACGCCGGAGATCTTACAAAGCTACTTCAAAAACCTGGGGGAATTAATGGAAAAACACAACTTGTCCGACAAACCCCAGTTCATCTATAACATAGATGAAACCGGGATACAACCTGAACACAGGCCTCCTAATATNGTTGAGTGTTAAACTGTTTTATCCATCAAGACTTTTCATAAGAGATAACATTGTTTCATGCGGAACACGCAACAAACCAGCGTATCATGCTATACTACAAAGACGTAATCATGTTTCTAATGTTCTGTGGGATTATGCTCAAATCAGCCAATGGAATGAATGAAGTGTATTCATTCGTGTCTAGCCGCGGGAAATTTTATTTGAATTCTATTGGACACTTACAAAGGTCAGGTAACGTGAAAAGCTGGGTTATACAGGTTATGCTGGGTTTCTTTGCCGAAAAAAGAAACTTACCACTTTTAACTAAACAAATTGTACAGTCATGAACAATAACATTTGATATTTTTTTTCACAAAAAAAAAACGTAAGTAAACAGATAACTCTTAACAGTCACCATCATTGAAAAGTTCGCAGGCATTTTTTGAATTGCGCGAAAGTTCTGTCTGCAGTTGTGGTGATCTTTGAGAAAGAAACGATTATTTTCCTTATTCATTGTCAAAGGTAAGTGATCGTGGTATCGATTTGAAGCATATTTTATCAGAGAATCTGAAAACAACTAGATGTGTACATTTTCGGTGGAACTGTTGATTAAAACACGCGAAGCAGACACTCTGGTATAGATGTCAGTTTCGAAACATCCGTTTCGCGTAATGGGGGTTGTCTCAAACATATAAGTCAACTTTCATACAGTCGATTGGTGTATAGCGGATTTTAGTGAGTAACGGATAGGTTCAAAGTTCTTTGCAAAATACTTTTATTTATGTTAAGATTTATAGTGTTCTATGAAATGGATACAAAAAGCCTATTATTGTTCAGTCGATTCATGTTGTTGTTGACGTGTGTCAAAGTTTAAAAATGTTTCTTTCTTTCAATAGCAAAACAAGGTCACGTTTATATAATGTACGCACCGTTTTTGTGATGAAAGGAAAAGAGAAGACGTATGGTTTCTTGAATTTTGCAGATTTTCTTTGGTAAACATAGTGGTCATTGATGTAATGTTTTAGTAAAATGTGTCCTTGACAAAAGTAAGAATGCTAAAAACCAAATTGATGCGTACCATATAAAATAAGCATGAAAGCTGCAANAGTATTTTATTGATGATATAAAAGTTAAACAATGCTAAAAATACTTGCCATTGTATGCGCATGCGCGACATACATAGTTAAGGGGCACGAATGTACGAGAACACAGCATACAGTACAGTTTTCTGCTAAATTATCTCCATTATTTTCAATGATGATGACTAATTCTAGTAAACGATTCGATAGTGATTCCAAAACCCGTTCAGATGCCATTTTGTTTTGAAGCTCCGGTCGCCAATTACGTAACGTCAACGCGTGCCGACGATCCGCCGTTACTGGACAACAGGTGCGAGAAAACCGGAAGTTTGCAAATAACTGATTTTGGCACAGTGTGCCAATAACCGATTATTTGCACACTTGCTCAATACGAGATTTTCACGAGTTATTCGCGAAAAAACGGCCAATTTTGTTACTAAATATTGTAACATATGCAATAACGCAGTTTATGCATAGAAAGATCAATAAAGTCACAAGAAGATAACCACATGAGTATTTTAACAGAAATGATGTATTTGTCTTTTGAATAAATAATTAACATACACCGAGTAAACATTATAACGAACTATGCAAGCAATATTGAACTAACTGATGGAACAAAACGTAATGACAGCAGAAAGAGAAGACTTTTTTGTAACAAAAACAACAAAACAAAATGCAATTGTAGTTTAACAGCGTGCATGTGCTGGCGGATATTCCCTTCCATAGCATTCAACGTTGATTAACATCATTAACAATACACCATTGTTTAGAGTACACACATGGCATAGTAATTAAAAGACTTTGTGTTCAGAGTTTCCATGACATTATTGGAGAGAAGACATGCTTAATGATATTTAAAACGTGTTCCATTCAATTTGATGCATATGTGCTATGTTATAACTTAAATGTCCAATGGAGAAATGACAATTGTAATCAAATTAATGCTTTTAGAACATATGTGATGATTATATTATATTATATATGTTCTAGATAAACTACAGATACAGGTTATGTACACATGAAAATGGTTCCTATTAGTGGTTCAGTAACATGTTGACTTCGACATTTTTTTATGTACGATATCAAATCCATCTTCTTCTTCGAATGTTGATCCTTCTCAACATACTGACTCGAAACTAGAAATGATATTACTGTACGATTAAATAAGAAAGAACATATTTGACTATTACGTTTAATGGACGGCTACAAGAGACGTCATCTAACCTGAGCACGAAGTCAGTGGGCAGTCTATGTCCGGCGTCTGTCGTCGTGCACGAAGTCCGTGCGCAGTCTATGTCCTGCGTCTGTCGTCGTGCACGAAGTGAGTGGACAGTCTTTGTCCTGCGTCTGTCGTCGTGCACGAAGTCAGTGGACAGTATATGTCCTGTGTCTGTCGTCGTGCACGAAGTCAGTGGACAGTCTATGTCCTGTGTCTGTCGACGTGCATGAAGTCAGTAGACAGTCTATGTCCTGTGTCTGTCGTCGTGCACGAAGTCAGTGGACAGTCTATGTCCTGTGTCTATCGTCGTGTACGAAGCAGTGGACAGTCTATGTCCTGCGTCTATCGTCGTGTACGAAGCAGTGGACAGTCTATGTCCTGCGTCTGTCGACGTGAACAAAGTCAGTGGACAGTCTATGTCCTGCGTCTGTCGTTGTGCACGAAGCTGTGGACAGTCTATGTCCTGTGTCTGTCGTTGTGCATGAAGTCAGTGGACAGTCTATGTCCTGCGTCTGTCGTCGTTCACGAAGTGAGTGGACAGTCTATGTCCTGCGTCTGTCGTCGTGCACGAAGTAAGTGGGCAGTCTATGTCCTGTGTCTGTCGTCGTGCACGAAGTCAGTGGACAGTCTATGTCCTGTGTCTGTCGTCGTGCACGAAGTCAGTGGGCAGTCTATGTCCTGTGTCTGTCGTCGTGCACGAAGTCAGTGGACAGTCTATGTCCTGTGTATGTCGTCGTGAACGAAGTCAGTGGACAGTCTATGTCCTGTGTATGTCGTCGTGCACGAAGTCAGTGGACAGTCTATGTCCTGCGTCTGTCGTCGTGAGCGAAGTCAGTGGATAGTCTATGTCCTGAGTCTGACGTCGTGAACGAAGTCAGTGGACAGTCTATGTCCTGCGTCTGTCGTCGTGAACGAAGACAGTGGGCAGTCTATGTACTGTGTCTGTCGTCATGCACGAGGCAGTGGACAGTCTATGTCCTGTGTCTGTCGTCGTACACGAAGCAGTGGACAGTCTATGTCCTATGTCTGTCGTCGAGCGTCATTCCTTTTAAGTTGGTTATCTCTCTAGAAGCCACTGTTTGTTATCCCTATGGATGAAATCTGGTGAGAATGTTTATCATGATCGAGTTCGAATCTGGGTCACGTGCGTCCAAAATCTAGGCCAAGTCTTAGACAAACCTCATTGCAACTCTAGAGGATCAATTTATTACTTAATCTTAACGAAACCTGGTCAGACATTGTATTTTGACAATATATGGTCCAAGTTCGAATATGCGTTACTTGCATTTAAAAACTAGGTCTCCTGCTGAACCATCCACATACAATTCAATGGTAAACTGTAAATATAGTGATATACAGTGCATGCAATTTGGAAGTTGAAGTCCACGTACAATTAAACGTAATAACACTGAAAAATAATTATTTATTATTGATATCTATCGCATAAACACATTAATGGTACTTTATTGATCATTTCTTCTGCATGCTTTGTCCACATGCGGACCAGAAAATAAAAACGCAACACTTACTTTGACGGTTAAAAAAAGGTAAGGACAACAGCTGAAATATCACAAATTTGTTTCGCTTTTGGAGAGTAATGTATCAATTATTTCTTTATTTTTTAACTGAATGCTGTGGTCACATGTGGAACAGCAAATTAAAGCGCAACACCTACTTTGACGGTTCAAAACCACGTGCAGACAATCGCATAAATTTCACACGTTCTTGAACCGCTATTGGTGGGTTCTCAATGATTCTTAATCTGTAAAATGCATGCTGTGGTCACATTCGGACAGAACATAATAACGCACCACCTACTTGGTCGATGATTCCGAGTAAGATGACCTATCTCCAAACATTGACTAATATACCAACTTCCTGTTGACGTGATATAAAAAAAAAATATCTCATGCAACTTATTGATTTGGTCCATATACACGTAGGTGTATGATTAAAGCCAATACATATCTGATAACACATTGAAATTCTTCTTTTCGCTGTTGTGTGTTCTCTGGTCTGTGCGCGTAGCATAATACTTGCACAAGGTTGTTCTTGTGCTTTAGGAGAGAAGAGACGGGTGGGAATATCATCATTCGAGGACTCTGAAATTATCTTTTCATAGGTGTGCGAACTATTTATTATATTATTCTAAATGCATAGTCAACTTAATATATAAGTTAGATTAAATTTCACCTGAGAAATAAAAATATAATTTAATCATATGCAAAATTTAAAAGTTTTGTTCAAATGCTTTATATTAATCTCGGAACGTATTATGTTATTAAAATCTTTGCATAATTGTTGAAATATTTGATTTAATTGAGCTTGAACAAATTCACTTTAACGTTTTGAGAACAACAAACTATTCATTTTTTATCTTAAGTTTATATTTTTCCGTTGTTCTACAAAGAACTTAGGATCAGAAGTTTTGTTTTTAATTTCATTCTAGTTCATTAACGTTTTGGATCGTTACAATATTTACTACTTACCAAACCACATCAATGGCAGATATTCCGTAAATGCATACTGTCACTAACTGTTGGAGAGGTTATCGTTAAGTGTGCAGTGGTCTTGATATAAACCATTTGCTCACGTGGTTTATTGGAGTAGGAGAAGGGCATTTTTAAGCTGAACAATATGATCTAATCAAGTTGCAATAACAAGTTGTGGACACAAGAAAAATAAAATCGTTAACATATTATTTATGTACCACCATAGCTTGCTGCTGAGCTCTTCGAATACAGAAAAGAGTTTATTATATACCGTTTAAATGGTAACAGTGCAAGATAGTGTCCTTAATTTGCGGACATGATATTACTATTTAAATCAATACAAATCAGCAAATAAAATATATTTGAAACAAGAAAATGGCCTCGCATTAGTTTTAGAAAACTATATATGTCACAACAATACTTCGTTCTTTAAGTATGATCTTGTATTATTATTTTATCTTCAGCCTTATAGCAAGTGTGCTGATATGATGAACGATGTTGCATTGCTTCGCTTGTAACAAACGTCTTCTTTTTTAAGAAGAGGTCACAGCAATACGTCGCTTTATAAATATGATTTGTTATTATTATTTTGTTATAACACAATGGTTTCTTTTGGCAAAAAATTGAAACGTAAATATTGACATGGATATGTTCCATAAAATATCCATTGACTATGGTAATAGATCTGAAACCCTAAAATTGACCTTGTTGGTCTTAACATTTGACCATAATTTGCGGCTTATAATAATATTAAAAATAATTAAGAACAGTCCTACACATTCTGTTTCAGTATTGTACTCAGCAAGTTGCATTGTATTGTATTATACAATGTACTGTGAATTGCTTATCTTAAACGTATTAGTGTCAGTGTACTGCTTTTATATTAACCATCTTTTACGCAATGGCTTTTATTTTATACACTTCCCCGCGTGACATGTCGTTCAAACATTTATGTCATCGCAATGGTTGGAAATATTTTTCTTAAACGTATTTATAAAACTTAACAGTCTGCTCAAGAAACAACTTCAAAAGCAAGTGTAATTGCCCAAATTACTAGATTGAACATATTTGATTTAAGCCACGCTATTCGCAACCCGCATCGGACCGATTATAATTTCGAAAATATATTGCCCTAAAATAACTCTCACTGGATCAAGTCGAAATGTCAATACACTAGTGGCCTTGTTAGACGTTTGGCGATTTATTTACTTTTGCGTGCATAATTAATAACAGTATGAACCCTGTATTGGTTCGAAAATGTTTGGGCTTGATTCAATTATTGTACATTATTTTACATTATTCAATTTCAACTTCTTTAGTGTTCATATGAAAAATAGTTCAGTGTAAGGATAAATGAGTTTACCACGTTAGACCTTTTACTGTCGAGATCCGCCGCCATTGTGAGTGCCCCGTGTAACTGCCAATACGCAGTCACGTGGTGTATCCCCCTGACTATGTCACACAATACACAATACGCATCATTGGTACAAGCCGAGTGTATTCATGCTGGGTCAACTAAAGTACATAAATATATGCATTTCAGTGTATTTCAAACAGTTATGGCACTCCATTGTAATTAAAGAAAGGTATTTACCATTCTAGATTGAATAACATCTGCTGGATAAACCACAGGGNACTTTCTCTCTTAGTTCAATGAAAAGCTCGTACTTTATTGCCAAGTGTATTATTTTCTGAAAGATAAATGTCTTGGCTGTTGTAATACAGTTTAATTGGTGTATTTATTGCGTTTGGAAGCTAATTTTTCGCTATTGTTTACATCATGGTGTTGTGCAGGAATTTTCACAGTTGTATCCCTTGTATATATATATATATATGTAGTATAAAAGAATATTTTTACTTAACGATCCCTATGGGATAAACGAGACTTACTTTGGTTAAGTCGACGTTTAATTTCAATTCTATGAGTTATAGAATGGAGGGAGGGCTTAATTGAAATATTTTGCGCATGCGCAAAGCAGTTTTCAAAACCCAGATGCTTCTCACCTTATTATTATAATTTTGCCAGTTCAACAATGAAAGTAATATTTTTGAAAAATATCTTTTTTCATATTTAAAACTTTCTTGAAGTTGGTTTGCAGAGAAGGGTTGGTGGATTTAAGCCCTCCATCAATAATATAACTCAATGATTTGAAATTTAACGTCAACTTAACCAAGGTAAGTCTCGTTTAATTTTAAAATTTTATTTCGTCTAAAGAATTTCTGTCTTAAATGAGATTGCAAAGCAATAATGTGAAAAACATCGACATACCTTTTTTTCTATGAATCATCATTCTCTACACCAAGACACTATCTTGAAATGTATCCTTTATATCTTCTAACAATAGAAGTTTGCAAAAATAATTCATTTGACCACCCTGCCTTGTCAAGAATTGTTGATATTGGTACATGATGGTTATGAGCTGTAGACACTGCTACACTCCTTACACCATGAGCACCAAATTCCTGAACATCGATTCCAGCTCTCATCATGATAACTCGAATCCATCGTGAAATGGTGTCCTTATTAACTGCATAGTAAGTTAATAGAACTAATAAACAACTCTGTACATCCATTGACGTTTTTTTTCACTACTTGTGTAACACGAATATGCTTTTAAAACAGAATATACACATAGTCTCCTATCTGGAGCGTAGGCCTTTAAAGTCATAAATTAAAAATTATAGGTAGGCCTGTTTTGTTTCAACGAACTAGAGAACTGAACAGCAAACTCGTTTCTTAACTTCTTCATACTTTTAAACGTTGAAAAATGTAACGACTGAACTCGCGCAGCATTGGTTAAGGCAACAAGAATTGCAGCTTCATAGTAAAGTCCTTTAACTTTAAGTGTTTTACTGGTGAAAGTTTTCTCAAATATTTAAGCACAGGTTGAACATCCCATATAGCTGTGTATTTTAGTTTAGGTGGCTTCAATTTCAAAATTCCTTTCATGTATCGTATAATAAGAGGATGTGATCCGGTTCTGAATCCTTAATAATTAATACCAAGAGAAGACATTGCACCTCTGGCTGTGTTTAAACTGTCATAACCAAGTCCATTGTTAAACTTATCAGTTCAAAAATTGAATCGCTTCTGTCACATTTGGAGAACTTATTGAATTGCTTTTCACTACAGTAACAAAACCATCTTGATACGAAGACCAGATACTGTTCCTTTTGTTCATCTTTTCCAGGAACACATAAGTATGTTGGTAGAATGTTTTGAAATACCTTGTTTTCTTAAACTTTCCAGGACACTTTGCATACAATCAGCTAGAGTTTTTTCCTCAGTGGATGTTCCTTGTCTTGATATGGAAGTTGGTGTAGCTTGTGGCGTTTCAATATAAAGAAGTGAAACTCCAGAAGCTTCAGCTGTATTGCATTTCTATCATACACACCTTCGTGGTCCTTTATTTATGGCAAGGAACCAATTGCCAAAACGGTACAGTACGGCACAAAACGAAACAACATATACACATAGTAGAATAAAGCTGGGGTCACCGCCTTGGAACGGTCAATGCTAAGCACTGGGGGTTTAAACCGGTTATAGAGCGCTCAACCTCACACTTGGCCCAGCAATATTCATGATACAGTGTAAATAAAATTTAACCTCATAGCATTGCAACTACAAATCAAGATTATGATTGGTATATTCACTTGCATTTTCATAAACCGTGGAAACCACGTCTGTGTTGCCATAACATTGCAATCATAATGCATGTTGCCTGATCCTGCCTGACTGTCTGGATGCATCGTCCAAACAAAGTGAAAAAAAGGGAATAAATAAACACAATTCCATGTGTTCCAATTACAATAAAATGCATATATGAGTTGTGCTTCTGGATCAGGTTTCTAGGAACAATAACATTTGAGCATTTAATCTGGTTGCGGTCAATATCGGGTTCTCCCCATCTACATATATTTGCCGAACAATTTGAAAGTAATTTCCATTCCAGTTTATCATTAAGATTTCTGGAAGCTTTGTCTGCTTCTCAATTTAATGACCCTGCAACATGGGAACATTTTAACCACATGTTGTTTTCTATACACCAATTCCAAAATTTGAACAGCTTCTTAATTGCATTCTTCAGATTTAATACCGCCCATATTGGTGACATAGCTAACTGCTGAGGAATAATCAGAAGAAAAAAAAAACATCTTTATTTTTTAATTGCATCCTAAACTTCTTCAAAACAAACATAATTGCTTTTAAATCCAGACCGTTTATGTGAAATAGCCTGTCTGTGTCTGACCATTTACCACCAATATGTACACCTTCGCAAACAGCAACCCAGCCTTCTAAAGATGCATCAGTATAGAGCCTTTTATCTGAATATTCTCTAAAGATTGTTCTTTTTGTTTATGTAATTCCTGTATCAACCACATCATATCATGTTTTTTAATTATAGACAGTTACTTTTTTTCTAAGCCTACAGTCAAAATTAGTTTTCTTCGAGCATCTTGTATTGGAGATTCTAGGCAACAAGACTCTAACTCGTGTCGTAATGAAGCTCCGTGCAGTCGGTATCCTACAATAAAAAAGTGCAACTCCAGGAAGTGTTTATGTTGCAAGTATTTAAATATGTCCTCATTTATTCTATCATCTGTTAAAGGGACTGTCCAACAGATAAAGCTTCGCACGACGCGAAACGATATTTTGGGAAACTACCAGGATTGCTTATATAGCTTAAAAATACGTTCATACATGAGTGTGGATGGTCGAGTGGTCTCAGCGGATAGCATTTTACTCCAGGACTCCAGGAATCCAGGGGTCAGTGGTTCGAGCCCTGTTGAGGGTTACTTTTTTTCCTTTTTTTTTTAAATTGTATTCTTGCTTTTTTACTGGAGATTTTTAGTTCAAATGTTAAAATTTATCAATATAAAGCATTTAATGACAAGCTTCAATACATGCCAAAATCTGTTGGACGGCCCCTTTAATAACCGCAAATTTACAGTTAACATTAAATCCGATGTTTCATGAAATTCTATACATGTAGTGAATGTGGTTACTTGAAATGTACCTTATTGTGGTGCACAATACGTTGGGCAGACTGGTAGATCACTTAAAACACGTTTGAGAGAGCATTTCTGTAAAATTAAAAACAATAATAATTTTTACAACTTTATCTACCAACACTTTAATAAAACTGGTCATAGCGTAACAAATATTTCTATTCAACCTGTTGAACAACTAATTTTTGATAATAGTACTTCAAATCAGTTCCAATTTTATGCAAGGTGCGTATCGGAATTTGAATTGATTAAACGTTTACAAACAGCTTACCCACATGGATTAAATGATAATATATTAAATGTCGGAAATAGTTCTAAAAATAAATGTATAAATTCCTTTTCTCTTTTCAGTACACGTTTAAGAAATAAACGTTCACACGGCAAAAGGAAAAATGGTAACTTAAGACTTCAATTTAAAAGACAGCTTTCTTTAAATGACTGCTATACGTTATTACAAAACGGGGGTAAACATAAATTACTAAGGGCACTTTGCTCTCTTTCTGTTTCTTCTTTGACGCATATCGATAAGGAATGTACATTTATTTACTTCAATCTGACCCACTGTATAAATGTGCTTGTATAATTGAATCTTACACTGACTATTATATTTAACCTTTCATTGAACGTGCACATATCAAAACAAGAAATCGTTTTAAAACTGAGTTTTGTAACAAAGGTCTTGATTTATTTGACCTTCCTAAAATATTTAATGATAAAAATGTGCATCGGATGATACCCCCTTATTTCCGCAATACTGAATCACCACTTATTTGCTATAAATATAGTAAACCTGTTAGAAGTATCGTGTTTAATTATAATGCTATTACCACAGATAATAATGTTATAGAAAATTGTCCTACATCATGTGATTGTTCTAGTTCAAAATATATATATAGTCCAGTGGTCATGTTATTACTGGCGATCTTAATTGTATTCAAAATAAAACCCTAAGAAATTTACTGCGCAGAGGCCCAAAGTATAGACTTCATATTCCAATCGATTTTGATAACTGCTTTGAGGAAATTGAAACATCTTTACAGGAATATTGTACAAAATGGTGTGAGAAAGAACATGCAGAAATTACTGTACTCAATGAATGGAAAACAAAGGTATTATTTATGGCCATGAATAAGATATCTTTTTATAATAAAAATCTTTTAGCCTAACCACATTTACCTAAATTTAATAAACAAGGTCTCTGTAAATCTCTAAAGGACTTACAATCTAAATTCGTGATAGTTCCTTCAGATAAGGCGGCTAATAATGCTCTAATAAAATGACGAGCGTTTTATGTTCAAACGATTTCACATGAACTTTCACCAACTACATCATATTGTAAATACAATAAGCAGCCTAATGAAAGTATTTACGACCATATTGCCGAGTGCATAAATCTAATTATAACATTACCTACGCTGCAGGAGTGAAATAACGTAATGCTCAATTTTGTTTATTACACGGGTGTTATTACACTAGTTATATAACTGTGAAATGACGTCATTGTTTTGACGAAATGACGTCATTATTCCAGCGAATTTCTTCAGTTAAACTCTTTTACAATGTAAATAAACGGTGAAAAGAGCATAACATAAAAAGAAAATTTATTGGTCATGTTATAAATAGAATCTTAGATTCGTTGTCATGTGTATTGAATTTATTAAACAAGTCATCTAAATAAAGATCAAAACGAGGCGTAAATATTGCTAACAAGATAAAAGTCGTTTTATCGCTAATTCAGTGTCTTGTACCACCAAGCAATTATCAGTGTACCTAACATCCGCCTTGAGTGCTATTAGATATCATATAGCCAAATATTGTAATACAGTTTATGAAAATAGTAATATAAACCCATTTTGGTCATTAAAAAACTCCTTAGAAGTTATTGATCAAATTAAAATGGGAAAATATTAGGTGTCACAAGTAAGCACCTATGATTTTTGTACACTATATACAACGCTTCCTCACATTTTAATAAAATCCAAACTCATTTCACTAAAACCCGTTTCAATTAATAATTTGTGAGACGACAAACGTAATTTAGCAATAATTTTCCTATGTTTTTTTTTAAATTATTTTCAACAATATCAAGGTACGCAGATCTTTCGAATACTGGTTTTAATTATGTATCAATCATTGAACTAGATGATGTGACACTTATTTTCCAGTTAGTGATATACTGGTCTCGTAATCTGGTTTTAAGTAGCGGGATTAATTTGTTAGAGTTCACAGATTCGGGGATTAGCCATACATCGTTAAAACCGGTTTGGTTAAGAATGTCCCGTACTTTCGATGACCAATAATTTATTGTTTGTGTTATTTTTGCGTTAATTTCTAATCTCTGTGATGGAAAAATGTGTTTAAGAATACAATTACCCTGTTTTACAGTTTATAATTTCAAAAAGTATTTTTGGCAACTTCGGCATATAGCGATAATGAGTTTTTTGACCTCTTAACATTCAATATTCTTTTTCAAAATGTACGATGGACACGCTCTATGTTTTCCGCTTTCATAAATCCCCAAACCTCACAGTTATAGTTTAAAATTGATGATACATATGCTTTAAATAAATTTAACAAGATATTTATAGGAACGTTCATGTCTTTTGTGAGAGTGAACAAAGAATGCATCGCTTTTAAAGCTTTGCCTTACAATGTATTTGTTGCGGACGCAAAAGATCCACCGCTTGACATGACAATTTCAAGATAATTGAAATTGTTAACAATTTCTATTTCTTGACCTGTATATGTCCATTTTAATGTTTTACTAATTGTGCCACCTTTTCGGAATACCATACCCTTAGTTTTTGCAATGTTAACCGTTAAATTCCACTTATCGCAGTAGGTTTCTATTTTTTTTAATGATTCTTGAAGACCCTCCGGGGTTTCAGAAAATAAAGCCGCGTCGTCAGCGAATAATAATAGATATATCGATATTTGATCTAGTGTAATTCCGGCGTTTATTCTATTTTGCAAATCGAATTCGATGTCGTTAATTAAGAGAGAAAACAATATGGGCATAAAACATGTATCGATTTTAAGAATAATTAAACACGTTTTATCCTTCTTTGTGCACTTAAAGCACTTTTATCCTAACACACATTGTGCACAGATATGCTTAGTTCTTGAAAATATTCCGATAATACGTCTTCAATTTTATTTTTATTGTTAAATACAAAATAATAACAATAAAGGTAAATGAATTTGAATCTACAACAGTAGTTTTTTAACCGCCATTTATATTGACTTAAACTCGAAAATTTATTTATAAACAATTTTTTTAAATGTTAAGTGATATTTGTTCCTTTTAATAGTAATTTATTCTGCAAAGTTGGAGATAACCGTGCATATTTTGTTTTTATTTCATTTGCGATTTCAATGGTTGCTTTTATCGGCTGCAGTGGGAAAATAAGCATGTCCTGTTAGTGACGTCACTGAATGCCAATAATCAGGTACGTGTTCAAGCTACTTTTTAAGTGTGCTGTGGGTTGTAGAGATATTGAATTCTCAGGGCCAGTGGAATCAAGACGTTCGTGCCTAAAGCAGTTTTAAATTTGTTTGTTCAATTAGGATTTAATATGTGCAAATGTCATGATTGGTATGTAAGATTTCATGTTTAATAAAAGCATATAATTTTTATATAATACTGTAAAACAATTATTATTATATTGATATTTCAGTTCGCTTTATTTCTTCTCTCGCAAACGCTTGCAAAATATTTGAAAACTGTGGACTTGCGACTGTTTGAAAGATTTTTTTTGAACTTGATATAAAATACTGGCAGTAATAGAGTACATGTGTTTGTTTGTGTATTGCATACAACAGAAACGCAAAAAAAAACAATGACTACCGAGGATATTATTAACATGTCAGCTATTGCTGTGGACGGCAATTCGACGGCTGGTATAAACTCAGCATCGGCATCATCATGGTCCTTATTTATATCATTAGGCTTTGTATGGATCCCGGGGATCGTCTGCAACATAATTGCACTCGTTTTCATCATCCGGGATATCACGAAGGCAGTTTTTCCCGCAATTTCCCTGCTTCTTATTCTCGTCTGCTGCGATTTGACTGCCGTCATTTTCTCGACTATAAATCACATTGTGTTATTTTACATTCAAAATGTGACACATCCCTTTTGCGTCTTTTTGGCGACGAACTACGTTTTCTTCAGAATGTTATCCGCTTTAATGAGCCTCATAATGGCGGTTGACAGGTACCTGGCAATTTGCAAACCGTTTTATTACAAAAGTAGCGTCACGGTCGGAACTTGGAAAGTCACGTGCTTTATCGCCTGTCTATCTTTAGTGGTCTATTGTATGTTTCCTCTGATGGGACTGGGTGACGTTAAAGTGTTGAAGGCAGCAGGAAGAGTCAGTTGTAATTCTCTTGCTTACGCGTTTAAGCCGACGCAACGAGTTTTCGGCATGATGTTTTCGTTGATTGGATTTCTGTGTACGCTAACAATTGTCGTCTTCAACATGATTGTCACCCGGGAACTTGTTCGACTAAAAAAACGCGTAGACGCTATAAACTCTAGGATTGAAAGGGGCCGCTGCACCGATACTTTCGGTAATGCCATAGAAGCCGCCAAAGTAATACCATTCGAGATGAAGTTCACGAAACTGATGGCGTGTCTGACGACCGCTTATCTTGTGTGTGGAACGCCGTACAATGTAAGTGCTTAACATATTATAAACAAAGAAAATAAAGAGACAGATACAGACGGATAAACAAACAGACAGACAGACAGACAGACAGACGGACGGACGGGCAGACAGACAGACAGACAGACAGACAGACAGACAGACAGACAGACAGACAGACAGACAGACAGATAGACAACAGACAGGCAGGCAGACAGGCATACATACAGAAATACGAAAAGACAGATAGATAGACAGACAGACAGATACACATACAGGCAGACAGACGGACAGGCAAACAGACGGACAGGCAGGCAGACCTACAGAAAGACAGACAGACAGACACACACACACACAGAAAGACTCGACGTTTGAAGAGTTGGGTGTTGAATTGATGTTTTGTTCGTTGCATCGACAGATAGATAGACATACAGACAAACAGACAGGCAGACAGACGGGCAGGAAGACATACAGAAAGACGAAAAGTCAGACAGACAGACAGACAGACAGAAAGACAGACAGACTCGACNATATATATATATATATATATATATATATATATATATATATATATACGGTAGGTTTGTCGGTCACACTAGTTTAGTTTTTTTCGTCGTTGTTCCATTGTTTTTACTATCCGCAAGTTATTTGTACACTTTAGATAGGATATTCAATAACAGAGGTCTTGTTAATTGTTGTTTTTTTACAAAAATGTATAGATGACATTTAATATTTGAATATGATAAAAAGTAGCAAAAATAATTGAAACATCAACTTGTACTAAAATTTTAAGGAATATAGGTAAAAGCATTTTTCTCCACGATGATGCCGTAATTTTCTATTGGATGAAGATGACGTAATTTTCCTAGCATAAAATGTGAGTCTCATTGACAACGACTTTATATGAGCATCGCTCTTTAGAAAGGGGGTTTATTGCATGTGCGTATAGTGTCGTCCCAGATAAGCCTGTGCAGTCCGCACAGGCTAATCAGGTACGACGCTTTCCGCCTCAACTTGTGTTTTGCCAAGAAAAGACTTCCGTTTAACAAACAAAACAATACAAGCGGAAAGTGTCTTCCCGGAAAAACCTGTGCGGACGACACTTTACGCACATGCATTAGACCCCGTTTTCTCAGAGTGAGGCTCAATTACATGTATATATATGATATTATATTACAGACGCTGGTGTTAGTCAACCAATTTGACGTGCCGGTAAATCCGATGCTCGTGGGCACCATTAAATTCATGGCAGCTGCCGTCTACGTTGTTGACCCAATCGTCTACATACTAATGCGCAAAACTAATCTGAAACGAATGAGGGCAATGTTGTGTTGGTTTTGTATATGTTTCAAGTCAAATGAAAATGTTCGTGAACAATATCCTATGAAATGAGGGCAGACAATGTGGATGTATTGATATATTTCAATTTCATCATCGATGTAAGTATAAAAGCTTTGCAAGAAGCATTTTTGATGTAAGACGTAACGGGTCATTTTGGGTAAACCAACATTGTGAACCGTCCAAAAGTAGATAAATGTTAAGCTCCTTAAAAGTGTATGGTGATGTTGGTGTGTTGATAATTTTCATGGATAACATGCATATACATGTAGTCAAATCATTCAGGTTGTTCTACAGTAGTTTTTTTTTATAACGCACAAAATATCAAATCTATCAAGCTGGATAAAATACTATCTTCGGCTTCAGGCATCAGTAATTTAAAACTCATCTTGTTTGTGTTTAATGATGAAAACTTAATGTTTCTTGATCAATTACTTTATTTTTATAAAAAAATGTGTTAATTACACTTTGGGACTCTAACTTGGTGTGTGCGTGTTTCTTCCGTTTAAGGTCTCTTTATAGTGCACAGGTTTCTGTTTAACTATCAATACAATGTATGTTGAATGTGTAATTATTATATACGGGAACTGCATCATATAAGTCTTAAATCTCATCGACGTGTACAATGGTGAACCTAAACAGACGTAAACCTGTAGTGTATGGGTGTTTGTATGTGTGTTTGTTTGTGTGTTTGTATGTGTGTGCGTGTTAGCGTGCCTGTGCACGAGCGTAAGTGTGATTGCAAAATTATGTATTAAGAAACAATGTATCTTTTCTGACCATAAAATGCGAAAACGCTGCATGAATTTATTGAATCCGAAAAAAAATGTTAGGTGAGAAATCATGAGTCAAGTGAAGAATACAATTTACAACCGTTATTCATATCAAACTATAGTGGGTTTTTGTATGTTCATTTGAGCTACTGTTACACTGCATATCGTTTTATATTCCTGTGTATTTTTGTATATTTCTGCATTTTGTGAAATGCCTACACATTGGTATATATATAAGTGTGTGTTGTCGTAAACTATATTCGTTATACAGCGATAATTATAATCATTTGTAAACACTTTCTATTGTAATTTTGAAAAGTATATTATTTGCAATTTTACTGCTTTCATGTTAATTCTAGGTTATAATCATGTATTCATGTATACACCCAACATAACCTGACATATGATAATGGTATTATATGATAATGTGTCGTGTTCTGATGTTTAAATGATGTCTCTTCTTGGCAAAAATCCAGTTAAGGCGGAAAGTGTTGTCCCGGATTAGCCTGTGCAGACTGCACAGGCTAATCTGGGATGACACTTTACGCACACGCATTTTGCCCAGTTTTCTCAAAACACGCCACATATCATCATCTTTTATCATCTGCCTCTTTGTTTTTCTTTTTTTAATCTCTCTCATATCTTATGTTCCTATTTGAAGCAGTTCTGTAGCAAACGGCTAACTCCTGACAGTATCGTCACAATATGGTCTAATGGTCAAATGCAACGAAAATAGCATGTGAGATGGGTTAGACCTACATCAAAATAGCATGTGAGATGGGTTAGACCTACATCAATTCCATTTGTTTGTAATAAACTCGAAGATGTGTTTCATTTTATTCTGGATTATAATTATTTACTGAACTTAGGTCACGCTATATTTCCATTGTATTATAGACAAGGACCAAATATGTACAAATGTATCGAGCTTATATCATCTGACAATGAACTTTTCACTAAACAATTTAGCTGTTCTATTTATCACTCTTTTCAGGTTCCATCACATCTTTTATCAATGGCCCCTCATCTTTTCAATGAAGGTTATATTAAAGTATCGTGCCTGTTCCTTAATGTCTTCTACGACAGTATGGCTGTACGTTAAGAATCGGAATGCATTGCCTAACAGCTATTATGTCACATTAAACACTGTACTTATAACTGTTATATTTTTATAACGCATATTACATGACATTTGGACCATCTATATTGAATATTTCGTAGGTGGTCTGCATGAGGTTTATGAAATGCTAGTTATTAAAATCAAACGTTGTTATTGCAATATAAAGAAGTGAAACTCCAGCTGCTGGAGAAGTATTGAAATCTTATTACAAACAATTAGTTGGTCCTTTATTTATGGCAAGAAACCGATTGCCGAAACAGTACAAAACAGCACAATACAGCACAATACAAAACAACATAAACACAAATAAGAATAAAGCTGGGGTCACCGCCTTGGAACAAAACATGTTTTTTTGTGCACAATATCAGTTTAATTAAATAATTTATATTGTACTATGACCAGAGCCTTTGGGCTGTCTATATTTTCGTTTCGCTTAGGAAGCAAGCAATGGGCTAATGCTCATGAAATTAATACATGCATGTGAATGAGCATAATTGATATTTAGTTTAGTACAGCTAACTGTGAGATAGCATATTATACGAAAACGATTATATTACTACCACGTATTGTTCTATTATTCTCAAACATTTAAATACTGTTATANAATATATATATATATAGTAGAATCACAACATGAAATGTAATTTGTTATTCCGGGTTGGTACAACGTATTGTTATTACAATTGTCATGTGACGACCTTATATATGTACAATACAGTATACATGTAGTTGATATATTGTTGTAATAATTAGCTTAATTAAAATGGACGTCATTAGACCTATTCAATTACATATATCCTCAGGTTACCGCGTACCGCGTATCGAGAGGTCAAGGAAACGAGTAGCATAATTTCTGAATAAATGCCCAATGTATGAATAAACGATTTACCTTCAAATATGTATTAAATTCCCGTCAAATGGACGTCCAAACGTAAATTTACGGGCATACTTTATGGAGAAGAAGAGAGCAAGCATGAAGGGCAGCTGTACAAACGTGCTCATGGTCGAAATTCAGAGACTTCTGGACAAGAAATTGTCTGACCTTCGGAATGATTTCAATTGGAAGCAGAATGGGCTGCAGAGAATTCCAGAGAATAGGTCAGGCTTGAAAGTTCTGTTACTGTTACCAAAGCTGGAAATAAAAGGCCATTTGACTTTAATGATGAACCTTTTGACATTGTTAACACGTGTTAAAAGGCTCTTACTTTGGGGGATGTGTCCAGGGCGATAGAATTACTGAAAAAGCATAAAGATACAATTCAACATCGTAATAAAATTATTAGAATTGCTGACAGTTCATCTGCAGGTTGGCAAACACTTAATGAGTTTGAAATGATTGATTATGCATATGATGCTGGTGATAGACGGCGGGTTTTATAGTATTTTGAGAACAGAGATTAATAATCATCATTATTATTATTATTATTATTATTATTTTCATTATTATTATTAATATAATTATTAAAATTATTATTATTATTATTATTTATTATTATTATTATTATTATTATTATTATTATTATTATTATTATTATTATGTTGCTTTTGTAATTATTTTAAGGCTGACTGCAGTATGCTAGACATTGTTGAGTTATATTTACATGTACACTTTACTGTGTTTTTGAAGACCACATTGTAAAAAAAAAATGCCATTTCTTATTGTGTTATCTTCGTGAAATAAAGTTATTATTATTATTATAACATGAAAATTCGTAAGGCAGAGGAATGAGCGATCGCAAAATTTGAGAAACGAAAGAAAGTTAAATGAGAATTCTTGTGCTTTTCGAATCTCAAGATCCTATAGTCAAGCAGATAGCACCAGGGGTAGAGAAGTTTTTGTGGGACGGCGTCTCGTACAGCTGAGAGACGTAGTGTGCTTCAAGTGCGACAACTAAGGACACTTCGCTTCCGGTTGGGCGGTCAACGTCGGGGCATCCGGAAATGTTTTCGGTAGAGGACGGAGAGAACTTCCACCTGCCACAGTCTCTTCATTTGACCAGTAGCAGCAAATGGGACAACGTAAACAGGCACAGCAGTGACTGACGAACCAGTCGTGATGAAGTTGACAGAGATGATAAGTATTTGTTTTTTTGTGAATATGATTATTTATGTGTAGAAGGAGGGTTTCATAGTATTTTGAGAACAGAGATTAATAAATTTACTCATGACAAGGAGTAATAGATTATTAGTTGTGTATGGTTTTGAAGCGATATTCAATTGAACACAGACGCTAACACATCGACAAAGTTGTCATTGATGTTTATTTTGCTCCTTGAATTCTAACACAACGCTTTCCAAATACAGTTATTATTCTAATCGATAAGATACCAGCGAGACCCTAAACAGGCCTCGCCCCGACAACAAGAAATTGTAAACCAATATCCCTGCTTGTCTAGCGAGTACTGACTTACTAATTTAATACAAAAAAGTGAATGGTTAAATAATCATGAAACACTAGACCGTAGTATGTTATATCAAGAAAAGTCCAGCTAAATAAAGAAGGAGTGTAACTAATAAATTACAGTTTGGTCTATCGGTGTGACAGTACATGCGATAGTCGTCTGGAAAAAAATAATTAATAACTTGTAATGAGGCCACAGCATACAATCCTTGTTTATGTAAACCTAAGGCCACACCATGACATTTTTATTTTTTTAAATAAATGATTTTCTCAAATGTTCACTAGATTAGGTTGTTACGTTACAGTATATTAGAGCCGGGTCATTGTACCTGTTTCAACTGTTTTTTTTTTGGAAGCCAGTGTTGTAAATTATATAATAGTAAATTTGAATGTACATGCATTGATATTTTTTTTTATTTTGTTGTGGTACAATATATTCAACACGTGTTCATGTGACATGTAAGTGTTCGTGAGTCGTATGAATAGATATCGTTGCGGGAAATTTAAATGGAATATATTGTGTCACAAAAAATAAAAATAAAAAAAATAGCATTTTGTATCTTGTTAAATCTATGTTACCAGACCACATCTAGCGTTGAAATTTGGGCTATTGCTTTCAGGAACACTGATTATTTGTGTGTAAACTATATTTTACGAAACACTTTACGAAATATTCGTTGATTTTGAGCGTTATTGGGGCTTTAAGTAAAACCCTTTGGACAATCGGACGTTAAGCATACAATCAACAGGACGTATGTTATAATTGTATTGAAAGTTTATCATGAGAGCGGATACGTGGTCTAATGCTAACACACTGGCATCAAAACGCAAGAGTCGCAGGTTCAATTTCCACTCAACCCTAACCTACTAACTTGTCTTCCGCATAGGACGTCAATCCGATGTGCAGTGTACTGGGTGCTTAACGAAGGGAACTAAAGGGCCAACAAACTAGTCTTCTCTAGCGATGCCATATAGGAAATTCCAGGAGAACTCGATACACATTAAAGTATTACACTAGTGTTACTTGACGCAAGCATGCCTGGCTAACATACGCACACAGCTTGTTGCCCACAGTTCTTACGAGAAATGTTGCTTTAAATACGCTTTGTTAAGCTATCAGAAATATCCTTAATGTTGAACAGAACACATAGCACTGAGAACAACTAACTATTTTACTAACATCAAACATTGAATGTTTAAAATTACCGTTATATGTCGTGTGTAACTTTGAACATCACACATTAAATTGCTCTACATGTAGAAACATGTGAACCAGACATTAGTAATCACGATTGGTTGCTTGCATATTTGTAAATTCAGAAGAACTACTTTTCATTATCGCTAAGAGGATTTACAGTCATTAAATACTAATTCCTATTATTGCATTGTTGTATACGTTTAATGTTTACTCGTCCAAAAACGATACCGCCCTTATTCAATAGAACTACGATGTATAAAGATATGTGTTATGATTTCTAGTTACATAGCTTGCGCAAGTTGCCATAAAAACATTTAGCTCCACGGTATCAGTGTACTTGAATAAGAAATGAGGCGAAACTTGCTCAATCATATAGACAGAAGATATAAGTTAGAGGTATTAACCCATTTATGCCTAGTGGACTCTCCCATCCTTCTAAATTGAATCAATTTATTTCCAAAATTAGGGATGTCTAGTATATTTATTTCTATATTTAGAATATTTCTTACAGAAATTCCTTTACGCAAACAGCGCAGACCCTAATGAGACGCCGCATTATGCGGCGTCTCATCTGGGTCTGCGCTGTTTGCCAAGACCTTTTTTCTAGACTCTAGGTATAAATGGGTTAATTGCGTTGAACGTATTTCGTAATAGTGTACCTTAACATTGAAATCAATAAGACCGAGCATCTTTGGCGTAACAGAAGAGAGCATTAAAAAAAATGTCTTTGATAAAAATCTTTCTATGCCAACAGTCTTCTTCAGAGAAAAACGTTTAAATGTAAATCAAAATTTGCTTAAATTGTTTGATTCGCGGCAGAATAAGGAAACAGGAACCAGTTCCTTAAAAGGAATTGGCATTTTTAGTAATTAAATAATACATTTAAATAACATAAAAAAGTGTACCAAATGTTAATGATAATAATTTTAAAAGGTTCCTCATATTGACAATATTAATTGCATGACCTTTTTGCAAGGTTTTATTTTATGAAAACCCAGTTTCCTTTTTCGCGGAACCAGTTCCTTATTTCTGATTCAATTCGAATAAAAAACTGGCATTTTATTACTTAAAACTATTCTTAATTGAACCAACGTTGACCACATATAAATGAAAATCATTGCATATTTAGGTTGGATAAAATTATTCTTTATTACAATTCATTTCTAATGACGTGTATGTAATGACTAAGGAACTGGTATTTTCTTACTTAAAAAGTAAATTCAAATAAATCAAAGATTTCTACCTATCCATGAAACTCATGTTATATGCAGTGTGGATATAAACTATAAAATCTATTTCGTTTCCGGATTTTAAAATAATAACCAAGTTTTTGTTTCGCGGTAGTAGGCGTAGGACTGGTCACTAGCGAGACCAGGGACCTTTTGTAGGTCATAACGGCCCCTAAAGGTATGCCAAGGTTGAAGGTCGCCGGATAAACCTTTGTCCCTTGTGAGACTCCCATCTGTTGTTCTTAGTACAAACTCCGATGTTTGTTTCAAAGGTCTCAGATAAGTAAACAATTTACAAAGAAATAACAGGCAAATGTTGCAAAAATATATTAAACCGAAACATGCTACATATTTGCAATCCTAGTATATAGAAACAGTACCTCGCAGAATAACAAAGACCCACTACACCCAAAAAGGAGGGTGGTGTCCCCAGTCAGATTGGTGTAGCGGAAAGACCCGCTCTCCCATTCGTATAGTGGACACCACGCCTCTGCCTGTGATAGTATGACTAAAACACGTGACTGTTGTGAATAAAACATTACTGGGTAGAAACTTCTGGTCTCGGCACACGCAAGTTTTGTTTTTAAATCGTTTGCTTCAAGATGTCATGGGAAAAGAGAAGGCGCCACTAAGCCGTTTGAAATATGTGCATTGGAATCTAATTCCTCCATTGACTTACTTATCATCGCTGATGTTAAGGTTAAAAACCTTGAGTCTGTAACATATTGAGTATTAGTAACAGTAGAAAATGTCACCATTATAAATGGTGAATACGAAGACTAATATAAATTATTTTTTGTATCCGTATTTCTTTCCCTTATGAAAGAAATTTCACTAGACAACAACAAACGCCTAGAACTCAAGTTCTATGCGAACGATACCTCTAAGGTTGAGGCTTATGTGATTACAAACAATACCCCCCTCTCCTCTGTCTCCGAGTCAGAAGCAACCCACATTGGAACTGTCAACATTCCAAAGTCGCAAAAGACCCCGCTGAAGAGATAACTGAACTTGAAACTTCTTTTAAAAAAAACTCCATTAAATCGGTACTTAAATTCTGGACACAATCACCCTGCAACGCCCTCTGCGGTGTAAAGTGACTGCTGTATAATTTCCTTTAACGCTTAGGGGTTAGCATCTAAGACAGCTTCGGGGCTCTTAAATTGATTTAAGAGAGACACATGCGTATACAGGTAATACGATTATATGCTTTCAAGAACTTGAAGAAATCAAATATAATAACAATAGTATGCATAAGCTTCCGGGTTTTACTATACTATGTATGGTAATACAGCTGTTGGCTTAGCCACTCACGTGAAAAACAAAATGAATTATTAATTATGAATTAGTTTATATGGATACCATCTGCATGGAAACACGGAGACCATTTTTAATGATTTGTTATTAATTTATATAAATACTAAAAGTAATTTTATGATTGACAACATATACTCTATAGGTGTAAAAGAAAAGTCATTGGAGTCTTTACTTTATCAAGTCTACAAAAAGAATCCGACAGACATCAATATTACTGCAGATTGTATTGCCCATCACCCGGCTTGGGAATCCGAAGTTGCAGATTATAAGGGAAAATATGTGGTTGAATGGTAAGGCGCAAATGACTTCAAGGTTTTGAACGATGGTTTTCCCACTAGAATGTGTCATATTGGGAATTCAACCAATAATGACCATCCAATATGCAGCATGAATATGTTAACAAACATAAAGTGATGTATTTTTCATGAGAACGCTACTTCTTTCCAACATAATAACAAGAGATAGAAATAACTAGTCAAACATTGATTTTAACATAGCTGACCGGTAAGAGTTGACCATAATCACTACTTCCAAATTAGCCATCATACCAATTTGCATGATTGATCTGCAAAGCGTCTTTTAGATATCGTGCGGCAACAAATGGTCTAAGGACCAACCATCCGATCCACCGTCCAACAGACTGGTCAGGTGCAAAGCTATATATCGCCACTTCTTCAAAAGGGGCACTAATTTAATGACTTCACTTTTTGTATTAGGCAAATGTGTACACAAACGTTTTTGTTATAATATAATGAAGCATATTAAATAATACGCTTCGATAATATTATTAACAAAGTGGTGTCAATATGCTAAGTTTAAATTAGCCTGGTCGCTTATAAACACAAGTGCTATTAATGTCTCGGACCACATCGATCAATGAAGCTTTAAGGTGTCTGCTTGCATTTGGCATGAAAATCGATATTGCTCTTCTTCCAAAGTCGCTGCAATTTCAATATATTCACAAGTTTCGTCCGTTTTCCGATACCGGTGTCATATTCCTTTCATAATAGATGAGAAATTAGCGAACACGTGTTTATTGTTACGTTTTACAACCACAAAACATATTTGTTACCTCCAGTTTTACTGTCGACCACTTGTCGAACAACGTTTTCACATTATTTCAGCCGTGTTCACGTATAGCTTGGTATTTGACCGGATTGTACAATGTTCAACAGAGTCGGTTGGGTGATAGTTTTTGAGGAATTATTACTTTTGCATTTGATATCAGGTAAGAATAAACATTCTGTGAAACTATCAGACGTTCGATTCCAATTTTGTGTTTAAATATACGTATTATAGTGAATAGACGTGAAGTAAGATACCTATGTATCCGAATGTTATTTTTCGTTACGAAAGTACTTGTAGATTCATATAAAACTAAGATGTTAGCATACTAAATATAAGGCGCCGTATAAATAAGTTTTCGGCGTGTCTGTCTTTGATGGGATTTTACCTATAGTCTTTACGATAATGGGGTCGACCAATATCAGGAATATATTACTATTTCTGGTCGATATCAAAACCAAAACCACCTTTTTAATTGATATCAACAAGTCTGTTTTTTTATATCATGAATTGACACATAGAATTCAATTGTGAAAATCAATTATTCAATTTCTTTATAATGAAAAATACTTGGCATTTCTGATATCGGAGTGTGGAATTTTTAATATCAAGAATTTATATCAATACTTTTATTTCCCTGATAACGATTAATTCAGATAAAAAATATTTTTTTTGATACCAAGAATTGATTTTATGGTATTAGAAAATGCATTTTTATATATAAATTCATTTTAATAACAAAAAAGAAAGCTTTATATAAAATCTTTGAATTATTGATATTTTAAAATATGACTTAACTATAGTTAAACCGTGAGTGTTTTTGTAACATGTTATGTGTTTGTATATAATGAGTCTGTTGATGTACACGGATGTCTTTTGTCAAAGGTTGAAATCTGGATATCAGCTAATTTTGGAAAACCTATCTGATTTCCCAGTAAAAACAACGCTGGTAAAATGTATCAACCAATGATAGTTGTATTAAAATAATAACGATTGCTACGCTTTGTGATTTTGAAAGGATTTTAAATGTATCAGATATGTTTATACCCTGATATTAGTGGTTTTGTCCACAATCAATCCCAATCCGGAGTAAGTCTGTTTAGTTTTCTGCCGTTTTAAGCTCCTGTCTTAACCATTTTTTAAATAATAATTTTGAATTGGTACAGAACTAACTGCCTTTGTGGATTGTGCTCATCTGGTTCATTAATTCGAAGAAAAAAATGAGTGTCAAGAGACTTACTCCGGAATTTGTTTTATATGGGAAAAAAAACACTTATCTGTAGGTTGAAACAAAGATGATAAATTAAACAAAATCCTTTTTAATTTAAACCTTCACAACGATAATCATTTGAATGCATCTATCAATGGTGGAGGCAATAGGTCAGAGTTGTTTGTACCCACATGTTACTAGGGTTTTTCCAAAGTTTTGAGATCCGGCTAACACTTATTCATACCCAGTCATATCCGGTGGTTCTGATAAGTATTGTACTATCTGTTAATGTTTGATGGTTTATAGTGATTAAGAAAGCATGTTATAATAATATCTAAATGGTATTGTAAATGACGTGCGATATGTGGACTTGATCATTAATGCTTATTTAATTAATAATTACGACCCAACCACTTCGTAGAAGCAGGGATATAAAGCTTTTCCACTCTCCGTCGGTCGGTTCGGTCGGTCCATAGACCACTCGTCTCGGCTCAATATGTAGAGAACATTTTGACCGACTACTATTCAAATTGTTATTATGGTTCTAGTTAGGGAAGACATTCGAATTTGAGGTCAACCGGTCAAATGTCAAAGTCACAGGAACGTGTAAAAGTAAATTCATTTCTACACAATATCTTGAGAATCCTTTGAGCTAAAATCACGCGCATTGGTTTATTTGTAAATTGGCTGACAAGACAGACGGCTATTGATTACCATAAGAACTTCGAAACACCAAACATGCATTTCATATAAATTCACAGGAAACAATGTGGACACGCATCTCGATCTCTACACCGACCTTGTGGACATGATCGGCGTAAACAACTCGTGTGTTGCAGCAAGTGATGTTCGCGCCGACGGGAACGCATCGACCATGACGACGGCGAAATCCGACCTCATCATACCACATAAAATAACTCTGTCAAGGCCCGAGTTTCACGAGCAGAATCGAGTCGATGCCGCCGTAGGCAGGTGTGAACCGGCAGATCTCCTGTCCTACCGGTTCAAAAATGCAACATGGGCGTGTTCTACAGCGTCCGATAGCATTAACTGGATTTTTGTCAACTGCGCTGAGCAAACGTTGCTTGCTCTCCATTGCCTGGAGTTGCAATATGCTGATGATTTGCTGACAAAAACGTGTGACGTAAGAAGTTTACGGCGTCAGTGTCTCGAGTTCCCGTCAGTTGATGGGAATGGCGTATGGTGCTCCAAGAATTTCTTTGCCGAAACCATCATAACTGAACGTGCGATAACAGGTAATACGTGAACGTCTGAAGTAAACTAACAATACAACACATGTTGATAGACATTTAAAATAGTCGGACCCCTGCTCAATTCATCTTTATATTTTGCTATGTGTTAAATATGCGTGCAAACAATATGTGATACTAGCATATGCTCATTACTATTTTACAGATCGGGACGATTTTAAGCTTAAAGGATCAAATGCACATCTGTGAATAACACGCATGATTATAATTATAAACGTATTGTAACTTTATTATACCAGATTCAGATTAACTGTTTTAAGCACAAGAATGTAATGCATTGTCCACTGTCCAGCTCCGGGCGCTCCTGTGATTACCATGGAAATCGCCGCCTACCTGTGTGCCGCCTTCATTTTGGTGGCGTTCATTCTCGCAATCGCTATCCCCGAGAGCAAGTGTCGTCCTTCTTACAGATATGACAAGGAGAACAAACTCAGAGTACCTCTTGCAATTTATGTGAGTAATAAGTTGGACTCTTTTATTCAAATGTTTACAAAGTTTACTTATGGGTGTACTCTTCACAACGTATATATTCATAATTTATCGTTGGGTCTCGTTTAAAATATACTTAAATTGAAAAATTTGAAACCAATGAGAGTGGCCTCTTTATTATAAACAATTGGTCCTTTATTAATGGCAAGTGGCCTCTTGTCAAAGCAACGTGACACACAACAATATTAAACGACATGTTAAATTGTTATTCCCTATCTCAAATTACATCAGTTTTTGGTTCTTTTTATTTTGTTAAAGTATCAATCTGTGTTTTATACTTCAAGTCCTAACCTTAATTCAATTCATACGCTATCTATTGTTGTTGTTATGATTTCAAGGAAATGTGTGGGGAGACATATAAGCCATCAGCCAAGAAGCGAAGATTGAGTAAGAACATGATCAGTAACGAGCGGTCACGACGCCTGTACGCTCACTTCCGGAACCTGTCCATCGCTGCATCTACCAGTAGAACGGCAATAAAAGAGGAATCAAAATCTTCCAAACAAGAGAATGCACTATGGGAAAATGAGGAGACTAGAACTACACTTAAGGAAGACCTTGTTAAACGAATTAATGAAAGTGAACTTTTCAACGGAACTACATGCACGTCTAAAAATACTTTATCAAATGACTGTATCGAATCGGCAAACGGCAATTATGAATTGCACAGGAAATCTGATGCCACAGAGTGTAGTAATAAAGAATTAAAGGCTGGGTTGTCTAAACGTGCAGACAACGAAGGTTATCAGTTTGATGAATCGTGCAAAATCGAAGATGACGATGAGGTATTTTTTAAAATACCGATGGTAGCGCGACCAGAAATTATGTCGTCGAATTTAAATATGCATTCAGAAGACGCGTGCACAAAAGATTTCGATAGTTCAACATATACTGGGGATTCAAATTATAGATTTGCAGAATCAGGAAACGAAAGTTCAATCGATACGTATAGAGATCAGTACAGAAAAACGTTGATATACAACACAAAAATAACAAATATATTCCCGAGAGCAACAAAAATACCGAACATTGGTTATCCCATGCCCTTTCTAACAATGAAAAACTACACATTTTCTTCAAAACATCGTGCTTCTACGACAAATGATCTGTCGTTTGAAAACCCTTTTGATTATAAAGATTTCTTGGATTGCTCAACGATAGCAAAACGGTCAAACCAAAAAAGACCATTAAACCTTTATGACTGTTTAGAATATAAGGCTACAGCAAATAACAACGAGCTTTTCTATGAACACGAAACTCGAGATAAATCTCGACGCTTTGGACGAAATATGAAAGACGACGACTCCCATGATTTAGGTAAACAACCAAACCAAGATGTTTCAAATAATATGGCAGATGAAAATGGAATGAATTCTGCTCGTGGTAATACAAAGGGTTTAGACTTGCTTAGTGAAATAAAGAGACATTACAGAAATAAAAGAATGCTTTCACGCATCTCTGAACATGTAGACGAAAGTTTAATTGAAAGTGAAAATGATATAACCACGTGTCGCGCTTGCAGAAGGGCAAGCATATGTTAATATCAGTAATAGGAATATTTTGTATATGATGTTCTGTTGAGATAGTTCATTGTTAATTGTGCATTTATTCAGTATGGCATATTAAAAACGAGTCGCATGCATCCAGCACAAAGCAAGTGAAGGTCGTTTCGGAAATGAATTTCCGACAGAATATGTTTCGTGGCCTTCATCACTGTTGCATACATAAATTTTGGTCTTGACGAAATAAACAACAATTAACTTGAAGAAGTAATGTTCACAAAGCGAAACTCTTATTTGCACGACTTTTCACGGCCATTAAGCTCTAAATATAGCTGATCACTTTTGTTCACAGCATTATGAACACGCAATGCTTGTTTGGACAGCGGTCCAACACATCAATGAACTGTGTGGTTTATAAGGGTTCAACTCGACGGTTAACCCATTTATGCCTAGTGGACTCTCCCATCCTTCTAAATTGGTTCAATTTATTTCCATTATTAGCGATGTCTAGTATATTTGTTTCTATTCTTAGAATATTTCTTACGGAAATTCCTTTAAGCAAACAGCGCAGACCCTGATGAGAGGCCGAATCATGTGGCGTCTCATCTGGGTCTACGCTGTTTGCCAAGGCCTTTTTTTAGACGCTAGGCATAACTGGGTTAAGCATTTGTCTGAACTCGACGATTGAGCAGAGTGCAACTCGATGGTTGAACAATTTGTTCAACACAGGACCTCGTATCTGTTGACATTTAATTAGTCAACTTAGAGGCTGCGTTGTCAGCTACCTTGTGGAGATACGATGTCCCCAGGTTGGTGTCCGGAATCAGACTGACCTTTTCTGTGTAATCGTTTATTAACCAGTGCAATGGGATTTGTCCATGGGAATATCGCAGCACTCCTCCCATCAGACTTGTCAGTTGCGTTACGGAGGATGATGCGAGATATCGGACTTGCCTCGTTCTAGAGACGACCCTCGGTCTTTCAGTTCCAAGTGTTCAGCACCAAGTACACTGCATCGCTGTTAAATGTTCCATTTGAAAGACGATAAAGTAGGTCAGGGTTTAGAATGAATCGAACCTGCGATCCCTGAGTAATGGCACCAGAAAGTAAACACCGGACTACGAATCCGATCTGTGTGTATTTCGAGGATTATGAGGTCCTACCGCGCCTGAGGCTGCATTATGTAAGTTTCCAGGGTGTAAGTAATTTAGCTTGATATATCTAATACATAATGATGTTCATATGTTATGTATTCTGCATCTGAAATGACATTGTTTATATATAATTCCGAATAGGTATGGGAAGTTTTGCTTACTTTTTGACTTGGTATTTCATCGTATTCTAGAAGTGGAATGTTATCCACTAGATATATGTATGCATATTTTTTTTCCAAAAACTGTATACATCTACCAAAGGTTTTTAAATGTATCTTGAATCATTTCATTCAGTTTAATAAAACATGTATATTGGTCAGTGGTAAGAATGAAATCACTTAAGTTTTTTTAAACTTATTTTGATGTTTTTATTTTTGCTGTGTCTTTTTTTTTTAATTGCATTTATAATCATTAATTGAATTATATTTTAAGTAACTAAAAGTTATAACATTTTATTTGAGGATTTTTTTTCTTATGTATGAACCAATGGTATAAAATACACAATCAACAGTTAATTCCGCTATAACCAGATTGCAATCAGCTTCAAATAAGCAAAATAGATATCAAAACTAGAAAAATATAAAAGCCGAAGGTTTGTTCTCTGGAAGGTTCTCCTGAAGTTACGGATACTGTAGTAGACTGCAGACGTTCAGTTTCGAATACATCTCGCGGTATACCGTTAGCGTGTATCATGGTTTGGATAATTGTTTTGAGCCGACCTTGCAGCGTGCTCAGTGGCATTATGAATCCGACCACCTCCACATCGTCAACCTTTGACGCTGTGGACATACGAGCAAGACCAAATTTAACACGACCAAAACGTTAATATAAAAATCTGAGATCAGAAAAGAATATATACATGACACAACAATGCAGCTGAATGACTTTTCATGATGTCCTGACTGTTGCTTAATATCTTCAGAGTGAAACTGCAAATGCAACAGTGAATATTGGCAGACAGAGGCTATTTAGAGCATGTGACTTATTTCAAAATCTTATTTCACAATACTCTTATTTTAGCTAAACTATGTTTGCAACATGTTACAGTTAGACAAATGTATACGTTTTACAACCTATATTTCAATGTTGCATCTAAATACGTTTTAGAATGTCATATGCGAATACCTTTCAAAGTTTCGTCAATATACGCCAGCATCTGGTCTGCTTCCTTGTTAGTTACAACGTTTGCTTTGACATACATGGGGATGTTCGAATATCTAGATTTCATCCAGTTCAGAGCTTTCCGTATGCCCCACTGCGGTCGACTGAAAAGTATTTAAAATTAATGTATACAAACAGTACACAAAGCGGATGTTCGTGCACTTTGTCACCGGGTTATTAACATAAAGATGTAACGTTCAACAATAATAGTACGGGCATGATGAAATCACACAAACCGTTCGCTGTCTCTGTTCATACACTGAATGAATGAAGGCGACGAATGTTCAACCGAGTTGTTTGTACACCAGGAAACGGAGCCAACCGAGACGATTAGGAAATCTACAATCCCTGAAACATCATACACACGTTTTACTAAGCAATTCCGTGCATATGTTAATTGGTTATATCTTTTCAATCTATTATAAAAATCAAGAGCTTTAAGAAATATAACAGATAACATACGGATCGGTGATCCTATATCCATCACAAGTCGAGATCTATTGTAACTGGCCCCATTAATTTCAAAGTTTATTGACGAACTTCCCATGCCAAACATCGGGTCTAAGAACCAGCCCAGTGTTGCTGCCATGGCGTTACTGGAAGCTTGCCAATCTGGTGGAGCAAATTCATCACCGGGCTCCATCCAGGTCACAGAGACTGATATACCCGCTGTAAACCAAACATTTTTTAATGCACTAAATGTTTATTCCTCACATATGTAATGATAAACACTGGACACCGCCTCACTTTTTGCTACTTGAAAATACAAATGTAAAATATGTGTGAATAAACATTTAAATGTGTTTGAACGGACAAAATAACCTTTGTATATTGTTGCTAACTTTCCTATCATCTGGAACGTCCTTGAGTACGCTTGAAGTAGATTGTTGGCGACCACGTGTCTGTCCGAGGTCTCTAGCTGGTCTATGTACCGTACTGGATCCTCTAGAATTAACCACTTCGTAACCTGTGTGCGGAACACTAATCACTGGACCATCTTATGATGTTATGTAATAAATATCAGACTTTGACACTGTTGTTACATATAAGAATACATTAATCATTACCTAATTTTAATGGTCTTTTCAAAGATGTTCGTGTTTAATCAATAATGATATTATTATTTTTATGGACAAACTGAAATATTCGAAAATGATTTAAAAAAAAAAATATATATATATTAACGGATGTTATATATCATAAATGTTGTCAGCCTAGTGAGTTTGAGAGGAGATTTGTTTCGCTTTTAACATATTCAAGATCTGATGACCTACATTTTAACAGACCGGACCAGTTTAAACAACGTTGAATGAGCGACACACAATGTTCATTCTGGTTAAGTGTGAGAGCATTTTCCATGTTGTTTTGGAAGATGTGTCTATTGAATATTGAGTAACAATTCACAACTCACTATGCACGAAGGACATAAGGCGATCACATAAACTTTTTTTATAAGCATGTTGAGCTCAGGTTTGCTTAAAAGATAATGATGTTTTACTGTTTTGAATGGAACATACTTTGTCTCCGAAGTGAGCAATGCACTGCCGCGCAAAGGCCACGAACTGGTCCACTGCTGACACATTGTTCCAACCTCCTGTGGTATCACACAACAGTGTTGGGTTAGTGAAATGTAAGGGAATTATGAGGCATACCTAACATACCTTGGAACTATAAAATGCAACATTCAAACGCTTAAAATATTGTTTCACACACTGTTTTTGTAATAATATAAATGCGAACATAACAATACCAAATGACAAATGCAAGTAGATTTGTTCCGTACATTTTAAAATGTCTTTATTCTGCAACGTTCGTCAATAAAAGCTAACACTGGTATGTAACAACAATGTTCAATTATCAACGTAAAGCGTTTGAGACTTGTGGGCATACGACGCATATCAACATGGTAATCATTACATAATATATATTAATTTAAGTTCAATTTACGAGATGCTATGTATTGTTTGGCGGGCAAAGCATTATGTAATTGATTCACCTTGTATGTAGGTAGGTATATCCGCGTAACCCAAAACTCCAACTGGTTGAACGTTGCTGTCCGCAAGTACATTCAAGTCTTTAATATACGCCTGAACCACCGTATTGTCAACAACACCATTGATGTTGAGCATCATGGATGTCCACGAAATATGAGCCAGTTTCTCCTTCAGCTATTAAAACAGAAACATGTAGTATATACATAATGTTAATACCGCGCTACATTGTCTCCATAAAAAGAGGCAATTAATATGTTAATGTTCCAACGATTATTAAATTCAAGACTGTTATCAGATATCGAAATGTAGATCAAAACAAGGAACAATAAAATGTGTAAACAATCTATGACATGTATTACTTATATACAAATTAAATAGCAAAACTCAAAGGCGGCTTTTAATACATCAATGAACTCTCGAAAAAGCCCAATCAAATGTTTCGCAGGTCTTTCTTGATTGTCATCAGTCTATATGATGATAAACATTTAACTTCAAATAAGTCTTGAAAGAAGCAACTCAGAAAAATCTATTTTAAAGAAAAAGAAAGTTCCACGGTGGTCGTCGCCAATATCACCACTCTCTCAAACGAGTGCTTGCGATATTTTTCACGATTACGAATAATGACGTTGTTTTTCGAATATATAAATTGTATGGGTATCGCTTGTTTGATCATTGTCTTTAAAAAAAAAACTCATGCCTATAAACTAACTGCCGTAAGTTTCAATATATGGTCTACAGGAACAATTTTTACGCAACCAATTATGCGCAAAATGACGCCTCTTGAAATCGATCGCGAGTTATGTCCCATCCGGTTTTTATAAAATACCTGTAAGCGAGGAATTGTTGTGTTATCTAAGGCGTCAACAACCCATAGAAAGTTCCTTGGGAATGTTCCGAAGTAGAAGTTTCCCTCCTCCGCCGGAGCTGTTCCCCGACCCCCAATCCCGGGGTAACCTTGCTTGAAGCCGTTCTCCTCTATCAACTAGACCATATACCACAATACATCATTTTATGCATACTGACGGACAAATTATGTTAGTTTCTTGGATACTGCACACGAAACACGTGCATTAATATATTACGTAAATCCCACATGCATACAGTAACCAAAATATGTTTATTCATAAATGAAATCGGTTTTAATTTGTGGCTTATCACCAATAAAGTGTGTCCGACTAGATGGGCACTTTATGTTTGGTAAATCAACTACAGAAATATCAACGCTTCCCAAGTTTTGTCTTCCCACAAATTAACCCAGCTTATCCAATGTCTGTCTGAACCAGTATAACCAATACCTGTCTGAACCAGTATACAGAGTCAATTCCTGTCTCAACGAGTTTGTATAGCCAACACCTGTCTGAATCAGTATGTATAGCCAACACCTGTCTGAACCAGTATGTATAGCAAATACCTTTCTGAACCAGTATGTATAGCCAACACCTGTCTGAACCAGTAAGTATAGCCAATACCTGTCTCAACCAGTTAGTATAGCCAATGCCTGTCTGAAACAGTATGTATAGCCAACACCTGTCTGAACCAGTATACAGAGCAAATACCTGTCTGAACCAGTATGTATAGCCAACACCTGTCTGAACCAGTATGTATAGTCCACACCTGTCTGAACCAGTATACAGAGCCAATACCTGCCTGACCCAGTTTGTTCAGCCAATACCTGTCTGAACCAGTGTGCAGAGTCAATACCTGTCTGAACCAGTATATATAGCCAATACCTGTCTGAACCATTTTGTATAGCTAATAGATGTCTGAACCAGTATGTGCAGCCATTTCCTGTCTGAACCAGTATGTATAGCCAACACCTGTCTGAACCAGTATGTATAGCCAATGCCTGTCTCCACCAGTTAGTATTGCCAATACCTGTCTAAACCAGTATGTATAGCCAACACCTGTCTGAACCAGTATACAGAGCCAATACCTGTCTGAACCAGTATGTATAGCCAACACCTGTCTGAACCAGTATGTATAGCCAATACCTGTCTGAACCAGTATGTATAGCCAATACCTGTCTGAACCAGTATGTATAACCAATACCTGTCTGAACCAGTATAACCAATACCTGTCTGATCCAGTATGTATAGCCAATACCTGTCTGACCCAGTTTGTATAGCCAATACCTGTATGAACCAGTATAACCAGTACCTGTCTGACCCAGTATGTATAGCCAATACCTGTCTGATCCAGTATAACCAATACCTGTCTGAACCAGTATAACCAATACATGTCTGACCCAGTATGTATAGTAAATACCTGTCTGACCCAGTATGCATAGCCAATACCTGTCTGACCCAGTATGTATAGCCAATACCTGTCTGACCCAGTATGTATAGCCAATACCTGTCTGAACCAGTATGTATAGCCAATACCTGTCTGAACCAGTATGTATAACCAATACCTGTCTGACCCAGTATGTACAGCCAATACCTGTCTGACCCAGTATGTATAGCCAATACCTGTCTGAACCAGTATGTACAGCCAATAATGTCTGACCCAGTATGTACGGCCAATACCTGTCTGAACCAGTATGTTTAGCCAATACCTGTCTGAACCAGTTTACAGAGCCAATACCTGTCTGAACCAGTATGTATAGCCAATACCTGTCTGACCCAGTATGTATAGCCGATACCTGTCTGACCCAGTATGTATTGCCAATACCTGTCTGGCTCAGTATGTATAGCCAATACCTGTCAGAACCAGTATAACCAATACCTGTCTGACCCAGTATGTATAGCCAATACCTGTCTGACCCATTTTATATAGCCAATACCTGTATGAACCAGTATAACCAATACCTGTCTGACCCAGTATGTATAACCAATACCTGTCTGACCCAGTTTGTATAGCCAACACCTGTCTGACCCAGTATGTATAGCCAATACCTGTCTGAACCAGTATGTATAGCCAATACCTGTCTGACCCAGTATGTATAACCAATACCTGTCTGA
>VMBQ01000243.1:169702-184752 GCA_007657795.1 Dreissena rostriformis | reverse complement strand
CCATTATGCAACTACATGTGTATATGCTTTTGTTAATGAGACTGACAAAATATAACTCTGGTATGTGTTTATACTGGACGATTGACCGATTTGATTGGATATGCGTCTATGTCAATCGGTATATACGGGATACTCACCCCAGGTAATTGGGGTTCTCAACCCCCTTCGTGCCTTTGTCATTATAGTAGCTAGGATCCTTTGAGTCATAAATGTCCGAGGTCACTAGTTCGGCCGAATAGAAATTAAGTCCGAAGAAATCAAATGTACCTGAAAAGACAACATAGCTTATACATGCGTTTAATGGATTTTCGTGGAAATGAATAACAGAAAAGCATAGTAATTAATACACTTATTAAATACAATTGTGCTAATTCCATCACAGCGTTTTATTATATTCTGCTCACATTGACTCACATTATAAATATTCATATAAATATAAATTGCCTCACATTATAAATATTCATATAAATATAAATTCACCTATTCATAATTGCTCAATAATAAGGCATCATGTCATTATTTGAATAAATCATGAGCAGACTGAAAAAAAACTGCCACGTTACCATTAATGAACCGCTTTTCAGCTTCCGAGAATTCCGGAAGTCTCGACGCATTGAATCCCTGTGAACGGCTTTTCTCCGCTATGATCACCTTCATCGCTTCCGGGTAGTCGCCGTTGACATAGATGGGGTGCGCGAACCAGCCGCCGCTGAACTGCGTGGCGCGCTCCGACGCCTCCAGGTCCTCGGGGTTGAACGGATCCAGCGGCTCCGCCCAGCCGATACTGATTGTTATGCCGATTTTACCTGAAAGAACATAATAAAAGTGTGCAATAGTTATATACAAGTATGAGTGAATATTCTGATTTTTCAGTAACACAACAATGCAAGATCAACACGTGTTTAATTTAAACTTAATCCGACAAATGATGCATGAACGCATGAACGCTCATGAAAGTTATTTGCGCAAGGGTCCTGAGAAACACATAGTTGACTATGTGTTGGCAAAGAAACTACAGAGAGGTCTCACCATCTTGTGAACGATTGAACACGTGGTATGCTTCCGCGTGCGCCTTGATGAGATTGTATGCAGTCTGGTACCCCTCCACGCCGTGGGACTTGTGTCCGGGCGGGAACCAACCATCGTCATAACCGGAAACGGTTATTATCTTCGGCTCGTTGAATGTAATCCAGTATTTCACCTACAAGTAATTTTATTGAAATTTAAAAGTTAGACTCTTTTAAACGTACTGATCGTATTGCGAATATTTTAACATATCGAGTACAAAAAAGCACAACAGCAATAGAACATCAAAAATATACTTCGACAAAATCATTATCTGCATTTGTAAAAATCAAGCCTTTTTATTAAAAATAGTTTGTGTCCAAATTGAAAATAGTTAAATTTTCAAGTAGAATCATTAACAGCTACAATATTACAAAATTATTGCAAAATTATGATAAGTCACGACAAAAATATTTGTACGACAAATATTCCACTAGTAACAAAGGTTGTTATTTAAAAATACCCTATCGCCGAAACTGTCGAAGCAGAGTTTCGCATAGTCCCGGAAGCGTTCTGTGATGGTCTCGTTAAGCCAGCCCCCTACTTCCTGTAGAGCCTGCGGAAGGTCCCAGTGGAACAGGGTCACCATTGGCTCAATACCTGACACAAACGTCACTCCGACTTAAATTCCCGTAGTTTCAATTCTACGATTTTTAAAGTGATTCTTTATAAATATTAATGAAACATGTGTTCACTGTATGTTTGACCGTTTTCGCTTCGATAAAGTCTTCTGTTTCTGAATTCCGTGAACTGTAATAAATATAGTCGAAACCGAAAGGTCAGCTCTCGGTGTATTATCAAGTCGCCACCTGCAAAACAGTTTACCTTCCTTGAGGAGAGCGTTGATCAGCCTGTTGTAGTAGTCGATGCCCGGCTGGTTGATGTGGTCAGTGGTCCCGTTCGGCATGAGCCGGGTCCAGGCGATCGAGAACCGGTAGAACTTCACCTGCAATTGGTTGTGCTGTCTGATACCTTTTGCTGATGAGTTTTTCATCATGTTAGAAACAGAGCCCGCGTTGAAATGTCTTTCAAGAGGTGAACTGATACTGCTGGTATACTGATCTTCTTGAAGCATAGTCGCAAAGCACTTTCGTATTTTTCATTAACGTTTAATGAAATTAAAAGATGTCGGCCATTGCTTCGGTTGAAATTGTGATTTCATTTTAAGATAAATAAAATTTACAAGAATAAGATCTGCAGTTTTGATTAATTATTGAACTTTCATCCATGTTTACAGAATACATTTGTAAAAAGTTCTGACTTTTAATAAAACAGGACTATAGAGAATTACTAAAAAATATTCTTACACTAAATTTATAAATAACACAAAATGTTTGAAACAATCGTGTTGACTGATAAGACAACAAAGTTACCCCTAGCTGTTTGAGTATTTTGACGTCATCTAAGTAGTTGTGGTAGCTGTTGCATGCTACGTCACCAGTCTCGTTCTCGTGTATGATGTTCGGCGTATGCGCGCGCACATCCCAAATACTCAGCCCTTTTCCTAATACATACATTCATATGATTTTGTTCTACTGGTATATATGGTATAGTTCATCGTATCTCTATCTGACTGCCAGGGAATGTACGTAGATCTTCATACAACACCCGTCTACAGAATTTTTAGTTAGAGGGAGAGCAACTTTTTAGTTAGTGACATGGGCTCCCAAACAAAATGCGTTCATTTTCTTTTTCTTGTTGGCTTTTTTGAATATGCACCACTAGCATGTGTACCCGTGGTATCGGCCCTCTTAATGAATACATTCTAATATTTTAAGTGAAATTATTTAAAAACACACCTGTTTTTTGTGTCAATCTATAGTTAAACATGTGTTCTAGGGAATAACAACAAAAATTGCTTTAAAATCGGCATTGTTTTGACAAAATACTGGCTAGACTTAGCTCCTGTAGTAATGTGTATCATGTATACACAGAATCTCATCATATCGGCCCTTCTGATTGGTTGCTAAGATGTGTTACTATGCGTATATGCTTGTTCTATAAATAGTTTCATAATGGAAAAACGAACTCTTTCTCATATTTTTCTTTAAATATTGTTACAAATAAGCGGATTATAAACTATTTTATAAACCTACTAATAAACCATAGACAAACTACACAACTATGTCTTAAATAATTTAAAAATCACATCATCACCCAGAATTTAACATGACCTACTTTCCTGACAGAACCTGACATCATATAAAAATGATCGGCTTAATAGTAGTTAATATAGCTCACGGTAAACAAAATAAAAGTTTTTAAAGCTGAAAAACGTGTACCGTCATGCCCTTCTTCATGTTCTTGAGGGTTTTTCCGAACGGCCTGGTTAAAGTCACGATACAATGAGGAGGGCCGATACAACGAGAATAAGGGATATTTGAAAGATTTTTTTTAGTGAACATATCGAAATAATAGTTTAGGATTAAGAACAAAAAATGGAATAATAAGAACACGTCATTTGTTATGAAATATTGTGAGAAGGTTGAATTTAACTTGATCACTGTGTGTGTTCACAATGTAAAACTTCAAACATAGTAATGATGGCGTCTCGTTATACCGTCTTCGTTCCATCCGCCCTCGACCTGGTAGGCGGAAGTTGCCGAGCTCCAGCCGAAATCTTCTGGAAAATCATCGTAGAAAATTCCGTTCTCGTATGGAATGCGGCCACTCGGAAATCCACCGAGCCCACAATAGCCGCGCTCGAACCCGTTCTCACGGACAATCTGTAACATATTAACCACAAATAGAATATTGGAAAATAAAATTGAGATGCGAATGTGTTTAACGTTGTGTTTATCCATTTAAGTTGGTATGGTAGAATGAAGTACCTATTTGTTTGACAGGCGTGTCTTACAAAAATCTTAACACTTTTAACGGTTTTTGACAGACTTTGATATACGTAGGTGTACCATTTAATTCCATAGCGTATGCTCGTTATTGGATATAAAAACACGCCTTTTTAGGATAAGATCCGTCAAAAACAAGTTTGACAGTAAACGTATGTTTTTATTGGACATAGCCTTCTGAATAGTTTAACTCACTGTCAATCAAATCTCGTCAAAAGGACAATCATGACATCAACATAGTCATAGAAACATGGAATTGGTCAAATTAGCATATATTTTTTTCGAAAATGCGAATACATAGGCTAAAATATGTTTTTTTTATACATTTTTTGTATTGTATCATAGCATTCATATTTTTTATTTGATGTTGAAATTGCTCCTTTAAGGTCTTTTGCACCACTGTTTGTAGATAAGCAGGCAAATAAATTATGAAATATTTAAAACATAAATGTCACAATTAAGAAACGTTGAATGGATGTGTAACATAGCTGCAAATCCAACCATAATTTCATACATAGAAATAGATGTTTTAATAATGTAAGAAAATGTTAAAAAGTTTATTTATATCAATATTTAGAAATAAAATAACTATTGTAATTAATGATAAATCTTATATCATAATAATAAGGGTTCTATAAAGAAAATATTTCTTGTAAATTTAATAGCAAATCTTTATGATATATTGGCTATTTCGCAAGTAGAAACATGACATATCTTTGCATTCATTTTTAAAGTAGACTAAAATCAACAATTTGAAAGGTCAAAGATAGAATATTTAGATATGTGAATCTGCTTCTTAGAGACGTATATTTAACAAGGTATCCAGTTGATAGGGTGGTCAACAGTATTGATACGGGAATTCTAATCTTATTAAATTATCTTTCACATCCATTGAACTATACGATTTTCTATCACCACAAATAGTCAAATCAGATGTCTCTAGGGATTATTCGATAAATGGGTAAATACATGAATGGTTTGGTTACTTTATTCATGGGGAGTGTCCTGTAAAACAGTAATCAAGCGATCAACCAATCGGCAATTAACTAATAGCAAGGGAACCATATGGCCAGACCAATTAGAAGTCAACAAGTAGTCAGTAAAATGCTTTGACCAATCAAATATGTTATAAGGAATAATATTATCTTATGTTTATGGGTATTTTGGATAGAGAGATCAGTCCACGTTCAGCCAGTGAAGAGAGAAGTTGAATTTTCTTGACGTGGCGGCCATATTGGCCGCCGCGCTGTTAGATTGTATTTCACGAACATTAATAAGCGTTGTTTAAGAAAATATTAAACTGAAATAAATCGCGATGAACATATAAACTGTGTTTTGTCACTATTTGTCCCCAACGAACAATGTGTAGTTACGTCACAGATGCCTTATGTCGCGTTCAGTTCCCATAAGTATTTGAAAATACAATTGCATTGCTTCATCTTCAAGGTCACATCGCCAAACAAAATAACTAAGTAAAGCTCATCTCTTTTCTGCTGTATGTTTTCTACACGTTATCATAAACTTACCTGTGTAAAAAGAACTGCAGACGCCTTCTTGTTGAACTTAGCCGATGGTTGTCCCGCGTTTGTCACGTATAGTCCCGTGCACGTTGTGCAGTTGCTCGGGTCCACAAACCCTGGCACCGTGAACCGCTTCACTGACCGGATGTTGTCAAGTGCTATCGCTTGGTCCGTGAAAAACGTGTTTGAGGATTTAAACACATGTATATGTATATGCTCATTACACTTTGAATGTATTCCAATTATTTCCTAACTTACTAAGTACAATATGCTAGTAAATTATTAGTAGTAATATTATAAACATATTCAATGCACTAATTTTATATAACTTTAATTATACAATAAGCAATGAACATGAGTCGGACACTTCACAATAGAAATACTCAAGATAAAGTACCTATGATGAACCAACGTGACGTTGTTTGAAAGCATTGTGAATAACAGATTATGTCAGTCATAGCAACACACGATCAGAAATTCCCGCTTAAATAAAATGTGTTATGTTTTATTATATTTTATTACATTTCAGAATTTCATTGACGTGTTCCCTGATCCACTCCACGCGTAGTCTGTCAGAGACGCTTGAATCTCGCGAGACCACGCCCCTTCCAGTCACGTGCACATCAACATTCGGGAACCTCGCCGTGACGTGGAGAAGTAACTCTCGGAGGCCAGTAGGATACATATTTGTGGAATTCCTGAATGACAAATGCCGCAAATTCAAACAATAGACTCTTAATCATGGACTTTAAATTAAACCCGTTTTATGACAGTTGCAATCACAATCAGTTAAATGTCCACTTATAACATCGAAATTCGGTTAATTCGTCTGTTCATTCATTACACATAGGAAAGATCTTTACATTTAAATATTTCCAGTACATGTGTGTATAACAATGCATCAGGATGTTATAAGATCCAGATAAAATACATCACGACATATGAATTGTTGTGTTTTGCTGATGTTGTTTCAAAAGAGTTCATTCGAACAATGTATTCAATACAACAACAAATGGCTCTTATATTTCAGAATGCCCCATACGAGTAGCACAGTCAAGCTTCTACTTTTGTACTAAGGTATATCGTCTCACCTGACCCACGCCTCCCCGGCCTCTGCTCTGTACCCTGCATGCCCGGTGCTCCCTGTCCGCGTCACGTGATAGCCACCATGGTAAACCAGCTCCACGAAATCAGCAGAACCTGATAGGGGTTAATTTACACCGACGTCTTTATTAATGTTCCAGTAAATAATTTTACCTTTAAAAATTTAAACATTAACTTTCGAATTAAATAGGTTTTATCCACTGTCAGATGACAATTAGATTTTTAAAAAATAACAAACTATGCGGTTCACGTGTTCGACCATAGAACTATATTTATAAAGCCTTACCACTTGAAGAGCGTAAATATCACGTTTGATATAAATATATTTATTTAAATATTTTGAGCTCAAACTTTAGGAAACTTTTCTTTCATAAGCGTGTGCAATGGCCATTCCAAATAGCTGCATTTTTACCTTGTGCACTTATCTTAACTTACCCACGATGATACACGCAGAGAAAGCAATGCATATTTACCTGGCCCTATTTTGTTTTCTTGAAAAAAAGTTTACTCTCCTGGCATATTTTTCATGCCCTTAACGTGTTGCTATAACTATATTTAGACATGTTAGCTCACCTTTCATACGGGCACGGCCCTCCATGTCGATGTCCGGCAACCTTCCACCGAGCGCAACCCGAGCCGCCTCCGGGAAATTTCCTGAGCCAAGAAGAGGCTCGAGCCATAACAGCGCGTCGCAGGCTCGAGCCAACTCAACTGTTTCCTCAATATCGGGCTCGCCAGGATCCATAGCCATCAGCCAGCGGACCGGAAATTCCAGTCCGAACTGACCTGCAAGGAAAGAGCATAGTTCATCTTTGTGTATTGTATTTTTATCTGTGTTCGAAGATTTTTTTTTCTTAATGTTTGTTTTTCTCTTTTTATTTTATATAGCTACAATTTACTTCTTTTTTGCAAGATGAACAAAGTGTTAGTCCTACAAAGTATTTTTTTTTAATTATTCTTCATTTCATTAGCAAAAAAAGTCATTTAACATACACTTTGCGCTTTTATATCATAAATGCGCCAAATAACTTTACCGGTAGGTACACATTTTATCTCAGGCAAAACAAAACAACCTTACATCTAAATCTGTTAAAAACAAACTACAATAATGACCTCATTTGTTTGTTTTTCATATTTTTAATACCGTGTAATTTAAGTGGGTATGAGGTATCAAGCTTGACATGAATATCACTATTGCAACATATTTAAAGGACATAGAACGCTAGCAATATGAACGATTTGCACTTGGTTTTCGTTTCTAACCACACAGTGATGGCAAAACGTTCACATGAGAAAACAACCCCTACCTGTAAAGCCCGCTGTTTTGTATCCGCGATAGAGACACGTGTGCAGACTGAGGATTCTCTGTACGTCATCCGGTACCTCGCAGCCCCACCGGGTACCAGCGGAAGTGCTCCAGTAGCGCACCTGCAGGCGGAAACCAGTACCGTGATGGACGGTTACATAGCGTGACAGGAATGATGAATGACTATAATAATATTCAATACGTTCAATTACATTCCGTAATTACTCTAAGTTTTCGGACAATCAAAATTATTAAATTATGTACGTGTCCGAAAGTTTAGGTACATATAATTATTATTATTATTTATTAGTTATCTCATATGATTGACTTTTTTACAGACAGGTGCTCCGATGATAAACTTGATGACCTAAGAGTACAAATATTAGCATTTGATATGCTGTAGTACAAACCTGTTTTAGGTTTTTTACCGCCATACGGTTGTAAAAACACGAATAATGTGTCGTCAATAGGTGGAATTCTGATAAAATGTAACTGTCCGACAATTTGGAGTCATTAATGAGATCTACTAATGAAAATTGTTGTGTTCGAAGAAGTCAACAAAATATTCTTATTTTAATGAAAATTGTTGTGTTCGAAGAAGTCAAAAAAATATTCTTATTTTGCATAAAGTATCAATTTGTTAAACTAAACAACTTTTATTTACGTTATCGAATCAGCGTCTAACAATTTGAAACAATCGACAATATTTTTTNTCATTTTTTTTTTTTTTTTTTTTTTTTTTTTTTCAAAAATAGGTTGTATATGGAATTTTTAAATAACTAATTTGTGCTAGATTGATGAACATACAGTTTCATATCAAATTTGTGTTACCTTATTACCAAAATGCCGGAACACGTTCTTTGCAGCCTGGCATATTTGACTCGTATTTGATGATAACGCCGTCTCCTAAAACAAGCCGTGCCAGTAGTTACATATCATCCATCTCCGTTTTGTAAAAATATTGACACGACTCTCGAAGAGTTTTCAAGAGAGGAGGATGAACCATTTCTTATATCAAGACTTTGAAATGACACTCATTCGAATTGAAACTGCAGATGTTGTCATGTTATATTTCACTATTTTTAACTCATTAGCTAGCTACAATATTTTTCATACACACTCGAGTCAATGATTTATTTGCATCGCAGCGTGATCATACCAGCTCGTCCTTTCTGAAGACCGAGAGGTGCGGCTCGACTCCCAGTCCCTGTAGGCGGTTCAGGATAACATCATACGCGTCAAGCGTTTCCTTTGAAACATCCGTGAGTCGCCCGCTATCGTCTGCGTACCACTGCAGACCCAACTTGTACACGTCAACCTGCGATGGGATAGATTTAAAAATGCAATGTACAAAAACACTTTTAGAACCGCACCGATGTAGTATTTGCGATCTTTTTAATACTTCTATACAGTTCTTACGGAATACCGTTAGGGCCATCGTGGTTACACATTAAAATCCAGAGGGCGAGAATGCGAGAGTACGATGACGAGAATGCGACACTACGGTGACGACAGTGCGACAATACGATGGCGAGAACGCGATGGCGAGAATGCGAGAACGCGATAGTACGATGACGACAATGCGACAGCACGACAATACGATGGCGACAATGCGATAGTCATATCGTACTGTCGCCATCGTATCATCGCATTGTCGCCATCTTACTATCGCATTTTCGCCATCGTATTGTCGCAATGTCGTCATCGTATTGTCGCATTGTCGCCATCGTACTCTCGCGTTCTCGCATTCTCGCTTTCTCGCAATCGCGTTTTCGCATTCTCGCCATCGTATTGTCGCACTGTCGTCATCGTATTGTCGCATTCTCGTCATCGTACTCTTGTGTTCTCGCATTGTCGCCATCGTACAATCGCACTGTTGCCATCGAATTGTCGCACTGTCGTCATCGAACTGTCGCATTTTCGTCATCGTACTATCGCGTTCTCGCATTATCGCCATCGTATTGTCGCACTGTCGTTATCGTATTGTCGCTGTCTCGTCATCGTACTTTTGCGTTCTCGCATTCTCGCCCTCTGGATTTTAATGTGTAACCACGATGGCTGTAACGGTATTCCGTAAGTACTAGGATTCCCATAGAACATGATTATGGGTGAGCATGGGTGGGTCAAAAGAACGAATAAGTCCGCCTGCTGTTTTAACTATTTCATACAAATGTTACTGCGGTTACACATGTTGTGTCGCGGTTTTACAATTTCTTCTTCGGTTACCGGGTATATTTGAAAATGTAACTGCGGTTTCAATACAGCTGCACCTACCGGTAGTTTATGATTGACGTCGACAAAATGTAAGACACGCTTTTATAACTGACTTTAAATACAAGATAGCTTATGTGTGTTGTATGCTCGCGTAACAAATATATTGAACTACATACCCCCATCTCTTGTACTAGTTGCAAACGTCCATCGATGGCGTCTTGCTTTACTGCAATTGACAAATAACTAAATGTCCATGCGTTAACATCCTGCACGAACTTCTGCAATCCAAATAAATGTACACGCCATAAACATTTGTTTGCAGTTGAGCAACATCATAAATAAATAAATAAATAAATAATACTATTCTATTAAAATGTTACATTATTCTATAAAATTGCATGACATAAGGGAGCTTCGAACTTACGCGACACTAGGCTGTCTGCGATTCCCCATCGAAAGGTGTGCGGAAACCGTCCAAATTCGAAATCACAAAAACCTAAATGTACAAGGCACAAAAGAGCCGCTATTATTTCCGCTCTAACAATCATACTTAGGCAACCACCTTTATGGATCACGTATATATTGATATTACTACTTTAAGTTGGTCAAATGTGCGATAATATCATGTCAAATTCTAGCTCCATAATTCCTCGGCGGCTAGGAAGATAACCTAAAAAGCCGTTATAAAAGCCGATTAAGATAAAAGAGATCACAATTGTAAATAATACAGTAGACATGATAGACACACAGACATGGGCGTCCGCACATGGGGGCAAATGTACAATTATGATTCCCGAATGGAATGGAACTCTCAAAACATTGTTTTACACATGATTCATTCGTGCGAAATCAAAGGAGAATTTAATTAATTAACATTTATTTAGTCCCTGATTATGAAGTGAAGGCGACATGGGTCTCTGTCGAATTTCTCGATGTTTTTTTGTATGAACATATTCTTGTCGGTGTTGAGACGGTCCATGTGAACGCTCATCATGCATCAATCCTGAGAGCATGTCGTCGGATATTAAGGATCTTAGCCATGTCTTGACTCGTCTCATCGTGCTTAATGATCGTTCTACCGTACAAGTTGTGGTGGGCAGGGTTAGAAATATGATCATCGCATCACGAACATCTGGAAACAACGCCGTTTTTTTACCAAGTCAACAAAATCTGACACATTCTGTTCGATGGATTCCTTCTTGCTCATGGCGTACCATGACATTGCGTCTTGTTCAAAATTATCGAATTCGTTGATGGTTCGAACTGTATCGTTATAGTCTTATCGATCGAATTTTTGTATGTGGTTCGGATTGAGTTGATATAACATGAACGCAGGCATATTCGATTCAGAAAATCGGCTTCCTAAAGACTGGATCAGTGAGTCCATGTACGGAATATAAATAACGTCCGAATTTTCCCGATGAACATGGATGTCAGATTATCGACGTGTTTTTTCGCACCTATCACTTCTAATTGAACAGCCTGAAGTGCTTGCGTGATGGGCTCTAAAATGGACGGATATTTAGCTATTATGTGGAGCGTTATCACAAATGTCGCCGTTCCAGTTGCCGTCCATAGCTTATGTGCGGTCTGTCGTCCATCGTATTCTGTTCGTTTTCGCGTTTTCTGTTTCGCTTAACAATGGTGTGTTCGGAACAAGCCGTCTTCTCTTAGGGCTCTCTCTAAAGTACTTGCTAGTACGTCAGAAACTGTATTTCGATCATTTACAACACGATTACTACGATGAGGCGCACAATGTACAAACACGGCGAGAGGATAATCGGCTTTTAACACCATGTTCTTTTCCAGCCATTGTCGACCGTTCATCGTATCCTTGGCCGCGTAGCTTTTTCAAGCTCAGACCATACTTCTTGCACTGTGCAACGATTGTCCCTGCTATAGTGTCTGCTTCCATTTCATCAAGTGCTGTAACTCCAAGGAACGCTTCTCTTATGACGAGTTTCTCTACATCGAAAAACCTCAGTCCGAGAGACAGTTGCTCCGTTCCCGAGATATCTTTTTGAGTGATGACTGATGAGAATTCTATATGAGAAAAAGTCACTATGATCAAAGGAGAAAAAAAAGGTATAATCCAATCCAAAACAGTCAATTCCAAACCTTCCAGATATACTTCATGATGCACCATTATCATGCCTTATTCTCAAAATTGTCTACGCCTACGGCGGCAAAGGGGGTAAACCCCCCTTGACCCTCTCTAGACAAATTCCTGCGACGCCCATGCACACAGATTGCAAATGCAAACACTGGGACGATGAAATCGGTTCTCCGTGGTCTATACCGAACTGCAAGGTCGAGAGATGTATTCTCTGTTATGCTGAGCAAACACTTATAATAAAGGGATTTAATAACTCATTTCGTATTTGGAATCGTATAACACCTCTGGTGAATCCAGTCTAGAAGATGATCCGCGCGTGTCTGTGTGTGTATGTACCGGTAGTTCGAAGTTTATGAAGTCCTTCCGCGCCAGAGGCTTCATTATGTGTGGACACGGAGTGTGGCACAGCACTCCTACCTAATAAACTAACTTCACTCACGAAAGTTGGGACGAATTTTGAATTTTAGCTGCAATTTGGAGCTACTAATTATTTCTAGTTGATACGGAAAGATTTTCAATTTTGTGTGGTTGTGTATTGTGGAACGAAGCAAGAGTACCCGGAGGAAACCCCATTTGTCATGTATGGTGACCACCAAATAAACTCACATGCTTACGGGAACGGTGATTGAACCCGGTTCGCTTAGATGAGAAGCGCGTGTACCAACCACATCGCTAACCGGACAGCCTATTCGCGCATGTCGTTTTGCTTCGGCCTCTAATCATCAACAAGGAACGGTTGCGTCTACGGTATACGACTTTTCGGGGAGCTAGGCAAAATAAACAATGTTGTCTTGAAAATTGGTAAATCAGTTTCCAACAAGGTCATTTTCCAAAAAGGTCTCATTAGCCAACGTGATGTGATTTGTTTGGCTAAATTTGGTCTTTAATGAAATTTATATTTCTATGCTACAAGGTCACTGGAGCCAGTCATCCCATGATGCAGCCTCAGGCGCGGAAAGGCATGTCAATTTACTCCAAAATATCAAAAACCTCTGTTGATGGTAAATGTTTCACGCATCACGTTGGCCGTTTGCGATACCACATTGTGTAGAGTTTTACGATTCGTCTTCTGTCTGACACACAGGCCAGTTTTGTTTTAGTTTGTAGTTTGAAGATCGTCACTATAATATATACAAACGGCCAACGTGTTGCGTGAAATATTTAAGTTTTCAATTATTTCTGTAACAATAACAACCAAAATTTTGGTCTGACGAAAAAACGGAAATAACGTGCATATTAACCATATGGCCGTCTAATCACATACTCTCATCAACGTGGCTGAAGTACTTTTTGAGATGAAGCATGATCCAGATCCTAGGTTTAACTAATTTCTGTAACCATACCAACCATATTTTTGTCTTACGAAAAGCCCTGAAATAACGTGCATATGGCCCTCTATTCGCTCACCAAGTTTCATAACGTTATCTTTGTTATTTTTTAGTTCTAGCAGGATCCAGGTTTTAGTGTTTCATTATTTCTGTAACCAGAGAAGCTGTAACCATAGCAAACACAATAGTTTTCTAACGAAAATACTGATATAATGTTCATATCACCAATTTGGCCCCTCTAGCCCCATACCAAGTTTCATCAACCTAGCTCAAGTACTTTTTCAGTTATCCAAAGTTCCAGATTTCAATTTGTAATTATTTCCGTTACAATAGCAAACAGATTTGTGTCAAATTAAAAATTTAAATAAGGTGCGTAGATCTATTCCCCATATGGTTATGTTTTCACATTCCAAGTTTCATCAACCTAACTCAATTTCTTTGTGAGTTATCACAGGATCCAGTTTTGGACAGACAGACGGACCCACGAACGGACCGTCAACGGGGGGTAAACCTATAGGACCCTATAATACTGGTATCTGTGACCCACACCAAAACGTATTAAGGAAATGTAACAACAAACACATTCTCAACAAGTAACAAAAATTATATATTTCTATCAGCTAATGTACATAAATCCAAAGAATTGCATGAGTCTAAGAGACAGCAAACTTGGGGTGACAATCTACAGTAACAAATCAGCACTATTTCTGCATAAATGAGAGGTTGTATAATAAAAAACATGATCTCATTTTCAGCAGGGTACATAATATGCATGTAAACAGAACATAAATGTACATGTAACGTTAACATGAAGCTCTAGAGTAAATGCTGCACATTTTCATCATGATATAAGATCTACCGGGGTATATTGTGTCATATAAACGCACACAGAACACGAAAAAACATGTATGAGAGCATGTAGAAGTTGTTCAATTAATATAACAAAAATGTTAAAAATGTAATAAACAGTTCAACATTACAAAACTATACATGTAAAAAACATAACAAAACAAAATACATGTTAAAATGTTGATCATATTGAATTGAATATAAAAACTTGTAAACTGTTTAAAACAAAAAACTGTATTCCATAACAATTAGACAAAAGTGTCTTTTTGTAATATATAACAATATCAAATAGGTAAATTTAACCAAGAAAATTAGACATAAACTGAACAAAACACCATATCAGCTGAAATTTAATTTAAAGAATCCATTTTTTTTATAAAGGAAAGCATAGGATTCCCATATTTCAGTTATCTCTTGTTTCTTTCATTGAATATTCTACATCCAATTTAATACAATTTGTTAACATTAAAGCGTTAACAAACAATATTCACAAGTATGAAATGTAATATGCCTCATCCACTGAAATGTAATATGCCTCATCCACTATGAAATGTAATATGCCTCATCCACTGAAATGTAATATGCCTCATCCACTATGAAATGTAATATGCCTCATCCACTATGAAATGTAATATGCCTCATCCAATATGAAATGTAATATGCCTCATCCAATATGAAATGTAATATGCCTCATCCACT
>VMBQ01000243.1:126142-165355 GCA_007657795.1 Dreissena rostriformis | reverse complement strand
TGAATGTGTTTCGAATTTCGTAAACACGCGGACGCCATTATTAGTAACTGTACAAAAAGTTGGGAAATCGGCCTTTGTCGGAAAATCCGAGATAGATTTATTTGTCGTGTCAAAGCTTAGACCCAGTAATTACGGCCATTCAGGACTCAACTTTCGTAAAACACGTGTTCAATTAACTGTTAAACTCCACCCTTTGTTCCCTGTAAAAGATTCGAAAGGCGGAGCTAAGCACGTGCAGTTACATATTTCGACGGTTGCTATTGAGTTATAAACACCCGATTGGTTTAGCGTGTTGATTGCCAAACAAAGGAAGCCAATTTTGTCGGCGAGAACAGTGTGTTTTTCATGCCTTCAGACAGGAAGCGGTTTTTCTTTGATGACGTCAAACTGTCATTTCACACATATTGCGAATTTTTGCGAAACTTTTAATAGGGTCCTCGGTCATTTGTTTACATGTTCAGTATAGAAAAAACACCTGCTTACATGAAAACTTTGGATTAAATTATCAAAATAAAAACAATGTTGCAAACTGTGATTATATTAATTGGTAAGTATCAGTTAAAAGACGACGTTTTGTTTGTCGTAAATCAACGAGTTTTCTATACAAAAACAACTACTTCTATATATGTACTTGTAATAAATGTAATTTTATTTGAAAATCAGTAAGTCAAACAAAGTTAAATTGATCGTTATCTCGTTAAACACGGAGTGTCCCCCGCATTGCCAACGCCGAGGGCCGCCGCGTCAGGCTTATCAATTTTGCCTGTCGTTCACCGCAGAGTCTCCCTCGGAGATACTGCCCGCGGAGTAGCGAGGGAAATTGGGGAAAACCCGTGGACTGTACTGTACATGCTGCATTGACACAGAATATATACAAAGGGCCATAACTCCGTTATTAACAGAAGGTGTACAATGCCATTTGGCGTGCATCATCCTCTTATCCATATATATACTCATACTAAGTTTCAATGAAATACGCAAAAGCACTTCCAAGATATGGCTCCGGACACAAAAGTGCCGAACGGACGGACGGACGGAAGGAGGGACAACGTCTAAACAATATCCCTCCGCCTTTGGCATGGGGTAAAAAAAGAAAATGTAACAAAACAAAATTATTAGTAATGGTGAGGAATGCATCTTAAATTCATAATTATATATTTGTTTTCACAAAATAAAATCATTTGAAATTTATTAATATTCTTTACTATCTGATATCCATTTAAACATATTTAAAGTTAATAAAATAAATTTAAGAACATTTGAATTGCCAAAGGGGAGCTAAAACATGACATTGAAGTTGTATTTTCCAAAGGTCACCACTTATGTAATAAATAAAGGTTTTGCAGTCCTTCCCAAATACCATCGGTCCTCGGATTTTTCGGATAATAAATCCGGAAATGATTCTTATATTGCAGGACCTCGTGTCTGGTAATACAATTATGGCGAAATTCAATATGCTCTTTTCAGAAAAGTATCAATGCAAAAGTTAGATTTTACCGAATTATTAATGAATACTCCGATAATGTAAAATGTTTTTTCATTGGTTTCATTTTTTAAATGACGTAAGTGTTTATACCTTATCCGAAGATTTTTGCTGCATCGTCAAAGCAAAAAACACACTGCGTCATCACTATATGAGTACATTCCGCAAACGGAGAGAATCAAAATTGACAACCATGTGCGTTTTGGTTCCCGTTCTATCCGATTAATTCGGAATTAAGCATGGCATAAACAAAGTTCATTGTTACCTTCCCGCAAACTGTCAACATCAACACAGGAGTTAAAAGGAAAATAAGCTTGGACATTCTACATGAATAAATGCATGATTACTATTACGTATTGAATGAAAAGTAATGTTATTCTTATTGATATACATGTGTAGATTGGATATGTAAAAAAGTATTAAGCTACATGTTGATGTTTTTGCTTTGTGATGTCTGTACAATCAAATTGCATCTGTTAATGTGCAATAAACAAATATGCAAAACCTGTCTGAAAACTAATTAGATATGTATGCTTGCTCAAAAAAGCGCTCGGTGGTCAATAGTTGTAGTGATATGCATGTAGCAATGATGTAGGTATTTTGTGACATGTTAATACTATTACATCTGCTTGCTGGAGAAGTAAGACATGTTTCATTTTGAGCATGGAAATCAAGGGTATGGGAAATTAAAAGCATGTATGAAAGATGGGTATATTGCTGTTCAAATGTTACAACTAGTACAAATACATGTAGTAAGGGATTGCTATTGACTTAATGCTATAAGGTCTGATCTAAGATTCTTTTTCTTTTTTTTTTATTCAATATAAAACATACAATGTAAATATGTGCATGAGTAAGAAAAAAGTGATATCATTCAGCAGTAATAATGTCAAACATATTATGAGTTAAGATTCTTGTGACATCTCTCTGCATTACTCACAGGATTCAAGGAAATTGCAGTAGATGGCTACACACTCTTATATAATTATTGACTAGTATACTGTTTTCATAATATAATAATATGAAACTCTTATTTTCTGTGTATATAGCAGATCATGTTCTTTGAACATTAATTTTAAGTATATAGAACAGCCTTAATACTGTTTTAATATGTGTTTCTTTTGTAGACTTCATATATAATTAGAACACTTAAAATTAGAAAATGACTTAAAAGGACAGAAACAATAGTTTTTTTAGTAGGAAGGTACGAGTGAATTCCAGGGGATGTCAAAAGCAGATTCTATCACATGTTTTCATGTAAATGATGAGATAAACAGCAGGAACTGTTACAGAGAAAGTAATTTGTATCCCAAAGTTTTGTTGTACAGGTGTTAAACTAATTTATTTTCTTTCTCCTCATGTGAACCCCTGCCACCATGGCTGTCTCAGCAAAGCATTGATCCATTCATCACTGTCCTTGGCCAGGTCTCCTTTGAATTCACTGCCATCTATCTTGTGCGCAACACTTTACTGCCACATTTGACATAGCTACATGGTGGCATGTTTTGGTTTGCTAATTTAAATACTGTATGTTGATGATAACATGTGTTGTATTTCATGAGCACAACAAAACCAGTCCTTCCCTAAATTATTATTTATTTCCGGCCAGGAGGTCCTATAATCATGCAGCCTTTGCTGGCCCGGACTGATCATTTCCGGCCCCCAAAAAAATTGTAGAAGACAAAAATGGGATTTTTATGTCCCACAGTCTATACTGGGGAACATATTGTTTTTGCCCTGTCTGTTGGTTTGTTGGTTTGTTTGCGTCAAACTTAAACATTGGCCATAACTTTTGCAATATTACTGGATTTTATTATTTATTTTTTTTGGCATGCCCTTGCGCGGCGGTCCCTGATAAGAATGGAAATTGTCCGCATTTACCGACTAGGCTAAAGTAATACACACCGCGGGTATTAGCGAACGCGGCGGAACGCAGAGCGTTTTAGCGAGTTCACCTCGCTTTCCAACTCTGCGTAAAAACTCGCTAGCAGGGAAAACGCGTGGACTGTACTGTATTTTCCGGACCCAATGAAACTGTCAACAATTTTGACATAAGTGAATGAGTGTAAATTAAGTGTTGTAAAATAAATATTTCCTATTATTAACAATAATAATGTAATATTCTAAACAGGAGAATGGAGTTAATGCTACTTCATGGTAATAATGATGTTTATTTAGACTCTTTAAATGTGTCAATATAAATTATTGTTTTTAATATTATTATGTACAGACATTGGCTATAATTTATTCCAAGCAACACAATTTAGTGGTGACAGCTTTTTTTGACCCAGTGAAACCCCTGTGGATCCTGCAATAACTCTAAAAGTACTTAACAAGTGTTGATGAAATTTGTAGGTGGATAGAGAGCCATTTTATTTCAAAAATTTTGTCCGAAAAAAATTATGGTTGCTATGGTAAAAGAAATAAGTGAAATTAAAATCTGGATCCTGGGACAATTCAATCTTACAAAGCTGATTAACTCACTACTACAAACTTACAAAGCTGATAAACTCACTACAACAATCCTACAAAGCTGATCAACTCACTACTACAATCTTACAAAGCTGATAAACTCACTACTTCAATCTTATAAAGCTGATAAACTCACTACTACAATCTTACAAAGCTGATAAACTCACTACTACAATCTTACAAAGCTGATAAACTCAATACTACAATCTTACAAAGCTGATAAACTCACTACTACAATCTTACAAAGCTGATAAACTAACTACTACAAACTTACAAAGCTGATAAACTCACTCCTACAATCTTACAAAGCTGATAAACTCACTACTACAAACTTACAACGCTGATAAACTCACTTCTACAATCTTACAAAGCTGATAAACTAAGTCACTTACCAGCACCAAAGGCAAAGAAGAAGCTCTGATCTGGGTTATCTTGAAGAAACTTGGCAACTCTTTCTGCCATTCGCCCATTTCGCTTATTAATAAGCTCTGTCCGGAAATATTGATCAATTATTTTGGCAGTTTTTATGTCATTAAGAGGTAGAGAAGCATTCACAAGGTTTGAAACTTGTGAGGAGTCTTTGTTAAATATGATTCCATTCAGATCTCCACAGTTGTAGTGATGAATCAGATCATCCGTGGAGAATGGTATTGCACTGTTCTGTGCACTGTTTTGTACTCGATACCACTCATGTTGACGTAATGTCCTGTTTAATGCAAACAGCACCTGAAAAATGAACAAGATGTCTCAAAACGTGATATTGAAACTGTTATAGAAACAGAATGCGAGTTCCATTTACTGGTGTAAAAAAAACATGGTACAATTAATATTTTTGATTTTGTTTCAAAAAGTCAGTACACGTTTGCAAACACATTTATTTGGGAGGCGTAACAGAGTATTAAGTGCATCAAAACAAGGGACTATCAATCAGCTCCATCATCAGAAACAGATAATATGTAATCACCCAAGACCCCAAACCTGCTGCACCTGGCAGCTTTCAGACAGAAGAGGTGCCCTATGTTGTACAATAGACCAAGACTATCATACATACAGGATACCAGAGACCACATCTAAAGGTTGCCTGTCACAGGTATGCATTAAAAGAATGGGAGGGTGATGTTCAGACTATGGGACACAAATAGGATAATTAGACAATGCAGGGGCAAGCTACAACATGATAACACTTCAAAACAATACTTTTGGCAGAGTTATAAAGAAAGTTATATCAAAGTTGGCAAGCTTATGACAAGATCAGATCAAATGTTCAGAGCACTGTTCAGCAGAAAATGGAAACATTTTGGAACCTGTAGCTCTAACAGCAGTAAAAAGGCACTATAATTTTATAATTCCAACATTGCATCATAAATATTATGTGTGAAAATTATAAATTTATCAACAGATGTTTGTTCAACACGCATGCCCTGCACCTTGCATACAAGCTGTCAGTATGTACAATCGTTCATAGGAGATTGCTATTAATATCACATACCCCATGTGACCTTGACATTTGATCTCTTGATCTCGAAATAGAAAACGGAATTCCCTTAAATCCAACCAGCATACTCATTTAAATGATCCAAGGTTAGTGTTTTCAAGATATTGTATTAAATTGTTTATCATTATACACATGGCCTTAAACTTTGTAACAGTCATGTATCACCCAGCCTATAATTTGTTGATAACATTACAATGAGAGGAAAAACATATCTTTGACAGCTGGTTGAAGAGCAGTAATCTATGAAATAGTGTGTTGTCAAAAAGATGGATAATGAGTGTAAACACAATTATGTTTTGCTTGTTAAGTTAGCAACACAATTTTTTATAATCCCTGACCTCAATCACGTTTTTGGGAAGGGACAATTTGAATGGGTCAGTCAGATTATCCCATACCAACTATTTTTCTTAATCTTGCCAATTTCAGATGAAGACAATAATGTTAGACAAGAGGGCCATGGGCCATAAGGCGCTAATCTAAGACCCAAAGGGACTAAACTATTCTGGGAAGGTGGAGTTCAGAATAATAAAAGTACTTTATGAAAGATAAATATTTATTTTCTAAGCCGTTTTTATTATTGAACTCGAATTAGATATCACGATAACAAATCTTTCGACCAAATTTCATGAAGATTTGAATTGAAATGTGACTTCTAGATGTTAACAAGCTCTTTCCAAGATATTGTTGGGACAAATCTTCTGGCCATGTTGCATTAAGATAGGAAAATAAATGTGGCAGTCTGATTGTTAACAAGGCAAATGTTGACGGGGCACAACTGACAAAAGGCAATCACAAAAGCTCACCATGAGCATGCTGTGCTCATGGGAACTACATGCAATAAGAAACTGTTCATGTGAAAATGCACTTTTAAAGCTGAAATTCCCAACATTCATATACATGTAAACTGCAATTTATAAACAAACAATCTTCAGCAAGGAGTGAAGTAATGTAGATAAACTACTGAAATGACTTGCTCTAATATATTACAAGAGGACCAACATGATCAGTAACATGACTTCTCGGACCCCATTATAAACCATATATTGTGTGTACGATCATTATTGCAAATACTGAAATAGTCTTTTAATGCAACCTGTATGAATACCATTTTAAAATTATAATTCTTAATTTAACAAGAAGTTGTCACAGACAGTGCATTTTTGCCAAAAGTATTTCTGTAACCATGGAAACCACAATTTTGGTCTGACAAAATACCTGAAATAACATATGGGGATCATCGTCTTATATCCACATACATGTACTACTAGTTTCATAAACCCATCTTATGTACTTATTGAGTTATCACACAAGTGAGGGACACACATACAGTACAGCCCACGCGGAACCAACATAATCCTCAGTCACCCCAAGGCGAGAATCGTTAGTACTCAGTGGCCGCGTCATGTGTTCACGCGGCGTATCGCCATGGCACTCGGCATCAATCCGCGCAACGACACCGAGTCTGTATTAACCTCACGTACTTTCGCGGAATAAATCTGCCGAATACGTACGCGGCTGATCGAGTGAAAAGATATACCGTAAAAACGCACTTCATAAGTCGGGTCAAAATTACAAGACACTTGGAAAATCAGCGTCAGTAAATATGCGACCCCATCAAATTTGTTGTCAGATTCTGTGACCCAACTATATTTTTAAACATTTTAATAATATTGAACAAATAAAATGAAAAGTACTATTACCTTGCAACTAAATAGCTAGTAGTAATCCAACAAAACACTGTGCCTTTATTTACTATAAATGTGTTTAAAGAATTTCGTAAACACACGCGTTCACAATTGTTAGGAACTGTACAAGAAGTTGGTAAATCGGAACTAATCGTCCTTTCTCGGAAAATCCGAGATAAAATAATTTGTTGTTTCCCAGCTTAGGCCAAGAAATTACGGGACTCAACTTGTGTAAAACACTTGTTCAATAAACCCTTAAACTCCACCTCCGTTTTCTGAAAAAGATTCGAGAGGCGGAGCTAAGCACGTGCTGTTACAAAATTGAACGATTGCCTTTGAGTAACAAATACACGATTGGTTTAGCGGGATGATTGCTACACAAAGAGCGCCAATTTTGTCAGCAAGACAAACTTTATGGCTGAAGACAGGAAGCGGCTTTCCTTTTGATGATGTCAAACTGTCAATTCACACAGATTGCGAATGTCATTGACCCTTTGTTTACATGTTCAGTATAAATAACCACCTGCTAACATACTTTGGATTAAATGATCAAAATAAAAACAAGGATAATGTTGCAAACTGTGATTACATTAATTGGTAAGTATCAGTTAAAAGACAATGTTTTGCTTGTTGTAAAACAACGAGTTTTCTATACAAAAACATTACCACAGGATCGGTCGATCTTGGTCGAATTTCATTAATTTTTTTCCATGGACGACCTCATAAGTCAAGGCTGTAATATTAATAAAATTTTGGAGGTAAAAAATCTCGACTTATGACTGCGTTTTTACAGTACTTTAGCCGATTCTAAAAATGACAATGATAAATGATTATTGCAATTTAATTAATACATGCCCTTGATAATTGTGTTTTGTCTTCATAAATTAGATTTTTTTCTAATTTGCATTCTTTTAAAATAATAATTATTTCTATCAGGATTACAGCAATTTCTTTAGAAACGGGAATGCAATAACTAAAAACAAAACAACAACATGATTTTTTATTAACTATAATATCTATTTTGAATCTGCGCACATTAAATTAATTATGATTTTAAATATTATTATAATTGTTCTTTTAAAATTCTTTGACTAAGCAATCATTTTTACAAGATTTTTATTTTATGATGCGCATCGACTCGGCGTCATATCGCGAATCGCGGCTTGCCTTGGCATGTCTCGGCGGACAGATGCGAAGCATCGCGGCAAAATGCGACGTGCCGTCGCATACTGACGGGGCTTCAATGGCCGACTCGGCATCGACTCATTGCGCCTTGACTCGGCGAATCGCGAAATTTGTTTGTTCCGCGTGGGCTGTACTGTAGGTCTGGATATTCCAACATTATATTCATTTAACATGATAGTGATTGCAATTTTTTTTTTTTTATATTAACTGGTTCTCATGATACAATTTTCATAATATTTTCCCTGCTTTCAGATCGTCTGAAAAGGGACATGTTGATGTTATTTTGTCTAAGTTATCCCTAATAGGATGATAAACAGTGCACACACCTCTCGACCTGTGTGTAAAGACACACTCTTTATCAATTTGAATGGGTTGTGTATATTTCAAACTCGCGATTAAAAAAGCGATAACTTAATTTTGAAGAAGAGCACCGCCTAGCGGGTGCAGACCGCTCATCTATTTTTGCTTTTTAGAGGTGAAAGGACCTTTCACAATACTTCAATCAAAAATGGGGGAGGGGTGTGTGGTCATTTATAAACTTTCCAAAAAGAAAAGAAAGAAAAACAAGAGATGTGTTTGTCAGAAACACAATGCCCCCTACTGCGCCGCTTTGAAAAAAAAATGACCTTTGACCTTGAAGGATGACCTTGACCTTTCACCACTCAAAATGTGCAGCTCCATGAGATGCACATGCACTATTTTTTTTACCTTGAAGGATGACCTTGACCTTTCACCACTCAAAATGTGCAGCTTCATGAGATACACATGCATGCCAAATATCAATTTGCTATCTTCAATATTGCAAAAGTTATGACCACCGTTAAAGTTTTCGGACAGACACACAGGCGGACAGACGGTCAAAATTTGTGTGCGTAGGGAAAGGCCTTGTCCATATACACATGCATACCAAATATGAAGGTTATATCTCAAGGGACATGAGCATTTTTCGAAACCTAAACGCAGATTTTGAAACCTAAACGCAGACCCTTACTTCAAGGTCAAGGTCGTAGGGGTCAAAATATGTGTGCATATGGAAAGGCCTTGTCCATATACACATGCATACCAAATATGAAGGTTTTATCTCAAGGGACATAGAAGTTATGAGCATTTATCAAAACCTAAACACAAAACTTAACCAAAATGTTCAAGTTTCAAAGTATAAAAAGGGCACATAATTCTGTCAAAATGCAAGCCAGAATTATCTAACTTTGCCTGCCCAGTTCCCTCATGATAGTTAGTAAGTGTACCAAGTTTGAATGCAATAGCATTGATACTTTATGAGAAAAGTGTACCTAAACGCAAAACTTAACCGGACGCCGATGCCAACGCCGACGCCAAGGTGATGACAATAGCTCATATTTTGTTTTCAAAAAATAGATGAGCTAAAAATGACTTGCGTCTAAGGTTATGCAATAGCGAACAACTTCAGTGCCTTCAGCGCTTTGATTAGATATTTAATTCACTGGGATAAGCATTTGTGAGAACAAACCTCTTTAGAAATATTAAAAATACAGTAGTTAATATAAGCTTTATAGCATTTCATGATATATTTTATTTCAAACAAAAGCAGAAATATAGCATTTTACATCTGAACGCCGGGTATGCGGATACTTTGATAACCGATAGCACTTCGATAACAGAGAACAGCAAAAGCCATGAGCAAGAGGTGAGTTCTTCATCTTTTTTGCATTTTTTCGTCCAAGTACTCTCATATTTTTCGAATCAACAATAAAAAGTAACACACCATCCATTATAATGGTGCCTTTATCTGAAACAATTACTGTACATGTAGGTCAAGGTGTACAATTACACTAGATGCGACACTCTCATTATCTTCATAAGGCCACCTCTCGAAGCCCTGGTCTGCATCTCTTCCCCGGGTCTGCCCCCTCCGTCCTCTACGCTGACACATCCGCTGTCCAGCTGCTTCCGTCCCTCTTTCGGCGATGTAGTGAAACCACTATCCACCTATGGACAATTGCCATTCCGCTAAGTGATCCTTCCAAGTTCTGGGAGTCAGCGAAGTCAGCGAAAGGGGACGTCCCACTGGAGGGGTGACGGTACTCGCTGGATAAGCAGAGCCGCCCGCAGAAGTTCCCCTTTCCGACGCTCCTCAGAATATGTAGTGAAACAACTATCCACCTACGGACAATTACCATTCTGCTTGGCGATTCTTATCTCTGATCAGTGGATTATCTATAACCCCATGGGACGTTTGTGGCGATTACGCGTAGAAGTAGGTACCGAGTGCTCTTTTAAAGTACGGAATACTGAAACATTTAATTGCTAGCTGAACGATTCAATCGCCATCGGTGATTTTGGTGATTGGAAATACTAACATAACTGCTATAAATATGAGGTCGATATAATCAGTAGTTATTTTATTTTTTCCCAATCAAAATATATGGAATTTTAATATTTGATGAACACTCAGTTTTCTTTCGACACATTCAAATCACTCTTTCAGAGCCATGTGTCATGCGAAAATGGGTCTCATGGCGCTTCGGCTAGCGTGGCTCAAGCCCAGTCTGCGCAATGGCGCATGCGCAATGGCACAGTCTGGTCAGGGGCTGTGCTGTCCGCTATAAATCACGCAAGGTTTCGTGGTCTCATTAGGTTTCTCCNTTGTCAGTCTGCATTTTGGTACATGCTTTGACTGCTAAATCTGCCTACTACTATTTAGTGGTTGTCAGTCTGCATTTTGGTACGTGCTTTGACTGCTAAATCTGCCTACTATTTAGTGGTTATCAGTCTGCATTTTGGTACGTGCTTTGACTGCTTAATCTGCCTACTACTATTTAGTGGTTGTCAGTCTGAATTTTGGTACATGCTTTGACTGCTTAACTGCCTACTACTATTTAGTGGTTGTCAGTCTGCATTTCGGTACGTGCTTTGACTGCTCAATCTTAAATCACCATATTAATATTATTATAAAAGCATGGTTTTATCTACACGCACATGTGACATGAATATTTAATTTTAGGTTTATTATTTTCAATGTTGCTTCTCCTATAAGAGTATGCAGACAGTACATGTACATTACTTGAATAATAAGTTATAACAGCGTACCTGAGAATAATTTAAATCATTCAAGGGAAAACATTGCTCTTCCACTTGTTCCACAGCACCTGTTGATTTGTCAAGTCTTTCTGCTTCTTGTGCCAAATATAAATCTAGCACAGGAATTTCTCGAGATTTTATATCACTTTCTGTTAATGAATTTACAAGTAACATCACCCAAATTGGTCGTTTTCTTTCCCAGTTTCCAGCAATGATGTCAAACAAATAGTCAGCATACAACCCTTTCCCTTTCTGATCTTCTGTTATCCACTTGGACATTCTCGCTCTCACATATTCAAAGTGATCTTTGAGCCGAGCATATAAAGCCTTGGGTAAAATGTCTGAGAGAATTTCTCCATGAGGTAAGAGCTGACAATTTGCAAGCTGAGTCACTGTTGTGGGATTTGTCAGATCAAGTTCAAAAAATACATTTTCTGATTGGTAGAAAGCTGTTTTCACGTTTTCTGGAATGTAATCCCACACCCGTGTATATGGCACATGGATGGTTCCAAACAAGTAAGAGGGTGGCTCTCTTTTGATAGTCCACAAAAATGACCGTAGTTGACCCTCCTGAAAAATAAAACAATTACAGTATTCATTTTGCAGAAGAAAAAAGACATTTAAATTTAATGCATATAAAGGGTAAGCAAATTTATGATATAAATGGACAACATTTTGTTTGATTGAGAAAAACCCTCATATATACATTAGGTCCAGGGCTTTTCCTGCTTCATTAAAAAGTCCGTAAAACCCAAGTTACCGATCCCAAAGCAAACGGACCCGATCCCAAAACGAAATTGTAAAAAAATAATCCCAATTTCCGAAAAAGAAAGAAGTTTCTTATAATAATTATATCTCAATGTTATTTTGTAAACATCTAACAAAGTTAAGAACTATAGTTTATATGATTTTTTTTCAAAATGGCTAGGAAAAGGCCTGATGTGTCAATATTTATTGATAAACAAAAACAATTTGGTCCATTTTGTCTATAAAAAAATCCCAAATTTGCAATTTTATCGATTTAAAAAATCTCAATTTGACCAGACTCCTTTTCCCAAAATGGCTGGGAAAAGCCCTGAGGTCTGACCAGAACTTAATTATTTAGTAGATACATATGTATAGTGTGATATAGTGTAATCAGAAGCATGATTTGCCATCAATCAAGAGGGCCATGACAGCCCTTAAGCGCTCACCTGCATGCAAGTGGTAAAACAATTGCAGCAACAATTACCTAGTCAACTTGTAATTGACTTCAAAAATGACCTCGTTTTAAACTAAGTCTAGATATTGTTAATATATTTTCATTATAGTTTCGTGAAAATTCACAAAGCACTTTAGGAAAAGATGCAAATTGAAGCTAATTGTTGACGACACAATATACATCACACACAATGATAAGCGCTGGACGGCCTCTTGTATACCCCAATAGATCACCGTCAGCACAGTACTCAGGTGACTTTAAAATCCTGGCCAAGTTTAAAAAAGATTAAAATAAAACTGTGTGTCGCTTAAGGGTCTCAAGAGTATTTATAAGATTTAAAAAGATATGACCTAGTGACCTTATTTTTTATCCAAAGTGACCATTATTCTACCTTAGTTTAGAAACTGTCAAGATACACATTGAGACCAGATGACACCAAGATTGATTTATAAATGTGGTTTTTAGAGTGGTTACAAGGCTTTTATCACATGCAACCTAGTCAAGCGACCTAGTTTTTGACCCCACTCGACCAAACTTTAATGCTTGTCTAGATATTGCCAAGATAAACATTCTGACAAAGTTTCATCAAGATTGAATCTTAAATGTGGCTTTAACAGTGGTTACAATGTTTTTGATCCCGATTGACCCAAATTCCAATTTGGCCTATTTTTTTTGTCAATATAAAGATTCTAACAAAGTTTAATTAGGATTGAATTATAAAATTGGCTCCTCAAGTGGTAACAAGCTTCTTCAAAGATTTGACCTCGTGATCTAGTTTTCTACGCCACTTTACCCAAAATTAAACTTTGCCTAGATATTGTCCAAAAAAAATACATTCTGACTAAATTTCATCAAGATACATGTATCAGTTTCTAGCATGGCCATTATAAAATTAGGACCTTTATTTCGACAATTTAGTTTCATAAATATATGGCAATTTAACACCTGACAAACAGATAACAAACGCAAGGCAATCATAAAAGCTAACCATGAGCATGTTGTGCTTTGGTGAGCCTAAAATAAAACAAGCAGCTGTGTACATAGCACTCGCCTGTTAGTGCTCAATTCATGGTGGTCAGCACATCCTCATGTAAATTATAAAGTCCACTGGTCAAAGAGGTTGGGTACTACTATGGGTTATAAGCAAAAATAAATTTAAATATCCCTAATGTTCTCTTGACCTCATGATTGACTGATCAACAGCCTTTGAATGACAGTGTGTTTAGCCACTCAGAAAGCATGGATTTCATTATTTGATGGAGATGCCTTGTAAAACCATTTGGTGTTTCTCTTAGATTGCATGAGAAGGCTTGGTTACAAATACCCCTCAGTGATTTGGTGATTTGATATGGTTCTTCCCTCAACCAGCATAATCATTTACATGATTGTAGGTTGAAGCATACTCCAGGTGCTGTGTGTAAACAGTTTGCATATGTAAAAAGCCCCATAAACCTATTTTCTTTGTAAGCATTGTATACACTTTGATGACCTATATCACAAAAGCTCACCTAAAGCACTTAAAAATGAAACATAATATAAAGTTTATAAAATATTTTCCAACAAAAAGTTTAGGAGAGTATGTTATATGTATGATGTCTCCAATAACCAGGTGTATGACCAGCAGTGCAGCAATAAATCCTACATGACAAGTCAATTAGCAAGTCTACTTTACAACAGAAATTACAACAGGTCCTTGTTATATTTAATCACTAACAGCTTGCAAGAGCTTAATTGATAAATATACATATAAATTATGAATAATATTTTGCTGTGACACTTTCACAGTTTTCACTGTAAATACCTGTTTGAGTGGTCATTGTTTTCCTATGGTAGGTCAACCACTGGAATGCACAATTATAATGAGCTTGTAAAGGTGCCCCATGATAAACATTCTACTATTAAGCCACTCAACAACCTCATCCCTTACACCTGTTTACACTAAATGGAAATCTTGTTTAAATGCAAATGGCTTATTCAAAACTGGTAACTTAATATTACTCTTGTGTTGATGTTTAAGTGCAAGCCAAATCACTTGTAAAAAGTTCAGTAAAAAGCTAATGGCTGGAGTTTGTACTGGTCCATGGCAAAAGTATAAGAATAAAAAAAAAAATCAGGTAATTGGGAAAGGTACTGACCAATATTTTGTTCATATATCAGCAACTAAAGTCCTTAGTTTGACCTAGATACACATGTAAAGCAGTTATGTATTTTGAAGGAATTAAATTGCAATTTTAGAAGCCACATTCATAATTATACATGTTCTCTTTTTTTAAGGCCTTAATACAAATACGGACACTTGTATGCTTTATACAAAGTTTCAAACAAAAGAAGAAGAAAAACACTGCATCATTACTGTTTAATCAGTCTATATGTATTATAATATGATTAAGGCCATAATGATAATATGAAGCTGTTTATGTCTTACAATGTAGCTCTCTGCAACATCATCGCCTTTAAATGTGGGAACTTTACACGTGAAAAACCTCAAAATGGGGAAAAAAGTTAAGATTTTTAGCTGCTCGCTTGTGAATAACTATAGTAACCTAAAAATTTGGCCGTAGCACGAAATTACTATGATTCACCAGACAAAGAAGAACCGATGAATGATTTATGACAGAGATTTCTGTTCTTCCTACAATGTGAATAATATGTTGATGGGAATAATTCTGAAAGGATTCTAAAGAGAACAAGAGATGTGTTTGTCAGAAACACAATGCCCCCTAATGCGCCGCTTTGAATCCTTTTTTTTCTTCTTTTTTTACCTTTCACCTTGAAGGATGACCTTGACCTTTCACCACTCAAAATGTGCAGCTCCATGAGATACACATACATGCCAAATATGAAGTTGCTACATATATCTTCAATATTGCAAAAGTTATAACAAAAGTTTAATATTGGTTAGTTTTGGACAGACAGAATAAATGACAGACAGACAAGACAGACAGGCCAAAAACAATATACCCCCTTTTTTTTTAAACGGCGCATAAAAACAGTCAATAAACAAATTATGATTTATACTTGTCATAGAAGATCACATTTATGCATACATGTAATTAAAATAATGCACTATGCTATGTCAAACTCACATGGTATTTTCGCGCAGCACATGTTTTAGTGTACAGCTAGATCTTAGAGGTTACTTAACAGACTATTCACAGATTAATAAGAATCACTAATGTTTTACAAGCACATTCTACACGCAATAAATTGTTATTTGTCATATTTAAGGTTATGGACATTGTTCATTGCAATGTCTTCTAACATAAATGGAAAGGGAAACTTCAACAGCACAAGCAGCAAAAAAATTATATTTAAGCATCATAAACAAGAAATATCTTTTAACTAGAGGACCATCCGATCTGAGGCAATCCCCTGAGACCCCAAGGAACTCACATTTCTAAAAAGGAGGACTTTAGAAGAATAAATAATCAGCAACAAAAACAATTTCAATATCACGCCATCATAGTATATCTTTAATTTTTGTATTCATCCTGAGATAGAAGCAACTTCAACCGGTGTTTAAAGGTTGCACTTTAGTCTATATTACAAGCTAAACTAAAACATCTATTTTTCAACAGACCGGAACCATGTTAAAGCTCTATCAAGATATCATTAGAACAAACATTCTGACCAAGTTTGGTAAAGATTGGACTATAAATGTGACTTCTAGATTGTACACAAGATTTTACTTTAGTCATACAAGGAAAACTGTCCCGCCCCCTAGCAGTTTTTTTTTCTGATTTGGGGGGAAAGGGCCAAGCCTTTTTTGAGGTGGACAAAATCTAGCGAATCATCTGATTTTGGGGGAAAATAAGGACAGTCTTAAATAATCTATTTAACATATTTTACTGTTTTAAAACAAATTCAGGGCAACAGATAATTTAATTAATAAATTATGCAATATTTTTCTACACTGGATCAGGTTTACGTTTTATAATGAGATCGATTTGTTGTTTCATTGAATTTTACTTATTTCAACCAATGAACCATTAATATGTTGACATTACTTCAAGAACAAATTATTTAACACTTGGTACTCAATTATTTGAAATACTGAATTCTGCCAAATCCTTATCTGAAGCTTGGCAAATTCATGACCCTTTTTTCTTTTCAACAAACATGTTAACTATCTCTTCGTAGTCTCTTTCAAAGATTTCCTTTCAAAATTTGGCTATAAATACTCAATGTTAATAACTTTGTCAGTGTTGTTTATTTTCGTTCAAATTTGCAGATTTTAACTTTTGATGAAACACTTAAGTTTGATCAATTTATGAGTGAGAAAATTTTATAATTTTATCCGTTTTATGTGCACCACTTCCAAGAAATCTTTTTCTTGTTTTGTATTTTATGTAGTTTTAGAATGTTTTTTTGGCAGCAATTATTTTGTATTAACTGTAATACTGTGAACAAAGACAGGTTCATCATGAAAAAGAAGAATCAGGAACAAAAAAAAATGTTAGGCCAAATTAAACTGAGATGTTCCTCTCCTTAGCTGACACAAGCCCTTGGTTGTGAATTTAAGGAAAATTAACCTGCTAAGGGATATTTGATAAAATGATAAGAATTTGATAAATCTGTAAGATGATAAGTATGACAACATAATCCCATACTAGAAAAAGACCTCCTTTGTTGGTCTGGCCTGAAGCTGTTATGATGGAAATTGAGATAAAGGCTTCTGTCTAGCTGGTCATTACCACCCACATAATCATGATATAACAAACTTTAAGTTATAGAAACACATCACTTCAATTAATAATATATCTCCATGTTATCAAATCTGTGATATCTTTATCAGAGATGTCAAACTTGATTTTTCTGCTTTTGTTGTTTTACATATCAGGGCCAAAAAAACCTTCTTTCATGTAGCCGAATATCGGCTGCTTCCCCAACTGAAATAACCACTTTTTTTCCCCAAATGGAACTCAAAAACTCCAATTTGAGGGGTAAACAAAAAAAAAATAAAAAAAATAAGAAATTGGGACGGGTCCACTTGGGGATCTAAATCCACAGTCAGTGCAAGTTTGTATCGGTAGAGAATCTGTACCTTCCTAACTTTGTGGCCACCCAATATAATTTTTTTCATGTATAAACTCCATTATCCAAATGAAATCATGGCAACAGATAAGGTTCGTTTAATCGTTTTTACGATTTGTATTTGACAGAAAACAAATTGAAATTAAAAATCAATCGTACAGAAAACGATTATGAAAATGGAAAACGAATTGAAATAGATTCTTCGTCGTTTTAGTTGTTCCATTTTCCACCTTACTGCGTTTAATTATAATTAGTGTATTGAAACCTTAAGTGCGGCCATTATATTTTCAGTTAGTTTATATAGACACCGTTTTGGGCCGGTGTCAATATAAAAAGTTACTTCCGCCAATAATAAGTTCGGGAAAATGTTCTCTGTCACAGGTACTTGAAAATATATTTTTTGGTCCTTATTATATTTATAAGGACAAAAAAAATATTTTCAAGTACCTGTGTTCTCTGTTAAACGCGGACGGGTTAGGAAAACTTTCATAAACGGCGTGCGCGCCCAATATTTTACAGTTTGTAGCGAGACCCAAACCGTCGTGAAAAGACATTGTGAAGAGTAAACTATCAGATTTAATAGCGCAGGTGGTGACAAATTCCGAAATATCTGGCTCAAAACACCGCTGCGGTTACGTGTTTCAAAAACTAATAACATCGTGATTTCCACTGGCTTGTCATTGATGAAGAGGGTTCCGCAATGTGATTATGTTATGAGACTGAAAGGCAGTACTACTGAGTAGTGTTGAAACTGGTGGAAACAAAATGACTCCATCATCCATTTTTCAATATACAATTAATACTAATATTAACAAACAACCATTATCACTGTGAATTTATAATTACTTAATTGGAATAAGTATTGATGAGAATTATCAATATCCAAAAATGAAGCGCTAATCTGATACAGAAATATTTGTACGTTTTGACCAAATTGTAAAAAACACTAATTGACAAATGGTTTTCAGGGAAAAAACTAATGGTATCAAAAAGCTTGCAGTGAAAACTAATTGACCCAAATTCTTATCTGTTGCCCTGTGAAATACAAATTTCTTATTTTCCCCAAATAAGAAAAAATCGCGCTATTTTTCCCCTAAAAAAAGGCTGAGGCCCCTTCCCCAAAAAGGGTGTTTTGGCCCTGCATATAAACATGATCTCTTCATACATAATGTCAGTGCAGAGGTCTACCTCAACATGAAAGCACACTAATGTAAAACTAAAATATATAAGTGATTTCCTAAGGCATTAAGGAAACAATTTTGTTTTTATTTAAACTGCCGGCTTAAAAGTTTTTATGTCAGAAAATCGTGATCCACATTTTTTTGTCGGAATTTAGTGCTTCATCATATTTCATTTTTTAGCAATAGACGGAAATGAGTTGTAATTATTTTTAAATTGAATAGACCTAAGATTTGTTTCCAAACTTTCATGTTTCGTAAAGAGATTCTACATGTTGTCAAATATAAACAGTGCCAATGTTCTGTGTCAATCCTCTTTCCAGATCAACAGAGCGCGAAAATTATAACTGCATGCATGTCCACTTGCAGACATGTTTTTCAATGGAACCATACCATTTTTTACAAATTTGGTCAACTAGGACATCCAGGTTCTGCACAGGAACAAAGGTTCTGGGAATGTTTCATGAAGATTGGACACAAGCTTGCAAAAGAGTCATTTAAGGAATTCTGCCCCCCCCCCCCAACACACACACACCATGTTTTGATATCCGCCAAAACCATTTCTGAACTTGACCGAGATATCATTAGAACATTGATTCTAGGCAAGTTCCATTAATGAAGATTACAAGTGTTCACAAGGTTTCACTATTTTCATGGACCGAAACTGTTTTCAAACTCAGTCGAGATATCATTACAACAAATGTTATGAGCAAGTTTTACGAAGATTGGATAAAAATATGACTTTTAGTAGGTTCACAAGCATTACTTGAATTGGCCCTAGTGACCTAGTTTTTTTACCCCTCATGAGCCAGTTTTGAACTCAGCTGAAATATCATTGGGACAAGTATTCTAACTTAGTTTCATGAAAATTGGGCCGTAAATGTGGCACGACAGACAAAAGTTGATCACAAAAGCTCACCATGAGAATGTTGTGCTGAAGTTAGCTACAATTAAAATATTTGCAATTAGCCCTATTTAAATAAAACACAATATAACAGTATTTTTAAACAGAAGTTAGCATGTGAAGATTGTACATGAAGTCACAACAGGACTTATATTGTTTATTTAAATTAATATGCCGTTTCATATTTGATTAATAATTACATTCAATTATACTTCACAACGATGATTGTATCAGCAAACATTAAAAAAACACCTGTCAATTTTAGCCTGTGATTGTGTACAACTCAGACTGACAATACAATTCACTGTTTGGCAAAACAAATATAATAATTTTACAAAGACAGAATTTTACTCGTCAAAGACGAAACAACTTACTTCAGTATCACAGTTACCGTTGACGTTGTTGTTTCTTCCTCTTATAACGGCGCAATATTTAAGTCTCAAGTGGATAGCATACATGCAAATTATGGATTGAACAGTTACCAAATTCTTCATTTTCTAACATTATATTTCACTCTCTGTGAATCGCCCACAATTAAACTCTCATACATTTGATGCATAACGATTTATTAATATTAATTATTACAAATTATTAACACTTGTAAATCTTAATTCATAATGTCTTTCTCTCCAGTCCTAAAGTATTCCTTTCGCATGTATGGTTGTTCGTTGATAATAAGTAAGCGTTTACTGTTGTTTTTCCTATGTATGAATAAAAACTCAACATCAAAGAAGAGATCAAAGCGTTCGTCTGCAAAATCCAATTAACTGTGTAGGTACTTACATGGAAGATGTACGAGTTGCTCCAAAACAACAAGTGCTTGTCATTTGTAAAACGATTTTTCATTGGACAGTTATCATTTAGAGAGGGTTGTCTCGTAAATAGGGAACTTCTTAAAAATGGCTTTATGTATTAGTTAACCTTTTTTTGCCGTTCCAAACTGTTGAGATTAAAGAGAATCCTTATAAAACCAGTGTTTTAATATTTTTTTCCACATAAGTGTCTATATTGCAGTCATAATTTAGAAGTATTATTACGAAAACACCTTGGTCGAATTAGTTGCTTTGGGCTTCTTCACTGAAACATTATATTTACCTCCCTTGGTACATGTGCCAGGTAAACACTATCGAAATGTGACTTGTTATTCATAAATTAAGTAAATATAGTATTGGAAGTGATTTATTAAGCATTTAAAGAGAATTTGATATTTAAGGAATGTTTCGTGTACAATTCTGAATATATATATATATACGGCTCGTTCCTGTGGCAGTGAATGCGACATACTTCTATACCAGTGACACTGGTCTATTTGGATCAACATTATTTCTTTGGCGAACACCCGGGTAGGCGGGGTAAATTTGACCTACTTTCGCTCAAAATTAAATATTTTCCCCTTTCCCCTGAAAGATCACAGGGGCAGGTCGGCACATAATGAAGTCGTGAAGACTCAGCGACGACCTGTAAATAAACTCTGAATTATACACACACAAGTTGGTGACTTCTCCTGCGGATGCGAACGGGATAACATCTGAAGAAAAGGTATAGTACTCTGAAGAACAGTACTCTGAAGCATTTAAGTAATTACATTGACTTCCAACGGTGCTGCCCGGGCTGAAGAGTTCCTGTTGCAAGTGTAGATGTTCTACAGAGGGTTGGGGTCTACGGAAGTCGTACTAGGTGGCGGACGCGTCACCTAGGGCATTGGGTAGACGAAGAGCTAGAGGTTCATTGAATATATTGAACGTAGAAGCTTCTGTGAAGAAAACGGTCCCCTGTTTGTCGCATTGTAAATATTCGTATCGACTCGATTATTTTTAGTTTCTAATCATAAGCCGGAGGAAAATTATTTATAATGTTGTATTGAATTTGTAATTTACTAAGACATGGAACTTGTTGGAGAGAGTGACCTTGAACTATTCTTGCTTCCAGGTGTCTTTCAGCGCAGCGGTGTTGTAACGCTGGCGTTGGCTGGACCCCCTGTCAAACTCAGGGTGAGCTTTTGTCTTCAATCCAAAGTGACCAATTTCAAATTTACTAATTCATAGATTTAGTCAAACAGAAATGCATGGGCAATATGTCTTATGACCATAACTTTATTGCGAATTAGATTAGTGGCGTTTTAATTAAGCGAAAAGGATATAGCTGATGACAATTGCAAACCTATAATTATGGTGCCTTCAATGCCGCACATCTATGTTCTTACAGCGGCATTATTAAAAGATCTATTGGATGTCAACTGCGAACCTGTCATCTCCTAGTGCCCATAATGCTCTGCTATCAAGTACCTCCAATCCGCCTCATGTTAGGGACACCAATGTCTCCATATTTGATTTGGGGCCATCTGGAAGCTAATGTGCCCCGACCCCCTACACACAGAAACATACACACTTTTTAAGCAGTACCTTTAGAAATTGGTTTTGTATACGCAATACTGATCAGATTAGGGATACCACTTATATATGAGAAATACACATTTTCTATTAAAACTTAAAAAGTAATTAATTCACATTACATACACCTGGGGTGAAACATTATGATGCAATTAATTCAACCAGTTTGTCTATCTAATCTATGATTGGGCATAACAACGTAGCTCTCCCTAGATATTTTCCCAACTTTATCTGCTTCAATAGTTAAATATATAATATCTGTTTGTAACCTAACATCATGTCCCCAAAGACTCACACTCAATAGTTTTCACTTTAGTGTATGTAAGCCATACGTTTGCAAGATACTGCAATTATTGTTCATAGAAAGGGCTTTACTGAAAACTTTCACTCATGAAGGTTAACTGAAACGAAAGATCTGTAGTACAAAAATGGCATTATTCTGATGAAAGGATAGTTACAGGTATAGGCCTTGTTTACAGAGCCATTGAAAAACATGTGACCATTCAATTGTATATCTCTAACAGATATGGATTTTCTGCACACATCCTTTTACCTTAATTAAGCATCAAAAGGGTTATAAAGCTTAATTGCAGATCAGAGTTATGGGCCTTGTTCAGTGACCTCATATGATGACTCCAAAGAGATGTGTGAAATATCAATTGGATATCTCTACAAGTTTGAATGCAAACCTTAACCTGGAAATCATCTTGCACATATACCTGAACCTGACTTCTATGTACAAGAAGGCACTGAATGCACCTATACCTTCACTTGGCTTCTAAGTACAACAAGGCATACCTTAACCGACTTCTTAGTACAACAAGGCACTGTATGCACCTATACCTTCACCTGGCCTCTAAATACAACAGGGCATACCTTAACCGGACTTCTAAGAACAACAAGGCATACCTTAACTTCTGAATGCAACAAGGCCTACCGGAACCTGACTTCTAAGTACAACAAGGCATACATTAACCTGACTTCTAAGTACAACAAGGCATACATGAACCTGACTTCTAAGTACAACAAGGTTTACCTTCCTCTGACTTCTAAAGACAACAAGGCATACCACCCCCTGACTTCTAAGTACAACAAGGTATATATTAACCTGACTTCTCAGTACAACAAGGCCTACCTGAACCTGACTACTAAGTTCAACAAGTCAAACCTGAACCTGACTTCTAAAGACAACAAGGCATACCTTAACCTGACTTCTAAGTACAACAAGGCATACCTTAACCTGACTTCTGAGTACAACAAGGCCTACCTGAACCTAACTTCTAAAGGCAACAAGGCATACCTTAACCTGACGTCTAAGTAAAACAAGGTATATATTAACCTGACTTCAAAGTACAACGATGCCTACCCCTAACCTGACTTCTAAGTACAAAAAGGCATACCTTAACCTGACGTCTAAGTACAAAAAAACATACCTTAACCTGACTTCTAAGTACAACAAGGCATACCTTAACCTGAACCTGACTTCTAAGTTCAAAAAGGCATACCTTAACCTGACTTCTAAGTACAAAAAGGCATACATTAACCTGACTTCTAAGTACAACGAGGCATACATTAACCTGACTTTTAAGTACAACGAGGCCTACCTGAACCTGACTTCTAAGTACAAAAAGCCATATCTTAACCTGACTTCTATGTACAAAAAGGCATACATTAACCTGACTTCTAAGTACAACGAGGCCTACCTGAACCTGACTTCTAAAGACAACAACGCATACCTTAACCTGACTTCTAAGTACAACAAGGCATATATGAACCTGACTTCTAAGTACAAGGAGGCCTACCTTAACCTGACTGCTAAGTACAAAAAGGCATACCTTAACCTGACTTCTAAGTACAACAAGGCATACATGAACCTGACTTCTAAGTACAACGAGGTTTACCTTCCCCTGACTTCTAAAGACAACAAGTCATACCACAACCTGACTTCTAAGTACAACAAGGTATATATTAACCTGACTTCTAAGTACAACAAGGCCTACCTAAACCTGACTACTAAGTTCAACAAGGTATACCTGAACCTGACTTCTAAAGACAACAAGGCATACCTTAACCTGACTTCTAAGTACAACAAGGCATACCTTAACCAGACTTCTGAGTACAACAAGGCCTACCTGCCCCTAACTTCTAAAGACAACAAGGCATACCTTAACCTGACGTCTAAGTACAACAAGGTATATATTAACCTGACTTCTAAGTACAACGATGCCTACCCCTAACCTGACTTCTAAGTACAAAAAGGCATACCTTAACCTGATGTCTAAGTACAAAAAGGCATATCTTCACCTGACTTCTCAGTACAACAAAGCATACATTAACCTGACTTCTAAGTTCAACGAGGCCTACCTGAACCTGACTTCTAAAGACAACAAGGCATACCTTAACCTCACTTGTAAGTACAACAAGGCATATATTAACCTGACTTCTAAGTACAACGAGATCTACCTGAACCTGACTTTATAAGTACAAAAAGGCATACCTTAACCTGACTTGTAAGTACAACAAGGCATACCTTAACCTGAACCTGACTTCTAAGTACAAAAAGGCATACCTTAACCTGACTTCTAAGTACAAAAAGGCATACATTAACCTGACTTCTAAGTACAAAAAGGCATACCTTAACCTGACTTCAAAGTACAAAAAGGCATACATTGACCTGACTTCTAAGTACAACGAGGCCTACCTGAACCTGACTTCTAAAGACAACAAGGCATACCTTAACCTGACTTCTAAGTACAACAAGGCCTACCTGAACTTGACTTCTAAAGACAACAAGGCATACCTTAACCTGACTTCTAAGTACAACAAGGCATATATGAACGTGACTTCTAAGTACAACGAGGCCTACCTTAACCTGACTTCTAAGTACAAAAAGGCATACCTTAACCTGACTTCTAACTACAACAAGGCATACATTAACCTGACTTCTAAGTACAAAGGGGCCCACCTGAACCTGACTTCTAAGTACAAAAAGGCATACCTTAACCTGACTTCTAAGTACAACAAGGCATACATTAACCTGACTTCTTAGTACAACAAGGCATACATTAACCTGACTTCTAAGTACAACGAGGCCTACCTGAACCTGAAATCTAAAGACATCAAGGCATACCTTAACCTGACTTTTAAGTACAACAAGGCATATATTAAACTGACTTCTAAGTACAACAAGGAATACCTTAACCTGACTTCTAAGTACAAAAAGGCATACCTTCACCTGACTTCTAAGTACAACAAGGTATACCTTAACCTGACTTCTAAATACAACAAGGCATGACTTCTAAGTACAAAAGGCATACTTTAACCTGACTTATAAGTGCAAAAAGGCATACCTTAACATGACTTTTAAGTACAACAAGGCATACCTTAACCTTGCTTCTTAGTACAACATGGCATACCTTAACCTGACTTCTAAGTACAACAAGGCATACCTGAACATGGAACAACAACACACTGTATTTGATAAAATACATAGAGGTGTGGAGTTGCATATTAACCTATAAGTGACTTAATTGTTAACAGATTTTCAAAATTTTGACAAATGTCCTTAAATATTTTTACTAACAACACATATGTGCAATAGTCCAAAAACAAACTAATTTGAGTAATAAATGAGGCCTCTGGAATCATTTCAAGGTTTTTCTAAGATTTGATCTATTGACCTAGTTAAAGGACACGTTTGACACGGATTCAAATTTTGCCTTTTTATTGTCAAAATAAACAGTCTGACCAAGTTTCTTCGTGATTGGATGAACAATTTGAGCTCTAGAGTGTTAACAAGATACACGTAGTTTTTTAAGCTTTGACATGACGTCCTAGTTTTTTTGACGCACATGACTCTGATTAAAACTCATTCTAGATATTGTCAAGATAAACATTCTGAAGATGTTTCATCAAGATTGAGTCATAATTGAGGCCTCTAGAGTGATGAAAAGATTTGATCCGGTGACCTAGTTTTAAGACGCTTTTGACTAAGATTCGAACTCGGCCTAGATATTGTCAAGATAAACATTCTGACCAATTTTCATCAAGATTGGATGAAAAAACAACACAAAAAACTGTTGCCTTTAGATAATTAACAAGCTAAAAGTTGACAAAGGACGATAAACAACGCATGAAGCACAACGCTTTACACGGCTCATAAATTGACCACAATTAATCAATATCGGCATTTCGTGATCGGATCAGCTAAAAAAGGTTCCATAAAAAAAAGTTTGCTTCGATGTGGTCCCTTCAGGATCAAAATCTAACACTCTATTACTGAACCTTTCAGTTTGTTTATATTAACAGTTTTTTCTAAACACTATGTTAGTAATTATAATCAATAAAAAGCATGATTAACTCCATAATGATTTTACTGATTTTGATTGGTGATTGTCAATAAAACAAACTTTATTTATTTTTTAGCATTTTCTGATTCAGGATTGATATTTTGCTTGTTTAAATATCATGCGTACATTCTTTTTTGAATCAATTTCAAATTTAAGCTCACCTGACCACAACATGCTCATGGTGAGCTTTTGTGATAGCCTTTTATCCGATGTCCGTCATCGGTAGTGCGTTGTCCCTTGTGTGCCGTGCATAGTGACATTTGCTTTGTGAACACTCTAGAGGTCATATTTATTGACATCTTTATACTAACATCAACACAATGTTTGTCCCAATGATAAAGATAATTCCACACTGGGCCAAGTGGAGCAAAAACTACGTAACCAGATCAAATTAAAAAAAAAGTTGTGAACACACTGGAAGTCAGATGTTTGGCCAAATCTTCATTTAACTGGGTGAGGACATTTGAAGTAACATTTCTTGACAAATATGCATGAAACATGGTCACAACATGTTTCCCAATTATATCTCAGCCAAGTTCAAAACTGGGTCTAGTGGGGTTAAAACAAAGGCAAAATAGAAGAAAACACTCTAGAAGTGACATTGTTGGCCCAATCTCCATTAAACGTTTTAGTTTTTAAGTTAGAACATTTGTCTGAGTGGTATCTAGGTTGAGTTTGAAACTGGATCAAACAAAGTCATATGGATCATGTGTATTTAAAAACAAGGTCACAATGTCAAATTAAAGAAAAGGCTTGAGAACACCTTGGAAGTCATAATTTAAGACCAATCTTCATTAAACTTGGTTAAAACGTTTGTTCCAAAGATATTTAGGCAGAGTTTGATCCTGGGTCACGCGAGGTAAACAACAAGGTCTACAGGTAAAATAGAAGAAAAAACCTCGAAATCACATTTATTGGCCACTCTTCATGAAACTTGGCCACAACATTTGTCCAAAATATATTTCTGCCAAGTTAAGAACTGGGTCACATGAAGTCAAACACTAGGTCATTATGTCAAATTAAAACAAGTTGGCATATGCGCATATGGCTAATGCGTTCACCTGAGATCCCAAGGAACTAAACTGTTCTGCATGACTACAGATGGTTTACAAGGTTTCACAATAGACTTATATAAAATGACATGTTTTTGAACAAACCATAATTGTTTTAAAACTAAGCCTAGAAATCATGACAACACTTTTTTTCTGTTCAGAGAAAGTTTTACAATGAGTGGGTCAAAAATGTAACTTCTAGAGTGTTCAAATGTTTTTTCTGTAGCAACAAAAGAAAACACGGCCTGCCTCATTGCGGTCATGTTTTGCAATAGACATGAGCTAAATCTCAGCGTTGGAAACCCAGTTTCGAACTCATCCAAGATATAATTGGAACTCATGTGTTTAGCCAGTTGCATGCAGGTATTCAGAAGTTTCAGAACATTTGTTTGACATATATGAAGGTCCAGTTTGGAGCAGGGTCACTTAGGGCCCAAATCTAGGTGTTTAGGTAAAGTAACCCTTTGAATACTCTAGGAGTCACAAGTTTGACCAACTCATCATGAAACTTCCAGAGAGCATTATAAATGGTGTTCCTAAATATTGCTTAAGTTAAAAACAGATTATGTACAGTAAAAAGAAAGGTGGTATGGGGATGCGGCAGATGTCCTTATTATTTCTTAATTGCAACCATGTGAACACTACTTGCTCAAAACAGATTAGTTCCTTGGGGTCTCAGGTAAGTTCCTTGGGGCTTTTGGTCCTCCTAATTTATTTTTTTTAATTATGTCAATCTGTTAACAAGTCCTTTTCATGATATGAGCTTAATGATGCTGAGGCCGACGAAGGGATGAGGGGTATACATGTACCATTTTGATGACAAGTCGAGCTAAGTAAAGATAGCAAACTAAACAGGACAGCCAAAAGACACTAAGGCTATGACACCTCAAACCCTGTTCAGAGTAGGTAGTGTTCGCAAGCTTGTATTATAGACATCTAAGGAAAACTACTCACTCCCTGGTGGCTAAGTTTTTCATGAACATGGTTCATGATAATTGGGCAAAATTAGTGACTTCTAGAGTGTTCAAAAGGTTTAACTATATACATAAAAACAAATCTGCTTCACCCCTGGCTGCCATGTTTTTTGACAGATTGAATCAATTTTTCAGATAAACGTACACATCATTTTCATAATGATTGCCTAAGAATATGACTTTTGGAGTGTTCACGAGGTTTAAGCCATATAAGGAGACCAACCAGCCTCCTTGCGGACATTTTGTTCGACGGACCGGAAACATTTCTGAAATCAGCTGAGGAATCAATAAGAACCAGCTAGAGACTGTCACAAATCATGACAAAGGTATTTGAAAGTATTTTTTAAATAACTTATCAAACTTATCGGCATAATTAGACGGATTATATCATCAGGTCTCTATGTCTTAAGTCAAGGTCATAATTCAAGGTCAAAGTACATTTGTTAAGTACTAAACACTTGCATTTCCGGAGCATTACTTTTGTTTGCATAGATGCATTGTAACAATAGCTAAAGTTATAAGCAACACTGAGATGGAGTATCGCACTAAAGAACTAGGTTCCCAGGTCCAATGTCAATGTCATAATTCAATGTAAAAAGTCAAAATTATATAAAAAGTACTTTGCCCAACATGAATGGATTCTCAGATAACTTGAAGTGAGTGATTAGTATGATGAGACGGCGTGACATGTGCTAGAGCCAGGCCAATTGGTCCAAAATCAAAGTCACAATTCACGGTCAAAGGTCAAATCTTAGTCTTGAAGTAAATCTAGGATTTATAAATAACTTTTCATAAGTTTTAAACAAACTAATGATCTTAGATCGCCGTGGTGTAGTGGGTCTGGTGTCCGCCTAGCGATCGGGAGGTCACGGGTTCGATCCCTACAGTGGGAGCGTTCTTTAGATCTTCCCCAAAGACACCAAGTACTGGTTTTAGTCCCAGGAAACGGACTCGAGAGCGTTTCATATAAGCCTAAGGCTTTCTATGCAATCGAGCTAAAATAGATAGGTTTAAACAAAACATACTAAGGTGGATTGGCGCACACTATTCCCTTACCAATTCCCTTAGTTGAAGGTCAATGTTACAATGTCAAAGGGAAAATAAGAAAACTCAATAGAGACTTTGCCTTGTCTTTAGCTAAGAAAAAAACAGCCTATCTTTGTGACATTGGAACATGAGTATTAAACTGGAAACCTCCTTCTTATCTAATTATATTATATAATTGGTGTAATTGATCTTGTTGACCGTGAAACCACCCACCACATATGCAATCCCAAGCAAAATTTGGATGAAAGATATTTATGCATTAAGTTTAATTACAATTTCTCTTTTTTTAATTTGCGAGTGGAAACCATATATCCAATTTTAGAATTGGTGACGTTGATCTTGATGACACCTACCAATATTCAATACCAAACAAGGCCGTGACATTTATTTTCTAATATGAGATGTTTGTAAAGCATGTATGCTCCCTGACTTGCAGCGAAGTGTCCAATTGTGTGTTGTTCGCTTGTCCATATACTTGTTTGCCAACATGAACTTAGCGAGCCGCGTTGCTTGGATGAGCAAGAATATCTTTCCCTCAGCATTCAGAAGGAAAATAGTCCGGAACTGTTTTAAACTCTTGGAGTCCTCCTCTTTTGGTATGAAGCAGCCCTCTGAAAATAACCAGCAGTCTGGTAACAGTCCCTTCCTCCACACCACCTTGATAAGTCTCCAAAGTCTCTGTTACAGTCTCGGGCAATTCTTATATACTTTGTACGGGATTCCGTTCGGATCCGGTGCTGATCCTGTTCTCGCCTTTCTGATGATGTCTCTGACTTCCTGCAACTTTGACTCGGCGTCGTTGAAGACATTTGTTGGTGGTTCTGGAGACATAAGCGTGTCAGGGTCGCCCAGGTCCTGTTCTCTGTTCGCGTCAGAGTGTACATTCCGTCTTTCTGTCTTGGACAATCTAGCCTGCCTTATCTCTTGCCTCCAAGGGCTTCTTTGTGAACAGGAAGGGGTAAGCTGTGAAGTTTGCCTGCGTCCTTGACCTCTCCTTCCGGTTCTTACTGTTGTTTTCTGCTCTTCTAAGAGAAGCTATCTGCTCGCGCAGATACTTTCTTAACTCAGCCAATGCTGGTATCTCTTCTTCTGAAGCGTCTTTATATCTTGCTGTGAGGCGCCGTTTGTCCCCCCTGAGTTTAGTGATCTTGTTCTGGCGTCGATCAATTATCGGCGTTGTCCTTGCCGCTCTCTTTTCCTGGGCATCAAACCTGGTCAGTCCAATGCTGTGCATGATTGTTGCCATCGCTGCAAATTTTCGGTCCACCGTCCCGGCAAGCGCAGTCTCAAGCACCATGTCTACCTCTTCATCATACGCATGCCATTCCTTCTTCTGTAGCTTGCTGGTCACTTGATCCGCTCTTTCCTGTTGTTGTTTGCTGTTGCTCTGTTCTGAGTGCCTCTAGGTTCTATCGCGCTGCTCTCCTCCGAGCCTTCAATCGTGGTATTCCCTGAACTCGCGCTGTCGACTTCATCCTCGGATGGAACTTTGAGGTTCTGGACACTGTGGGGTGTAACCTGGTCCCGCTCCTTCTCCGTCTCATGAGGTTGTCCTTTGCGTGATACCATCCTAAGAATCAGGGGACAGTCCATCTTTGCTCGGTGGATATTCAGCCCGTTCTCGTACGTTTTTTCGCGACTACCGCAAAAACTAGTTGAATCGTTGGTCTGTCTCGTAGTCCGTTGGCGATCATGTACGTCGTAATCCGGTGTCTGGCTTGTAGGTCGTTCATCCTCCCCCGCTCTCGCACAACCTTGGGGGTATCTCTCTACATATCTGTCCAAAGCGAGTGGAATGAGATCCTTCTCACGAAGGGTGTACTTCGGCCTGCCAAGCCTATGTACTCTCGGTAGCTGCATTTCCAAGCTGTCCACCGTCTCTCCAGTTGTAACCATTCTATTCATGGTTGCCAACAAGTCTTTCCTAGTAGTCACTGGGGTTCCAGGTGGTTGATTATGTATAAACAATGGATGGGCATTGCATCAGTCTCTTCATCAGGTGGAGTCCTCCTTCATTAGATGTTTCGGCGCTATCCACAACATCTTCCGGAGGTGCGCCGGCCGAGGGTGATCAAACCTCGAACAGAGACTGATTAGCAATCCACTGCTGTTATCTCATCTGCCATAACCATTTTGAGGCTGATTCTGCTTGCCTACAGACATCTACTATCGCCCGTTTCCTTGCCATTCCAGTGATGCCAAGTACTCCGTAGGCCTTCCAGAGTGACTGCACGGCGAAGCCCCGACTGCCAAACTCGACAGGGAGGTTCCAGGTCTTCCATCCTCTTTGTCGGCACTCATTAAGTAGCGGCTGTAATTTGGCCTTCTTTGTTTCTTGTTCTTCCTCCATTCTGTCTTCCCATGGCACTGTCAGTTCCAGAATCACTAGCTTCTTCGTTGCTCTTGACAGCAATAGCACGTCAGGACGTAGAGTGGTGGTGGCGACGTCTGGTGGGAATCTCAGCTGCTTCTTCAGATCTTCAATTCGTTCCCAGTCTTTCGCTGAAGCTAGGAAGCCTGAATCTGAAGACCTGTTGTTGCTTGGTGCTGATCCTCCCTCTCTGACAAAATTGATGAAGATTGGCCTTGTCTGCATTGGTGGCTTCTTCTTTCGTGCCACATCAAGGCTGGCTGCAATCTCACTGAGGATCTTGTCGTGCCGCCATCGGTATCTACGGCCTGAAAGTGCTGTTCTGCAAGAATATAGGATGTGCTCTAGGCTTGCTGGCCTGCCACGTAACCTGCAGGTGGGGTCCTTAGTTAGGTTCAAGGCCCGGAGGTTGGTTGGTGTAGGCAAAACGTCGTAAACAGAGCGTAGTAGAAATCCAATTATATGGTAGTCCATTCTCCACATATCACTCACGAGACACACTCCTTGGTTGGACACCTTCCCATTTCAACCAACTGCCCGTTTTTTTTTTCATTGCAACGGCTGCCGCTTGTCTCGTCTCCTCCTCTGTCAACCGAACTACAACCTGGACCATCCTCCTTTTCTCTGTCGGTGATGCAGCCCTCCAACTGGTTCTAGTGACACATCCTTATCCCAACCTTCCAGATGTAGTTGTCCCCACGATGTTGATGTGTCTGAGCCTGGATTATGCGTCGTTTACTGACTTGTCTGCTTCTTCCTTCCGTTACTGACTTAGCTGTTATTATCATGTCATCTATAAAGGCTCTTGTTGGTGGCTGGCGTATACCCGAGAAGGTTATTGGACCTTGACTCATCTTCCCAGCTGATTTCACTATCAGGTTCATCGCTGCAGTGAAGAGAATGACAGAGATATTGTAACCGGTAACTATCCCTACCTCGAGGCGTTGCCATGACATTGTATAGTCAGACACTGTGAAGCGCATCTTGAAGTTGTCAAAATAGTGTTTCATCATGTGTTGAACCTTCTCAGGTACAAACTATTTCTTCAGTGTTAGGTCTACAAGCTTGTGGGGGACTGTTCCGTATGCATAGGCAAACTCCAACCACAAGACCATTAGATCTCCATTGGTTGCCTTGGCCTCCTTTATGAGCTGAGTTAGCACGCTGGTGTGTTCAAGACATCCCGAGACCCCTGGCACTCCTCCCTTTTGCACTGAAGTGTCCATATACTGGGAAATGTTTATAGATTCTCAACACATAACGGTGATTTCTCCTGTATTCTTTCCCAGGAGGTGTTTGTATTATGTAAGAATTATTGTCGTGTATTGAAGAGTTTCTCAGAAGGAAATCTCTCAGGTACATTCATCTTTTGGCTGGGAAGTGGTTTTGCACTTTTGTTGTAGTTGCGCACTTGTTTAGCTTTCGTGATTTATATAGCCAACTTAAGAGAATTTAGGTTAAAAGCTTTGAATAAGCTTGGGTACAGTGGTAGGTAGACATAATTATCCGACTCTTCAGCATTTGATAACAATACAATAGTAAAGTGTAAAGTTTGTTTTTATTCATAGTTAAAAAACATTGCACATTAGTTCAACAATAACTTTTTTATAGACAACGACCAAAAAGTGAAAAATTGATCACTGCAATCCACTTCTACTATATAATCACTAAAACCGAATAAAAAAAACACTTAATAGCAAACGTGCGTTAGTGTTCCATACCTATGTTAAGGTCGGAGACTGGTTGACACCGTGTGAACTGCTAGGGTTTCTGAGTAAAAAGTCTTGCTAGCTATTTTTTATAATTTATTTTCATCAGTTATCTTATTGTATATTTTTTTTTTATATGGTATTAAAAAAAAGATTTGTAAAGGCAATTTCCATAATGAAATTCTCTTCGTAGTGTAATAGGTATGTGATATTACAANCATTTTATTTCATGTGCAAAACACGTACATGTTTTCGGACATTCGTAATTCGGTTACGGTATGATTCGTCGATTTTAATTTATTTTCCACGTTCTTTATAATATGTTTATAGAATGACAATACACATGCAGTGATACGGATGGTCTGGTTTATAATATTTCGCATTGTACTCATCAGAAAATGAAACTAGAAAGACTATAAAAAAGGACAATAAGCTAGGGCTCGGGAGTTTCCCCTCATAGGGGCTCTGGCCTTTATCCCTGTTGGGGGCCTGTGGCCCCAGACCCCCGGCTTAATTTTCCGGATTTAAAATTTGGGAAAATTGACACCCCTGGAATTAACAAAACAAATGTTACTTATCGGCTTAGGAAAACAACTAACACTAAGTATTAATCATCATAAAGTAATGGAGCACCTGAGTTGTTGCCAACCGACATGACACTTAACTTCGCAAATGTATTGGGATATATACGTTTGTACATTGATGTTTCGGTCCGATGAATCCCTTTCCGGTCCTGTAAGTTATCTTAGTTTACAGGACCAGATGTTCTGTGGACTTCAAAAACTTTTGGGAATGTCTGGCTGAGTTAGCTAAATTTTCTTAATCGGCATACCTCGCTGATTATCATTGATAAAGGTAAAGGCAGCTTGGTTCCCGTCCTCTTTCAAATTTATCGAGAGGTTCGGGACAGGAACCAGCACCCAATTTTTTTTCAACACAAATTTTTTCGTACCCAATTTTTTTTCCTACCCATTATTTTCGAACCCAATTTTTTTTTCGTACCCAAATTTTTTATCTCTAACAATCTATGTACCGGCACTTAGGCTGAATGGGTCAAGTTCCCCACAGGTACTACTTCTCCATACCCCGGGTACTTTGAAGAATACTTTCCTAATTAAAAAAAAATTGTACCCAATTTTTTTTTCGTACCCAAATTTTTTCGCACCCAATTGTTCTTCGTACCCCAATTTTTTTCGTACCCAAATTATATTTTTTTGCATAATTTTTTCGTACCCAAAATTTTCGTATCCAATTTTTTTTTCCTACCCACAAAATTCGTACCCACATTTTTTTTGGTACCCAAATTTTTCATTACCACATTTTTTTTTTCGTACTCATATGTTAAAAATGTGGGTACAAAAATTTTGGGTACGAAAAAAAATGTGGGCTTGAAAATTTTGGGTACGAAAAAATTATGCCAAAAAAGCCTCTTGTTCTTAATAAAGTTTTACAAAGAACTGTGGATTGTATAAAACTCCATGTACACTGCAGCTTTGCCAAATTTAAATTAAGGATGCGGATAAATGACAAGCAATAAAAATTACACAATTGTGGTGATGTAGATAAACTTAAATTGATGCTTTTATATCCATCCTCTTCAAAAGCATCGTTACACCAGTGCTGTCAGTACTTTGAATAAACCTGGGAAGGACTTGTACAATATGGCTTAGTAAGCACATCTTTTTCTAAAATTAAAAGTTTAAAAAATCCATCAAATAAACATATTATTCACTTACCAAATGCTTATAAATGAGAGGATTTGTTCGTTTCAACAAGCCAAACAGAACTTCACCATCTATCTGTACAGCTTCCTGAAAACCAATTATGAGAGTAAATATTCTGAATATATACAAAAATATAGTAACCCAAAAATAAAATCTTCAATCCTTATTTAAATATATATTTTAATTAGCATGTTCAGTGGACCAATATGAACGATAAGATTGTTTTTTGATATGTGAATGGTTGCTCACAATGATGAATCTGTCAGTAAATGAAACAAGGTCATTGACAGAAATACATGCCCATCCTTAAAGATAATGACTTAGAAGAGGTGAAAGGGCGAATTTTGTATTTGTTTGTATAAAACTGTGAAGTGCCGTTTGAGATTTGACTGGTTATCAATCTTAGCATCCATTTTATTGCAACAAACATATGTGTCGCGTTCTGAGAAAACTGGGCATAATGCTTGTGCCTAAATTGTCATCCTAGATTAGCCTGTGCAGTCCGCACAGGCTGATCAGGGACGACAATTTCCGCTTTTATGGAATTCTTCGTTTAAATGATGTCTCTTCTTAGCAAAAATCCAGTTTAGGCGGAAAGTGTTGTCCCTGATTAGCCTGTGTGGACTGCACAGGCTAATCTGGGATGACACTTTAGGCACAAGCATTTTGTTCAGTTTTCTCAGAACATGCCTCATATTAGCATCGTTTTGTAAACAGAAAGAGCATTTAATCTAAAAAGCCAGATGATTTCCAGAAAAAATGGTGAAGTTTCTATGAAAACTGTAAGAGTAGTAAAGCAGAAACTGTAAATTTCCAATTATTTGAATAAATAAATTGCAATAACTCTGAAGTTGATGATGTGTATTGGCTGGTTTTTTAAATACCGGCCAGGCAAGTGCTTTTTCCTGTTTTGGAAATATTTATCAAACGCCAAAACTCCTCCCACACCAATAAAAAGTGAAACAAGATGCCCAACAAACAAAATCTGTACTCCAGGAAAACGCACGTTCCGTCTGATATCTTGTTTTTTTTCCAGTGCAAAATTGAATTCACTCCGTAGAATATTACATACATTCATAAATATAGGATCTGACATGAGTTGTCATATCATACCATATTTTATTAAACGAGTTCAGGAATTTTGTAAGTATGCGAGCCTTTGGTGACCTTACTAACGAATTTCCTGGACGAGTTTAATAAAATATGGTATGATATGACAACGAGTGTCAGATCTTTTTTATCACATGCTTTTAAACTAAATAAAATACATCTTAATTGACCAAACAAATGCTGATAGATCTAAAAGTTGTTTACTATTGTGACGTCATTTCATGTTGACGACGTCATTTCACCAAAATATAGCCATGCAATTGGTTAGTTATTGATTCTATAGCCAATGAAAACGCTTAAAAATGTTGTATTACACATGTGTAATATAAAAAAATACTGAATGTCTGTATTACATTGAAAACAAGGTATAGCATGTGATAAAAATCTTTTCATCAAGTATTAAGAATTTCATTAACAGAGTATTTGATGTACAGCTATTTGATGGTTACATAAATTATAATTGTCGTAATATCAATGACATCACCGGCACATTTAAAAAAAAATGTCCAATAAGACTGTGCAGAATTCACTCAAATTGTGGATGACACTGCTTCAAAATACATGTATAAACATTATTAAAGTAATTGAACTTTGAAAAAGATTGATAGGTATTTCTGTAAAGAAGTGAATTTAATTTGGGTATGTTTGTATCAATCAATTGAATATTTACATAAAAAAACCAATACCTAATGTAAGATAATAATTCATAATAAATAGAGTAGCCAAAATTTACCCACATCATTTCTCAATTAAGTGTGTCTTTTACTAAAACAGTTGCAGTTGCTAATTATCAGAAATAAATTTGTGTACATAAAAAATTGCAGGATGAGAAGATTAAACTGCAAGGCTGTTGGATTGCTAGTAGCTCAGGAAAAATTTGTGCTCTGTGGGTGCATAAACATGTAATTGCATCAATGGACTGCTTAAATCTTGCAAACCAGTACTTCAAAGTTGAAATAAGCTCAAATGGAGGGTTGACATGTTATCGCTATAATTTTCAAATCTTCATATAGCAGATCTATCCAGTCAAAGGGAAACAACTCTTAAATGTTACACCTGTTCTTCAGATTACCAGACCTATGTTAACTCCCCAACAAATATCCATACCTCAGTTGGCAAACAGCATTGAACACACACACACTTAACCCATTTATGCCTAGTGGACTCTCCCATCCTTCTAAATCGGATCAATTTATTTCCAAAATTAGGGATGTCTAGTATATTTATTTCTATATTTAGAATATTTCTTACAGAAATTCCTTTAAGCAAACAGCGCAGACCCTGAAGAGACGTCGCATCATGCGGCGTCTCATCTGGGTCTACGCTGTTTGCCAAGGCCTTTATTCTAGATGCTAGGCATGAATGGGTTAATATTGAAGACAAAGGTAGGTTTCACTCTACCAGTCAACAAAAAAGCAGCTCGTTACACATTTCAAGATTAAGCTAAACACAGTTTTCCTATGCAACAATTGACATTGCATAATACCATAAAAAAATACTCACAATTATTTCGATTTCAATGCCAGAATGCAACACATTTACTTACAAAAAAGAATAATTCTAGCTAAGTTTTATGCTCAGATGCAAATAAAATATGTTTCCCAATAAAAGCCTTTTAACCCTTTGAGCGCTGGAACCGGATTTTGAAGGCCTTTGCAAACAGTTTGGATCCAGATGAGACGCCACAGAACGTGGCGTCTCATCAGGATCCAAACTGTTTGCTATTCTGATAGTATTCTTTGAAAAAAATCGATGAAAATGCTAATTTTAGAAATTCAGCAGACAACATTTTAGCAGACGACAAATTTCCCAGCATGCAAAGGGTTAAGAAGAGACACCCCTCAAGATTCCTATCCAATATGTATGACCCACATTGATGCCATACACAATCCAGATCATTTGAAATTGAAAGATTTAACTTGGAAAAAGGAATTCTAAAAGAAATGAAGCCCCCAATAAACCTTATGTTATGGTTGAAACAATACTGATAACGCACACAATTTGGAGCTTTTTAGAAGGGTAAAACTTTGATGGAAAAAAGGAAATTATACAGGACAAACGCCTAAGTGACTGTTACAAGTATTAATTAACCCTTTTCCACTCAAAAGCAAAATGAAAATGGCTTTTGCAACCAGCAATAAAACCAGAAAACCGAGTAAATGCAGTCTGTTCCAGTTATTAGTCTGTTGGCTGCTCAATCTTAGGGTTGGAAATGAAGCCATTAAAACTTAAATCTAGTAAGAAAGGTCTTTGATTTAATTGAGGGACTACAAACAAGCCAAAATGCATATCTTAGTGGTAAAGGGGTAACCATGGTGATGACGTACCAGACCAGGACTGTAGTAGCCAGGCAGGTATTTCTCACAGATGGCCACAAAACACCAGAAGGCCTCCTCAGCGGGCATGTGCATCAGCAGCACGGCAGCGATCGGGGCCTGCGCCTGGCAGTAACCGTCAGCCGGGTTGTGTATCGTGTATGCCTTCAGTATCCGGAACAGGTCCTCCTGACTAGGAGGCAGAGCCAAGGAGGGTTTCAGTTTGGCAAGTGATTATGTCCACAGTCAATAGTATGTTTCAGGGCATATTCTCTTCAATATATTTTTATTGCAGGGAATAGCACAGGGTTACCCAAGGGAGGAAAAAGTTTAAACCTTATGGCTTACCAGGGAGTATATTTCGAATCAATCTTACTTATAATCAAAACTCATTTAAGATCACCCTTGTTCTTGTTTTATCCAAAGTTTCATTAATTATTGTATTTTTTTTATTTTTTTTTTGCGGGGGGGGGGG